>VDFB02271358.1:1088786221-1088845873 GCA_007258455.2 Sequoia sempervirens | reverse complement strand
GATGTTCTAAGATGCACCTATATGATTTGATTGATGGATTGATGAATTTTGGGAAAATTCACCTATAGGACTGACAAGATGACTCAAAATGAAAGCAAGATCACCCTTGTGAACAACAAGTTCACCCTTAAGAGATGGAAAATTTTCTTGTTTTGGAGAAAATGAGAGAATTCAACAGATGATGATTGACAAAATCACCTAAAGGATGGGTAGACTTTCCTATTCCGTAGAATGGGAGAAAATGGGGTCACCTAAAAAGTGACCCACAGGAAAATTCACCTCTAACAAAGATGAATTCACCCAAATGAATGACCTAAACTAAACTTAGACACAAAATCGCCCTTTTGTAGGGAAAAATTGCCTATCTGTAGTGCAAATTCACTTCTGTAAGTGGAAAATTTTCCTCTGTAGGTAGGGAATGACTATGGAAAAGGACAACAAGCACAGAAAAAAATATACAAAAGGTTGTACTAGCTCAACTGAAAATAAAAACATTGGTATCGTACAATGAAGACATGCCAGACAGCATAATCCTAAAATTAGTGATAAGGGTTTAAAAACTTGATGTAGGCCCACCATCTTGAGTGGACAACCCAATGTTAATACTCTATGATATCGAGGTGGTTCTCTAGATCACCTTTTCTCATGAAGGTGGATAGCTAGTCTTCTAGTGGTATAGGGTCATCAATAGATGTCATGGGATCACCTTCACACTCTCTCTCGAGGACTATCATATTCCACCATGAGTATTTCTTTCTCAACCAAAGGGAGTGCATGGTGAGTAACTTTAGGGTACAACGTGCATCCCCAGCACTACACTAAGTTGTAGCTAAAACATAGTTCTCTATCTAGGTTGAAAAAGGCTATCTCATGAGTCCCTAATCTACGCACGATATGTGGGGCACAACCATGAACACTAGCCCATCACAAGCATGATTCAGGAGCCCCAACAAGGTATTGCAAACTCAGACCAACTCTACATGTCTTATCTAGGTATCACCCTAGCTTTGATGCTTCACTAAACATGACGTGAATGGATTGAGGTACAACTTTAGCTCTCCCCCCTTTATATACCCCACCAATAACACGTGATTGGGATCATCCCCTGAGAGATAAAAACCCAGATAGGTCCCACTATGGGAAGTAGATACTAGAATTTTTTGGCTAGTCCCCAGGCTTGTACATAGTGCAAGGGGAGAGCATAGATGCACTAGCACCTCCTAGGTAGACTAGACTGGACTAGAGTAAACTATGATTTCTCATCACCTTGGATCGCCAAATGGCATAAGGGGATTGGACACATCAATAGTTCACTCTCAAACACAACAAACAATTTAATTGAACCTTTAATTAATGTGTGTGTCTAGCTAGTATGGAAATTAATAGACAAACTAACTAAAGGATCTTTGACTGATCATCCTACAGAAAATGCATCAGTAATTTAACATCGTCGGTCTTGGACAAAGGAAGTCAAGTCACACAAAGTGTCAGTAAAACTAGACACACTCAAAAACAGACAAGTTAGTGGATTAGTATGTGAAACTAAAACCAAACTAATGCTGGAAACTAAAATTTCAAGTTTCAAATTTACCTCAAATTTTCCTCTGTATGAGGCAACTTCGCCTATTCAATGAGAAAAGTTTCCCATGTGTAGAGAAAATTCACCTATTCTACTGAGCAAATTGACCTATGCTGAGAGGATAGGCTAATTTTCTTTCACCTCCACAACTAGATCATTTTTTCCTATTTCTAGAAAACCCTTGCAAATTTACCCCTGATTCGAGAAAACTTTCCCCTAATGTCAAATTTTCCCCTTTTTTCACAAAATGGAAAATTTTCTGGATGTGAATGCACATCCATGATTGGAAAATTTTCCCCTAACTAAAATTTCACCTATTTCTAACTTTAGATTCACCTTTGTAAGGCACAAACTCACTCGTCAGTGTAGATTCACTGCTATGTGTAAAACCAAAACCTACAAAATTCAAACAATAGCAAAAATAAAAAGATATAACCATGATGTAGGTCCCACCAGGCATGCCAAAAATGTGTGCAGGTGAAATTCCCTAGTCTAAAATGCAAAATGAAATGAAATGCAAGCAAGGAAAACACAAACAACACCTCAATGATTACCCTGGTTGAACTTGAACAAACAAACAAAACAAAGAGAGTGAGTTACCTTGTCCAAGTTGATTGTTTGATTAGCCCTATTGATTTGTTTGATTGTGTGTTTTCATAGATGGAAAATAGCATAAAACCAAATGTAAAACGATGAGGATGAGATGGCGAATGCAATGGTGTAAGTGGGTATTTTGATGGGTACATAATGCAGATGCAAAATGGAGCTCAAAGTTGCAGAAATGGTGCATGCTTGAATGTTTGAGAGTTGGAGTGCAAGTGTGCTTGATTGAATGATGCAAATGAGGGAAAAATCCTCTAATTTTAGGGGAAATACCTCTAAGAAATGGAGGTTTGAGATGATGCCACCATGGAAAAGATCAAGGGCTAGGGTGAGTTGAGACTCACAAGCCCTCACACCTTGCCATGTGTCCAATGAGGTGTCAAAGGGAAGGTGAGGTGCAGGTACCTTATGGTATCTTGGGATTGAGATAAGATCTCCTCATAAAGGAGTTCCTTGTCCCAATATGGGAGATGCAACAAATGGGAAATTAAAAATTCCTCAAATATCCTCATGGGGAAGACGAGAGGAATTAAAAATTCCTAAAGGACATGGGGAGAATAAATGTGAATTTTAAATTCACATGGAGGAATGGGTTGCCTTCTCCAAGAAGAGAAAGCATTTAATGAAATATGACTTGGGGGTATTCCATAAATGGAATAAGGATTAGATTGACCTAATCAAGTAATTAGGGTTGTGCAAAAAAGGGATTAAGCTTATTAATGGAGGATTAAGGAAAGTGGAGAATTGTGGAGGATGTGACACTAATCCTAATTAAGGGTGTGCACATCCTAATCATGGATTGATTAAATTAATCCAGATTATAAAGGGATTATGGAGGATGGGACAAGGAGAGAGAAAAAAGTGAATTCAAAAATTGATTTAAATTCACAAAGCCAAATGACTAAATTAAATAAATCAAAGTATTTATTTAATTTAGAGAAGAAAGGGGACAAAAGATAAAGTATTTAATTATTTAATTAAATACCTTAGGCACATTAGAAAAAGAGGAAATATTAATTAAGAAAATTATTTAATTAATGTTGATGAAGGGATGTGGAATAGAAGAATAAAGGGGATGAATTTGACCATATAGGGGTGGTCAAATTCGGATATCTATAGGTACAATGGTTCATAAAATAGATAACATGAGGAAATTGATTAATGATAATCAAGGACTAGAGGTTTTTCTAGCCTAGCCCATATAGTTGATGCTAATGTACCTATAATGGCTAGTTGCACTCAAGCTTTGGGATACACTCATATTGGAGGAATTCAAGTTTCCCTCCCTACAACCATATCCTCTATCCCTACATACAAAAATCAAATTACCACTTCAATAATACAACAAAGCATTGGTGTAACTCCAATATTAGGTCTTTCCACTAGAAATCTTTATGGTTTTGGATCTTCACATGTAACATATAAAGTTTCACCCCCTCTCATAAATTTACAAGATAGTAGTCCACCAAGAACATACCTAGTCAACCACCATATACACCAAATTCCCATTAAATGTCAACCAATGATTCCATCATTAACCAAATTTTGCAAAATGTAACCTCACTTCAACAACTCTCAAATTTGAATGAAAACCAAAATGGAAAACAATTGTAATATGTTATTAAGAGTAGGTATTGCCACTTGAAATTTTGAAAACACCAATGCAACAAAACATAGAGATACCTTGATTTGACAAGTTTAATGGTAAAGGAGACCCTACCAATCATATATCAGTATCTATGACCTTGTGTAGTGACTTCATTTGTGAAGATAAACTACTCTCTAAGCTCTTTCATAGGTCATTGAAAGACATGGCCTTATCATGGTTTTCTTCATTTCCAAATAACTCAATCCACTCCTTTAATGACCTTATTGATGTATTCCCCCAACATTTCCAAGTCAACATGGAACCTTAAATTATAATAACTGATCTAGTGTGATCAAGACAAGGAAAACATGAAAAAGCGATAGAATTTATAGTGAACTATCATTTTTTTTATTCACAAATTAATATTACCCTTCCTAATTTAGATGTTTAATAAGTGTTCACTATAAATTTACAACCTAACATAAGGGATAAAATATCGTTGATGAAATATCCATACTTTATAAATTTTTGTATAACCCTCTGTGATTATCAAAACTATGTTAATTTTTATGAAGAGACATCTTCATCTACTACTATTGGGAAATCTAAATCCATAACACAAAACAACTATCAATCATTTAAGAAGGAAAAAAATCTTTATCAAGTTACATACACCTCAAAAAACCAACCACATTGAACCTCAAGTTACTATCATAATTTCAACTCCATACCTATTTAGACTGAGAGATATACAATTTACTTAGTTGCTTGACACCCTCCATTTGATCATGTTGTAAATTTTGAATAAGAACCTAATCCGATTACCTTCGATTAGATATGTGGACACAATCAAACCCATACCTCCAAGTTACAATCAAAATGAATTTTTTCAACATCATTACACAAGTGGACATGTTATAGAATAATTCATACATCTTAAACATCAAGTTCAAGACCTCATTGATTCTAGTCACAACCAATTGCGCAGTGTCAAGGATCAAAGGAATAGTTCTATTACCCTACCTAACCAAAACTTGAAATTTTTTACCAATCCAATGCCAAACCATTCATTCAACTTTGTGCAATATTGTGATGATATGAGTGATGATACAAATGATGATAAGAATGATGATGGCAATAAAAATGAGACAAAAGTAGATAGCATGATTTCTTTAATAGATGTTCAAACCTTGCAATGGCCAAAACACTATTTTACCTAACATTTATTTCACCAATACTAATGCATCCATACATGCACCCAATGGTCCTCTCTATATCATTAGGTGCATGAATGAAAAATATGTACAAGGAATATTCATTGATCCCATGCCTATAGAGAATACAACTAGTAAGGAATTGTTGTTTATGCATGACCTTTATCAAGATTATTATGAGAAGTAAAAATAATGGTTGAAAAATCATGATGGTTTTTCTTTCCTCACAATAGGTTTGATCATTCGACCTCTTAAAGTTGGACTAAAACAATTATATGTATCATTCTCCATCATCTTGATGTTTGACCAATTCTATGTGAAGCTAGGATAACCACAGCTACACTCCATGAATGTCATCTTGTTGGTTATTCACAAGTGCATAAAGTTCCCATTTGAAACTAAGATATTCATAGTTCCCATTATGGGTTTAATCCTTTATCCTCCCATGGGAACTTTTCATTAGATTTATTTTTGCCTCAAAATATGGAACCTATAAAAGTATGTGAGGGATTCTTTCTCAAGGCATACCAAAATTTAAGATGAAGCATGTAACAAAATTATCTCTTACCAATATTTCTAAAAAATGAAAGGACCATGATTGTTCCTACTCCACTAGTGATGGATGAACCCATTCCCCAAGAAAAGACACTTCAAAGTTACCAAGGTAAGCATGTTGAAACTCGTCCACCCATATCATATAAATGACCAAGACACAATAAAATGTTTTATTTTGTGCCTCCAAAGATAAAACAAGTGTATACACATAAATATATAGCAGTTTCCCAACCCCAGTAGTTCCTTCAATTCTTCCCTTAAGTGAAGAAAAGAGACCAATAGTTTACAAACCCACTCTTACCCCATCAAAAATTGAAATGATAAAGATCATTGGCATAGGAATCATGCTACCACTCATTAATTGGAAGAAAATAATAAAATAGTGCATGATAATCCAACACCTATGCAAACAACTCAAGAAGAATTACAACTTTCACCAAAATAAGACATGCAACCAAAACAAGAAATGGAACAAGAACATATAATAGACATTTTCATAAAACCTCCCATTGTGATTAATTTGGATGATGAGGATGAAATTTATAAAAATAATGAACAAGTCCATACTGAGCTTAATGTGTTGCTTTCAAAGAAAATGAATTTAGATGGGGGCATCTATGATGATCCTCCTGATGAGAGTGACCCACCACATGTTGAGCCTTGAGATGATCCTAGTATAGAAGTTTTTGTAGTCCCTTTAGCTAGTTGTTCACCCTCCCTATATGATAAGAAAGACTGGGATGTAGATGAATTTCTTTAGGTCATCTCACATCTGAGGAGATCCTTTTATGTTTGTTTCATGTTATTTTTGTTCTTTCTTACATGTGATGTGATCTCCCATGTTATTTTTATTTGTGTGCCTTTTTGTTTGTGAGTTTACTTTGGATGACCCTTGTTGCTACATTGGTGCAAGGATATAGAAGAAATGAACCTATTGTAACTTTCTTCTATTTGTATCTTCATTCTTATATATTTTATAAGCATTATCTTTTACTTTTGTCTTGTGTTTTCATTTTAGGGATGATGTAAGGTTTTGGGACATTTAGCTATCTTCCATGTTGACCCAAAAATGTGTTTCTCTTCTCTCTATATATGTCATTCCACCATTGTGTTCATTGTTCCATGAGTATTTGGGGAATGATGTCAGTTTCGAGCTCTATTATATCTTTATAGAAAATAAGTATACTAACCCTAGATCTATTGTTCCCTCTCATGTTCATATACTATGTTGATTATTGCATTACATTTGGGGGCAAACCCTTATCATGATGTAGCTCTATTTAGAAACATATCATTAGCATAGGGATTTCCAAATAAGCTTTTTTGACCCTTTTATCCATGATATTTATCATTTTTCTCTATTAAAGTAATTGCTCACAACATGGTGTTTAGAAATTTCTTTATGGTTGGAGCATACATTGGAATTATTTTCTTCAACTTTTTCAGATGTGTTAGACTTAGTGATTTGTTGAAATTGGCATTGGCATTTTTTTCTTCACTTTTTTCAAAGGCACTGAACTTAGTGTTGCATTGGCATAGCATTTTCTAGCACCTTATCAAATTTATTAGGGAGTATAATTCTTGGTATGGTTTACATGGTTGCACACCTAGTGAATAGCAGACCTCACTAGACTTAGTGTGTTTCTAATTTTTCTACCTTGTCTTGGGGGCTCACCTAGTGAATATCATAATTCGCTAGCTTGTGTTACTTCTTGTTTGTGATTCAGTTAGAAAATATCAAAAAAAATTATTGTGCGAGTCATGAATACCTCTGGTATGGATACTAGCATAATATAGCTTTCTAGCATGTGATTATCCATACCCTCCATTTTGCATCTCATTTTGACATTGTATGTTTGTGTATGTTGTCTTATTTCATACCATGCATATGTTTGTTCCTTTTTGTTTATGTTTTTTTTACATGGGATCTTGGATCCTAGGGGATTGATCACCCCCTAGATTCATTTTCATCTTATATCTTCATCATTTGGAAAATATAACCCCTCTTGACATATATTTTCAACATTAGTGTGAGTCTGAGTGCAAGTTCATACTATCACTAAAGTGGAGACTAAATGTAGCATCAAAAATTGCCATGCTTGACATTTTCACACTATGTTTTTCTCTACCTAAATTATTGAGCCTGGATGGACCCCTAATTTCCTAATTATGTATTGCAAGTGCTATTTTTACCATTTTTTGACAAATTGCAAGAATTGAACAACTGAATTCATCTAATTCTTTACCCTTGATACATTAAATTCTTGAAAATAGGGATAGGATGAATACAGCCAATGGTTGCACTTTCCCCCTATTCTGTTTACCTCCAAATTTAGACATGTTGGTGTTGACATCCTAACATTTGAATTTTTGGTTTCAAAGGTTAGCTATTAGGATCTAATTTTTGGGAAATTAAATAAATGCCTATAAATACCTAGTTATTGCATCACTTGAAATCTAAAAAGCACTAAGGAGAATTTATGAGCAATTATTATGATCAAGAGAACTATCAAGCAAGTCAAGAACAACATTTCAAAGCTCTATTGAATCAATTAAAGATCCTAACATCATTCCAAATCCTATGTGAGTTAATGTTATCATTATTTTGTGAAGGATAACACTTTTGTAGGTCTCCAAAGCATTCAAGAAGTCAAACAAGTAAGATCCAAGACCTTGAAGTGATGTGCATGACTTCAATTTTTTAAGGAAGCCATTAAACGATGGTGAGTTGTAGCACTTTTTGATTTCATCATTACTTCCTATACATTATCATTTTATCATTGGCAATGCCATTCTGGAAGTGGAAACAATAACATGGGGTTTGACTAAGGCAAGACCCTAAATGGCACGTCTCTTCTCTTTGTGAATGTGCATATTTCAAGTTTAAAGAGGATTGAATGAAGATTGAAGAAAAATTATCCATTGTGATATTTGAAGCCACACACATTGTCAACTCATGGAAACTAACCAACACAACTATCTAATAGTGCTCCAAAATTCTACAACCGAGTATCAGAAGCTTATATTTGTCACTAGTGGACCTCAAAAGTAGAGAAGAAGTAGCATACAATGACCCATATGACATAGGCTGGCCCTATCCCTCTACAATGATTAGAACAATTTTTTTGGGCAGGTACACTATCGTCTACACTTTCAAGATCTTCCTACAAGCTGTTTCAATATGTTAATCATTGAGATAAAGACATTTTCATATTATGGAAAATTGTTGAATTAGTTCAATCATAGAAAATCAATTTTAGTCCATTTCTAAGGCTCAAAAGGATCAGATCTAGGTTTGTTGAATTTCCTTCATGGTTGAAAGTCAATATAAATATCTTGTTTATTTTCATCCTAATGTACCTTTGAAAAAGGAGCAAAAAGCAATCCTAGGTTTAGACATTAAAATTAGGGCTCCTTTTTCGTATGTTATAGGATTTATCCTTGTTTGTTTGATTCTCTTCCTTTACAATAGATAATGTTCCTAGGAGAGAAAATAATCATGTATATGCAATGGCAAGTACAACCTCCCTTGTACCCTTGGACAATGGTGTAGATGAGTACCACTTTCTGGTTCAGATTATCCACTCTCCTACTATCTCAAATCAACCTACACATGATAGTCTTGTGTCTACTTATGTAGAATAATGGGAATAATATTCTCAAATCTATAATTATCTAAAGAATGGAGACTTTCTCGATGATGTGTCTATGAATACCTATTTCCAAATACAAAATATTTTAGCTCAATATAATATTTTTTTGATGTTCTTTTTAACAAAAATATTATAATGGTCGTCTTCTTCGATGTTTAACTAAGGATGGAATACCCTTTGAAGTTCAAGAAGCTCATTCAATATTTGGGTGTGGATAGTTTGGTGGTAAATCCTTAGTGCGTAAATTTATTCATATGAGATATTATTGGAAAACAATGCAGAAAGACTCCTTTTCCTTTGACAAGAAGTGTCCTTATTATCAACACCATAGTAATCTTATCCAAGCTCCTGCACAAGAGCTTCAAAGTTTTACATCTCCTTGGCCATTTGAAAACCAAGGCTTGGATATTATCAGGAAAATGACACCTCCTTCTTCTAAAGGAAACACCTTCATCATCGCAGCTACAAATTACTTTACAAAGTTGGTCAAAGCTATTTCACTTCAATCCACTAATTTTGAAGCAATCTACAACTTTATTCTAAACAATATCATTGGTCACTTTGTATTTCCTTCTACCCATGTTTTTGATAATCATACTTCATTTAAACCAAGAGGTAAGGAAATTCTTGAAAATTATTCATATTCAACATAATTTATTTACACCTTACTATCCTCAATCCAATGTCCAAGAAGAAGCATCTAATAAAACTATGGAACTAATTCTTCAAAATACAATGATAAAACATGGTAAAGACTCACATACCCAATTGACTTATGCCTTATGGGCCTATCACACAAGTGTTTGTAAAAATACTAGTACAATCCCATATAACCTCATGTATGGTGTTGAGGCTATCATCCCTTTAGAGTTTGAATTTTTCTCTTTGTGAGTTTCCCTTAAAGGGTTAATCGATGATGACACTTATCATGTTGAGAATCTAAACTAGTTTGGTTTTCTTGATGAGCACTGATTACAGGCTCTCTATCATCTTCACGCTTATCAAAAATCTATTTATAAGCATTATAATAAAGATGTTCTCTCTCCTGCCTTTAAGGTAGGCGATCTCATTCTCTATGAGAAATGGAGAAATGTAAATGTACCACCCAATAAAAAGGGGAAATTAAGCCCTAATTAGTTAGGTCCTTACATAATCACCTTTGTATATGGTTCTAGTGCATGTGGATTGTTGTCTATGGATGGTACTCTTCTAAATTAATTGGTAAAGTACACAATGCATCTCTGTCAATATTGTGCATAAAGTCTATGTGGCATGTGCATGATGCTCATCCCTTTTTAGGGATTGTAGTTCATTATTCTTTCGCATTCCTTCATTAACACACTAAATTTGTATTTTGTGTTATGATTTGAACATGTGTATGTAGTGTATTTCTTTAATTATGACTTATATATACACATGTTTTTATTTTTTATGCTATGTAGATGTGCATTGTATTTGATTAATTATTTTTTCCATGCATTAGATCATCATTGAATTTAATTAAGAATGCATCTAATGTGTCTTTATTTAATCATGACAGTATCTAATTAAAGTATACATTCATAAAATTGCATCCATAACATAATTATATATAGAAAGGTAACATACATATGAGAACATATGTTGTTGATCCAAAATATACTATATATATATATATATATAAAATGTCATGTACATGTATCACACCACTATAACAAAATTTTGTGTCTATATATCTATATATTTATCACTATGTCAATGTTATACAATGGTGATATGGTTCAACAAAATTGGTTGTAGCCATTAGGGGCATGGATCCCAGGGCCCTCTAGTGCTGGTGGATGTAGTAGAGAATATTCAATGGATGCATGTTTTTGAGTGAGCTGTAATTGTAATACATATATGCTATATGACTACAATCCCCATACCTCTCTTTGTAGCTCTACTTCCTCCACTTATAGGGACACAATGTGCTTTATCAATCTAGCCTCTCACTCCCAAGTCTCTTGTATCTCATCTCTTATCTATTTCTCTTGAGGATACTATAGATCAATGGGTGATATCCTCACAGTTATCACCTATCTCATGAAATCATCGACCTAGCTCTATAGAGCATGATGTTCCTTCTTTGCACTCTCAACTCTTATCCTAGTGTAGTCTCTCTCAACGAGAAGGATATCAAGCTCCACATCCCTTTGATCATGCTCCCCAATTATCATAGAAAGCTTAGTGGTTTAATGGACCACCTCCACCTATGCCTCCTCATAGGATATCCTTAGACATACTATAGGCTAAAGAATTTGGGCATAATGCACTATTGCAGGTGGCATGTAGGCGTCAAGGATCGAACCTCAAATCTAGAGGTTGGGACCACCTTTGATATGCACTATCCAAATAAATTGAGCCACTACTATATGGAAACCACAACCATAAAGATAGTGGATGATACCTATAGACACACAAATAATCCTAACTAACATAGTGCATCTAATTCTGATTAATTAACATCAAATTCCTCTATTAATCAAATAAAGTAATTTATTAGATTAATTCACTAATGTTCATCCTATTTGATTGAATAAATAAATTTATTTAATCAAAATTCTAAAGTCCTCTAATGTTATTTAATAAACCAAATTATTTAAATCAAATGTCAAATCCCCTAATTCCTCCAAGTTGATTAATTTTGGATTAATTAACTCCTAATCCTCATTACCCATCCTCTAGCTTTTGACTCAACCTTGGTCAAACTCAACACTTTACTAACCGACCCTGTTGCACATGAAAATCAATTCTTTTAATTAACTAATTATCTCATTTTCCCTCACAAAGGCATATTCTACGGGAATATTCCTTCATTAACTCCATTTATTTGACTTTCTTGTCCAAAAAATTTCCCTCCAAAATATCTCAACCACATTTATTTAGTGCCTCTTACAAATGCATTAATCTATCTTACACCTCTCAAATCCTCAACCACATGCATTAACTATGCACATTCTCCAAAATGTGCTCCAACTTCACCCATTAGATTTTTGATATGTGTCACAATCTTATTGAATCTCCTTTAGTCTTGCATTCCTCCCATCTCTCCATTATTCAACCCTTCAACCTATAAATGGAAGGAACTTCTACTTGAAAATCATCCACAATCATATAGGCATACTCATCACTTGCATTTTCATCCCATCTTAGCTTGATGTTATTATCATTTTGCATTAAAATCATCTTTGCATCTTCTCATGAAGATTAAGAGCTTATAATAAGGGATTGGGAAAGGACTACTTTCCACATCAAAGTAGCACTAATCCCCCTATGGGATGATGGTATGATTATTTTAGGAATAGATTTCATGTTCATCTTGCTTATAGTTTCATGCTAGCTTGATAATGTTGTCATTTCCTTTACATTGCTCAACATTTTCATGGGGAAGGATTTTATTTCTTTTGTTCAATATTGACTAATATAACTCATGTTTGTCAATCTTTGGTAAATGTAGATTTTAGTTTTCACATTTTGGTTCCCATTGTGGGGCTCGATTCTCATCATACTCTAATTTTATTAATTCAGATGTAGATACATAAATTTTAGGTAATTTTCTTCCATTGGTTTTGTTAGAGACTTTTTGTTTGAGTTCATTCCTTGGATGAACTTTAGTCGAATGTTTTTTGCAAAAATTGTGATTTTCTAAAAATTATGACTGACTTGGATAAAATTGAGGGTAATTTTATGCACTTTAAGCTTATCAAAAATAAATTCATTCTTATTTTGTTCCCATGTTGAATTACTTAAACATACTGTAGATTCTACTATGTGTCACCTTGTTGGAAATTTATGCCACTATTTTGGATATAGTGGATATATTTTTTTGGAAAATAAAAAAAAAATGGATATTTCTGCAACTAATATAATTTATGAAGAGCTAAAGAATGAGCTTCACCACATTTTAGGTGAGATCTTGTATGGTTTGATTCACATGTAAATTTCTACAGGTAGCAATGTCTTTTCTTGAGATTCTTTTTTTCTTTTTTTGGCTTTGATATTACTGTGGAGATTTATATGATATAGTTCATCTTCCATCCCTACTAACCTTGTTTGCATATTACTAGTGGATGTAAAGTGAATCAAGCATAACCAAATTATGTTGGTCTCATTTTAGAGAAATACAAACTTCATGCTCCAACCTATTGTTAATGTCGTTTATAATAATGGTGTAGAGGTTGTAAACACATTAAGGGATCACCCTCCTAGGTCTTGCAGAGCCTGAAGTGTAGGAGGCTTTTTAAAGTCCTCGTCAGTTGGTCTAGGTCCTTCGAGCTGCCTTTGATTAGAATTGGAAATTACATAGGTAGATTAAAAGACAAACCTGGTTACATTGTAAAAAGAACCAACAAAATGGTGACTCTACTAGGGAGCTAATTTTAATATTTCTTGTCGATGTGTCAGTTGTCCATTTTGCATAGATTTATCATAGTGTTTCTGTGATTTGAAGGTCAAGCCTATAATTTTTTGTTAGGTTTTTCCACTTCTATTTTCATGAGTGTAAAGAGTTATGTTGTAAATCACTTTTGTGTGTTGTCAATACGAGGTTCCAAAAGTTTTTATATTTTACCACGTGTCTTTTGGTATCTGGTATTCCCAAGAAAATTGGGTGGTGACTTTGAAGTCTCTACACTAATGTACATTTTATTGTGAAAGGTTTATTGTAAGTGGAAATAACTTTTGGACAACTATGAAGAATGAAGAACACCAGGTCATTCATGAAGAATCATCCAGAACAGAAATTGGAAGGTGAACTTCCCAAAATGAAGAAGAAGGACTAGATAAAGAAAAGACCAAAATCTAGTAATGTTGCTCCCATGTCACAAGACTCTGTACACCAAGGTACAAGTAGGCTCTTACACCCTATCCCTGAGAATCTTGAAGAGGTGTCTAGAAATTTTGAGTCAGACTGTGGTGGATTTTTTGATTAATTATTTGATACAACAGTTCAAGAAGATGTGACATGTCAGAATAAAGGGATTTTTAGTATCAAATATATTGAAAAGAGAAGAGGCAAGAGTAGAATTCAAAGCCATCATAGAGAATGAACCAGTGATGTGCCTCCTCCTCCTGTTGAAAATGATGTAAACCCTTTATTGTCTGAACATGTGCTGGAAGAGGTCAATCTAATAGACCTAGATGATACATCAGGTTCTGAGGTGACTTTGCTTGACCCTGATGATGTTTTTGGAGACATTAATTCTTTGAGGTTAGAAATCTGAAAGAAAGCTGAGCTCAGGAAGAAAAGAGAAAAAGAAAGAGAAGTAGAGTTGAGGGATGTTGTGATTGAAAGGGATACGTTGATGAGGTAGTTGGAAACAATGAAGCTCCTAAACCAAGTAGAACCTAAACCAAGTGCTGAGGTTCCAGTTGTACAAAAGTTTGTTAATAAGGAAGAAAAACTTGTGTCTAAAGAAAACCCTGTAGCTCCCAACAAGGATAAGGGAAAACCCAAACTTGCCGACCCAAAACCCTCAAATCATGATAAGTCTCAACCAAGTAATACCAACCCTAATCCTATTGTGGATAAGGGAAAACAAAAGGTTGCAGGGATTAAAATAAAAGTGAAGGTGACTCCCCATCCCACTCAACAAGATCTCCAACCACATGTGTCATTTCAAATAGAATCTACCTTAGAAAAGGCTAGGAAGGAGATTGAGGCTCTAGCAGAAGAGTTAGAGAGAACAAAAATTGAGGCTATGAATGCAGAAATGAAGAAGAAAATAAGTTTCCTAAAGATGTCAAACATGGATGAGGCTACACAAGCTACAACCTCATCAAATCACCAAGATGTTTTAAAGGGCAGTCCTAAAACTAATCCAGATCCCACCATAAATAATTCTAGCCTAAAGACTCATGCAAATAGGTCTATAAATCCTAATCAGGATGGCTCTAGAGTACAATATTTAGGTCTGGTGTTGATCCTCAGATGAATGAAGGATTATTTCAACAATGACCTATACAGTTGGAAAGGTATAGGCCATTATTCTTTGATGGTATCCCTGGTTATCCAAATCCCATCGCTGCTAACTTAAGAGAAAAGATGAATAAGTTTGCTGGAAATAATGTTGTAACAATAGAGGAACACTTGAAGGCTTTTATGGGTATGCTAAATGATTATGAGGTAGAACATGAAGATGTTGTAATGAAATTGTTTGTACAATCTCTGGTAGAAGATGCAAGGGATTGGTATAGAGGTCTACCTAATGCTAGTATTGGTTCATGGGATGAGTTTGAGAAGTGTTTCAAGGAGTAGTATGGTGATAAAACTAATGATAGTTTTATGTTAAATGAATTTAATAACATCAAGAATTCATTGAATGAGCCTATGACAAAGTTTAATTTAAGATTTCAAAAAGCAATGTATAAATTGTTTTAGGTTTTGAGGCTTGATGAAAATGTTTGTTTAACTACATATTTCAATGATTTTGATGCTAAAATGGCATATCTCCTTAGAGATAAGGACCCTCGAACTATGAGGGATGCATTTAGGGTGGCTATAAATATTGAGAGTAATAGAAGAGCTTCTAGGAAGTATGGTAGGAGAGAAGAACCTACACTTTTGAAAAATCCTAAGAATAAGACTGAGAAGGTTTCGGTTGCAAAGCCTAAGGATGATGAAAAGTGGGAAAAGGTTTACACTACTCTGAAAGACATAAATAAAACTATTGCTAAGTAAGATAAGGGTGTAGGGAATGAAGGGTAACCCTATAATAGAAATGATAGGTAGCCTAGATTGCAAAATTATCCTTACAATACAAATTGAAAAGATGGAAAACCAATCTTGCCTAGCTAGAAGCTTAAAAATGATCAGCATAAACCAAACCCCTTGTAGAAACACTTAGTGAATCTAGTACCAGATAGACCATGGTGTGAAGTGTGTGAAAATCCACATGATCAAAATTACTGTGGTGTTGCTCAATTGCTTGTTGCTCAGGAAATAGAGGAGGATGCTCATGAGTAGACATTGGAATATGAGCAGGATGATGTAGATGTTTGTATGGCCAGATCATACATTGATGAGCCAGAATGTTCTTCTGATGATGAAATATAGGAAGTTAATGTGGATAATCAGAGGCAGAGAAGTGAGATGTATCATCAATAGGTCTTTTCTGATGAGGAAGATGATTTTGATCATAATGCTTGCAATATGGAGCAGGTTGAGGATTTAGTTTCCTTAAGGAAACCATCAAAAGAAGAGATTGCAAGATTGACTAAAGAAATGGCTACTCAAATGAGAAGATCACTTCAATTAAAAAATAGGACTGTGGGTGGTGAGTAGGGTAAACCTACTGGCTTGTTTATTAAAGAACAAAAGGACAAAAACAAAGGTGTTAAGGTTGACAACAAAAAAGATGTTGTAAAGGTCAAAGAGGTTAAGAATGATAAGGTTTGGAACAAAAAGAATGAAACCCCAAAGCCTCAAGATGATGTAACTTCATCACTGGTGAAGACCAAGGTGATTAAAAATGTAGTTGAACCTGTTGCAGAAGATAAGAAGCAAAAGAAGCTAGGAGGAAGTAATCAGGCAGAGAGAAAAGAAAATGATGAAGGTATGATGTCTAATCTTCCTAAATATACACCTGTAGATATGTTTCATGTGCTTTCTCAGGTTAAAGTAACTATACCTTTGTTAGAAATGATGAGAATAAATGAACACAAAGAAAAGACAATAGCCTTGATCACAAATGTTGTTGGTGATAAGACCAGGCAAGGAAGTAGTAAAAAAGTGAAGGATAAAGAGGAAGAAAAGGAAGTGGAGGGAATTGTGTCACAAATTCCGCCTGTGTGTTTATGAAATTCTATTAACATGTGCCTTGAAAACATAACCCCTTTTTTCTTAAGTGTGGATCTATAAATGAGAAAAATTTAAAGAACTGTATGATAGATTCAAGGGCATCAAATAATGTTATTCTAGTCAAAATAATGGAGGCAATGGGCTTGACAATAGATACTACTCAAGGTAAATGTTATGTTATGGATGCAAGAGAAGTGCTAGTTATTGGAACTATCAGAGCATTGCCTTATAAATTGACTCAGTACCCTAACAAAGATTTAGTCATGACTGTATTGGTTGTACAAATCCCACCTCATTTCGGGATGCTTTTGTCAAGAAAATGGAGTGCATCAATGGGGGTTAATATGAAATGTGATTTGTCATTCGCTACTTTCTCCATTGATGGTAAGGATGTCAAAATTGAAAGGCAATCAAAAGTATCTCATATGATTGAGCATGGCCCAATTAAAAATATGACATGTTTTATTGACAATGGTATAGATGAGTTTAGGGTTGAGGAATTTTCTAGAAATTGTGAAAAGCCTACTACATTGATTGATACAAAAATAAAACAATTGTTAGAATCTGATGATTTGTGGACTATGTATTTTGATGGTGCAAGTTCAAAAGAAGGTTCTGGTGCAGGTGTCTTGTTACAATCACCAAGTGTAAAGACATTCAAGTTCTCTTTCACTCTATTATTTGAATGCACAAATAATGTGGCAAAGTGTGAAGCCTTGTTATTAGGGTTGAGATTGGCTAAAAAACATGGGATCAAGAAGCTCAAGGAAATTGGGCATTCCGAACTTGGGGTCTCTCAAGTTAGATCCAAATATGTATCAAAGAACAAGAGGTTGAAATAGTATAGGAATGTTGTTTGGGATGAATTGGAGAGCTTTGATGCATTTGGCATAGGATGGATGGAGAGAGGTCAAAATAAGGTGGGAAATTTATTAGCCAACATTGCATTAAAACTAGATTATATATCCTATTCTAGAATTTCAAAGGTTGAGGTGCAAACTAGGCCATCTATCCCTGATAATATAAAAAATTGGAAAGTTTTTGATAATGATGATGCCATATTAAGGTTTTTGAACTATGTGGGAGAGTATGAAAATTAGGAAATTGACTTTGGAGCTTTTGTTGAAAATATTGATGGTAAGGATACCATATTTGGAAATGAAGTCATTCAATTAAAGACAAATATAATTCCCAAGGGTCTAGTTGTGCTAGAAAGAGTGTTTGATAATGAAGATAAGACAAAGGCTAATCACACTACTCCCCATCCTGATGACTTGGAAGAGATAAACCTTGGAACAAAAGCATCCCCAAAGAAGGTGTATATTGGAAAGAAAATGTCACCGAAGGTGAGAAGGATGCTAATTGACTTATTAAGTAAATTTAGGCATGTTTTTACATGGTCCTATGATGACCTTAAGGCATACAAGGAGGATCTTTTCCAACATGAGATTCCTTTGTGTGATGATGCCAAGCCATTTAGACAAAAGCAAAGGCCTATTAATCCTACTTTAGCCCCCAAAATGCAGGAAGAGTTAATGAAACTAAGGGATGTAGGCATCATCAAGCCAATCAAACATTCATCTTGGGTGTCAAACTTGGTACCAGTAAGGAAGAAAATGGAGACACCAGGTTATGTGTAGATTTCAGAAATTTGAATGTGTCTTCATTAAAAGACAATTATCCACTACCCAATATGGAAGCCATGTTGGAAAGGGTGATAGGTTGTGAATTCATGTCTATGATGGATGGCTTTTATGGTTATAACTAGCTCATGGTCAAAGAGTTTGAGCAGTTTAAGACCACTTTCACTACACCATGGAGAACATATGTTTATGTAAGAAAGCCATTTGGTCTAACAAATGTAGGGGCCACTTTTCAAAGAGCCATGGATGTGGCATTTTTAGATTTCATTAATTTTTTTTTGGTGATCTACCAAGATGACTTGACAACATATTCTAAAAAGGAAGAGGATCATTGTGAGCATCTGGAGAAGATATATATTAGAGCTTTGGAGTATGGTATCTCTTTGAATCCAAAGAAGTGTGTGTTTGGGGTACTAGAGGGGAAGTTATTGGGGCATATTGTTTCCAAGGATGGAGTAAAAATTGATCCAGAGAGGGTAATTTCAATTGATAAAGTTCCACAACCCCGAAATGTCAAAGGAATACAATCTTTCTTTGGAAAAATAAACTTCTTAAGGAGGTTTGTGATAAATTTTGCTGAGATAGTTTTCCCTATCTCCAAAATGCTCAAGAAAGGAGCCAAAGTTGAATGGGATAATGAGTCTGTGTAGGCTTTCCAAGCCATTAAGCAAGCAATAAAGGAGGCTCCTGTCTTAAGAACCCCTGATTTTTCTAAACCATTATAGACTTTGTCATTTGCTTCATTCCACACAATTGTAGCTATGTTATTGCAAAAGAATGTAGAAGGTTTTGAACAACTTGTGGCCTTTTTCAACAAATCTTTACAAGCTATAGAACTTAAGTATGATATAAATGAAAAATAGGCATATGCACTAGTAAAAGCAGTGAAGGCTTTTAGGACTTATTTGATGGGAGCTACTGTAATTGCTTATGTGCCTAGTGTTGTTGTTAAGGACATTTTCACACAATAGGAAGTGTCAGGAAGAAGGTGTAGGTGGATAAATCAGATCCAGGAATTCAATATTGAGGTCCAGATTACCAAACTGGTGAGAGGAAAAGGATTGGCCAAGCTTATGGCCCAAAGTAATCTAGAAGCAAATTAGATAAAATTGCTAGAAGAGGAGAATAGATCATACATATGTGATATGGAGCATTCTATATGGTATAAATATGTGATATATTATTTGCAAAGAATGAAATATCTTGACAACTTTAGTGAAAATGAGAAAAGAACATTGAAGTTACATGCTATCAAATATGTTATTGTAGATGGAAAGCTCTAGTGGAGAAATGGAGAAGGTGTCATGCTGAAGTGTGTTGACCAGAATCAAGCAAAAAAACTTTTGAGTGAGATGCATGGTGGAGTTTTTGGAGGGAATTATATGGCTAAAACAACTGCACATAAGATAATGAGGGTTGGATTTTGGTGTCCTACAGTTTTTAAGGATGCACACCAATTAGTAAATACATGTGATGCTTGTCAACATTTCTCTGGTAAGTTAAATTTTTCTAGTAACTTGCCTCTAAAACCAGTTCTAGTACAAGCTCCATTGTAGTAATGAGGTATTGATTTTGTAGGAGAGATAGCATGTAAATCTAGTGGAGGTCACTCATGGATATTGGTGGCCACTGATTATTTCACCAAGTGGGTGGAAGTGATTCCAATGAAGAAAGCCACTAGTAAAGAGGTGATTGACTTCCTGATCAACAACATATTGACTAGATTTGGATGTCTAGAAAGGATTATGTCAGACAACGCAATGTGTTTTAGATCTAAGGAATACATAGAATTTTGTGAGAAGCATGGCATCCAAATTTCTTATTCATCACCATATCACCCACAGGGAAATGGACAAGTATAATCAAGCAATAAAATCTTGATGAAGATTATTAAGAGAATCTTGGATCAGAATAAGAGGGCTTGGGATTCTAAGTTGAGATTAGCAGTTTGGGCAGAGAGGCTAACTATGAAGAAGGCAATAGGTTGTGCCCCCTTTAACTTGGTTTATGGGATAAATTCCAAGTATCCCCAAAACAACTTAATGGAAATGTATAAGTTTTTCCAGATGTATGATAATGAAATTGATGATGAGATGCAATTGAGAGTGGAAGCTCTTATAGAATTAGATGAAACCAGGAGGGAGGCTCCAAAGAGAAATGCAAAGTTGCAGTTGCAAGTAAAGAATTTGTATGACAAGAGGGAAATTGCTAGGAGTTTCAAAGATGGAGATTTGGTTTTAATGTGGAATGCCAAACTATAAGATAAAGGGAAACATGGGAAATTTGATGCAATTTGGTTGGGTCCATTTTTTATCAATGGTAAGTGGGGTGAAGATTCTTACTTCCTCCAAGATATGATAGGGGATAGTCTTGAACTGCCAGTTCATGGTCAGTTCTTGAAGTTATACTTCACTTGAAGTAATCTTTTCCATGAACTATAGTTTAGGTTTGTATATTTTGTATATATTTTGTACATAGTTTAGGTTGTTTCGTCCGAACAATCCCATTTTGGTCATCTCCACCTCTTGGTCTGCTCTACCTGAGATTCTGAATTCTTGCTTCATTCCAGTGGAATGGATGTCCCCAACTAGAGCCACTGATGGAGCTTTAAATTTTTGCTCGTTGTTTATTACTCATGCCCTACATTATGTTGCTGGTCTTTCATGGTGTTGGAAAATTTCTATGGGTTGGAGTTTTAGCTTTGTCCTCATGTAAAACCCTTATGTTTTTTTTATGCCTTGGTTGATGTCTATTTTCCTATTACTTTTGGAAGGTTTTTTAAAAACAACTTATGCCCCATCATTTCATCTAGGCTTGGTCCCTTTGGTTTTAATTTTTATTTCCTCTGCGGGTTTGATTTTCCCTAAGTCTTGGTTGAGCCTATGCTTCATCATTTTTTAAAACAACTTATGTCATTTTTCATCCGCCTAGTGATTTCCCCTTGTCCTTTAAATGAATGTTTTATTTTGTAGAACGGATCATATTCATGCTACCATTGATTGATTTTCCTTTAGCTATCAATGGCTTCTTGCCATCGTATGATCAGGAAGTGCAGGACCTTTATTGATCATGATATCATGGGCAGGTGCCACGTGCCCTTTCTGAAGGATGAAATCTATGCAACCATTGATCAACTACTATTTGATCTCAGCCATTCCTCGCCATCCTACAATGACCCTACCACAATGCTTTGGTTGATTGTGATATCACGGGTGGGCGCCATGTGTCCTTTTTGTGTGGCTGAGGGAGATAATTTTGTGTGTCATCGATCAATCTTCATCAGATATCAATAGTTGCCCACCATCATGTGGTCCAAAGCTACAGTATTTTTACTAATCATGATATTGCGAGCGGGTGCCACGTGTCTCATCTGGTGGAGCTGAAAGAATAAGGAAATAAATTAATCTAGCCTTAAATACATTAAAAGGTGGGTTACTAAAGTGCTCTTAGGGTGAACATTTTTTAAATCGATAGATCTATTATAATCTGGATGGGAAAACTGCTTGTTGGTTAAGGATAAGGCTGGCAACTGTGTTGAAGGACTGAGATCACTGATACTTAAGATCTATGGCTGCCCGCCATCATGTGATCCAAAATTGTAAGGTTTTTACTGATTGCAATATTTTGGGCAGCTGCCATGTGTCTCATATGGTGGAGCCAAAGAAACAATGAAATACTTTAACCCAGTTTTAATATGTTATGTTGCAGGTTACTAAGATTCTTGTGAGATGCACATGTTTCAAATCAATGAAGATGTTATGATTGCAACTGAAAAGGTGCTCAATAGATAATGATAAGGCTTACTAATGTTTTGAAAGAATAGGATTGCTGCTATTCAAGATCTACGGTTTCCTACCATCATGTGATCCAAAGTTGCAAGATCTTTACCAATTGCGATGTCACAGGAAACCACCACATGGATTTCCTTCATGGTATATAGTATGGTGGGGCCTTTATTGCCATGTTGGTGATTACGTCAACCTTTTCTTGAAGGTATCCATTAGATGATTTGATTAGACTAAAGGATTGACAATTAAGATTTAAATTTGCATCAAATATGGTTGGATTTGTTCGTGCAGTGTGCGAGTGAGCTTTAATGGCAGATGAGACACTTACTAGCACAATTTGATTGACATAAAATAAATTCTCCTACTTTATTTGTATCACAAAGCATTCAAGTATTTTGTGGAGTAGTCTCAGAGCCGAAGGTGGAATTGCAAGTCTCTGCAGCCAGAATTTGGGATTTCTGCGAACAAAGCCATGAGTTTATTTTTTGTGCCTCTCGGTCATTCTGCACTTGAATTTGGGAAAGGATTTGCTGTGAGCTTGTTGATGAATGTGTTAGGGATATAGTTTAATTATAGTTGTGAGAAATTTTAGTGTTTTGTCCTATAATTTTCTATCCTGGTTAGTCCTAGCTATTTGAATTATAACATTGTAAAGAATCCCTAGTTTGTCTGAAATGGCACCACCCAAGCAACACTCTGCCCAGATTGAATATTTGAAAAGAAACATGTATGATGATTTCTTGGATCAATTTCCCTTGTCAATGAATGATAGGAGGAAGGGATTGGTCCTAATGCGAGGGAAAATCCTAGGGGAAGGGTTAATGTATAATTGCTCCAACATTGTCGATGCTAGGGTTCCCCTCACTAGTTTGGAAATGTTCAAATTATGGTATGGATAGAGGAATTTGCCTCACCCCTTTTCAAATGGATGGATGTATGATATGGGGAAGTTGGTGGTACCTAATGTTTTCCTTGATGTAGACCTGCTTAGGGAAATGGCTACGAGATATGAACCTATCACACGGGTCATCAGAGATAATGATGGAAGGGTTTTATTGAGTATTAGCAGAGAAGAGGTCCAACAAATTTTTGACCTGAGTGAACCTAGTGAAGACTTGGTTCCTATCAATCTTGAGGAGATGAAGTAGGAATATGCAAAATTAAAGTCTCTTTTTAGAGCTAAGTTGCTTCCACCTCATTTGGCTAGGGAAGGAGGTTCAAGATTTCATATTAGCCCTAGTGACTAGGAACCTTTCAGATTAAATTATTTTGCAAATCATTTCTTGGATAATTTCTATTCATTATGTCAGATTTTGGGTTTCAGTCTTGGTGTGGTGATGCCCATTGCTTATATGTTCATGGGGGTGTAAATACAATACCCTAACTTCTCTGTGACCTATTACTTTTCCCCTTTCTTAGCTGAAAGGATACATGAAGGGTTGTCAAAGTTGTAGAACAATGATACCGACACTCAATTCTTTTGGTATTCTATGTTGATGCATATGTTCTTGTTCAAGAACATTAACTTTTTCTCTAAAAGGATGAAATTAAGGCAATCAGTTGATGCAGAAAGATTGCCAATACAGATATGGGCTGCAAATTTATCTTGTAATAAGGAAAACACCAGCTATGTGCAATTTGATAATTGCTTTGCTTCTAGATTGAGGGCTCAATTGATGGTGAATATACCTAGGATCCTTGAGGAATTACATGATTTCCTCAGGCCAAAGGGGAGGAAGCTAGAATTAAAAGTCTGCCATAACTGGGGTGACATTATCCCATACCCAGTCAACACTATTTTGAGAGTATACAGTTTCCAGGGAGCCCCTCATATACTGCCATACAATATGCCACCAAGAGTGGGGTTTGCAAAAGTTATGTGGCAAATAGGTTATATTCATGAGGACAACCTCACTAGGAGGGGAAAGGGAACATTTTTCCCTGATTATACAGTGGTGTCTAATTTTTCTTTTCAAAAGGAAGTTGGGTACATTTTGATAAATTCTTTGATGATTACCATTTGAGGTGTGGTCCAAAGTGGTAACATGATCCTGAGGGTTTCTTTGCTCTTTTCAAACAAAGAATAAAAGCTGGCAAGTTTGTACATGAGTTCAACTTCCCTGAGGACCTGATTAGAAATGAGTTCGACTTACATAAGTAGGAGTTGAACAAGGAGAAATGGATAGCTTATGATAAGCTATTAGATATTGTGCACAAAATGGATCCTAAGTATAATCCATTATTGGAGTTTAGTCTATACCATAAGAAAATGGATTTTCTGATGGAGAACTTCAAAGAGATTATGGGCACATTGAGGACTAAAAAGATAAACTTAGAGCTAAGTCTGGGTGTACAAGAACAAGGTGCCAGATCAATTGAAACAAGGCCAACATATCAGCCTACAGAAAGGTGGCCCATTTATAGAAGGAAAAAGGATAGCAACAGTGATGAGGAAGAAGCAGACATAAAAGGAAAGCAAACTATGAAAGTGCCTTCACAACCAAGTCCAAAATTCAAAGTGCCTAGGGAAATCAAAATTATTAATTTAGAATCATCACCAAAAGATAATCCCTCATCACCACCATCTGAGCTAAGCCCTAAGAGGCAAAGAATTGATCAACCATAGGAGGATCTGATGGATGAAATCATTGTTACTGATCAAGACATGCAAGTTGGTATGCCTTCCCCTCCTAGGCTAGCTGAATTGGTTTTAGCTGATTTAGATATGCAAGGCAAGAGTGTACAAGATGCAAGGATGGAAGCATGCAAGGATTTTCTAGATGACAATACATTTATAAAAAGTCATGTATTCTTGAAATTGGTATGGAGGATGAAATATGAAGAGTATCAAGATAAATATAAGAAGAGAAGAGAACTAAGTGTAGACACCGAAATCTGGTTTAGGCCTGCGACTTCCACATTCTTCATAATTTGTATTCTTCATGGTCATTGATTAAATAATGTCAATTATTTAATTAATCTTAACATTAATTCTTCTATTGATTAAATAATCTTAATTATTTAATTAATTCATCTTCTATTAATTCTTCTATTAATTAAATAGTATTAATTATTTAATTAATTCACTTTTCTTTATTCTATCTGATTAATTAAATAAACGTTTTTTATTTAATTACTTTCCTAATTAACCTTATTCTTCTTGTCAAATTAAATAAATTCTTATTTAATTTACTATTTGTCATATTTCAACTATAATTAAATAAGTTCTTTATTTAATTATTCATTTAAAATCCTTTCATCATTTAATTAAATAAATATTATTTATTTAATTATCCTTCGAATATCGAGTTTTGAATTAAATGAATTATTTACTTCATTAATTCTATTTTAACACATTCTTCTATATTTTAGATAATTGTGTGAGTTATCTAAGTATTCACTTTTACTCGACTCAACATCTATTTTAATCGTTCAGTTAACTATTGATTCGATGTTTGAGTAGCATCTTCGAGTAATCTCTTCATCAAATCATGCAATCCTCCAATTCTAACTCATTTGCGTGTACATGCGGGTTAATTAAATATTCTTATTTAATTAATTAAGTTTTGTACGTGCATTCGAATAGTGAGTCGTTATAATCAATATTTATCTTTGTCATGCAAAGATATTTCTTCTATTTTCGAATGTTGAACTGAAGATTAAATCATTTATTTAATCTTTAATTCTATTCCTAATTTGTATCACTCATGTCACTTCTATTAGTTATCAAAATGCATGTCCAATCAGTCGATCTCAACCGTTCGTTGATCTTTCAATCTTGGCTTGTCGTTCGAATAATCAATTTTCTATAAATTGATTTGTCATTCTTCATTCCAATCTCTCGCGAAATCTTATAACTTTTGAGAGCACTTTTGTCTTGAATCTTCGATATTTTGCTAATCATTATCTTAGGCTATACTTGCATGAATTTACTAAAAATCTGAGGGCAATTATAACTACACAAGCAAAATGGAGAAGGGCAATTGAGATGAATCATGGAAATATGTTCAAAATTGGTGAGATTGTTCTAGTTTTAATTATGTTTTTACTTTCCCATGTTCTTTGTTGCTTAACACTTTAGATTTGTATTCTAGATTTAATATAGTTATTGCATGTGTGCTTCTAATCTTCTTTGTTGTCTATTGTGCAATTTTTCTATTTGGCATTACATTTGGTGAACCTGACGTGAAGACACCATCTTTGCGGATCCGTAGATATTTTTTATTTTGGTTTTTTGTAGGTTTTTCATACGGAATGACACATGTGAAGTTTTCTATGCCGCAATTGACTTTCTGAACCATATTTGACAGAAAAATGATGCATTTGAAGTTTCCTGAACTGCAAGTGATTTCCCGAGCCGCAACTAAAAAATAAACGACGCATCTGACTGGTAACTAAATGACGCAATTGACTGTAACATTTTATTTCTATTTTCGACAATCATGAATTTTCAATTGATTTTTGTGTTACTGATATCTTATTTTCGGTGTGTGGCCTTTTTGGAGTTAACAAGCTTTTGCAGGATGATTGATGAAGAAAATATTGAAAACTACTAACGATTTTTTCTGCAGGATGTTTGTCAAAGACCATAGTTAAATTTGAAACAGATTGTTTGGTAGCGTAGCAAATCTTTCGTTTGGATTAAAATTAACAAGTGTCTATTGTGTTTGGTGCAAAAGCAAAAGTTTGGCCACCCTTACAACTTGGTACATCGAAGTATCCTCTCCCCTTGCACATCCATGTGATCCTGGGTGTAAGAGAAACAGTTACCAATTCTAGAACTTGGGCCTGTTCTAGTGGTAAAAAGTACTCACCCCAGGACAACTCAAACCAGTAGCACCTTGAACCCGAGGGACTTCCAGCTGGTATATAAAAGTGGGTTCGTGGGGAAACCCCAAGAATCACGAGTGTGGTTCTGACGAGATGGATCCAAAAGGGGTCTCGCACTGTATGGATCACACCCCACGAATGGAATGCCTGAATTAAATACCTTTTTGTTTTAGAGACCAACCTATTTGTGGTCATTGCTTGGTATTAGTGTAGGGTACAGTATCATGCCCGAAGATACTCACTACTGATCCCCTTGAGTAGAGATAGCAATTTTTGAGAGGTCATTGCCCAAAGAATTTAGAATTGGTGTGCTCGAAAGATGTTAATGAGCCATGGAGGGGAGCCAATGCCACCAAATTCCTAAGCTATCCGCTCTCGATAAGGAAAGGTGTCCATCACCAATCTGGGGTATAATAGGTGGGCTATACCAAGTATACAAACCCTAGGCCTTTGGCCTATTAGGATGTGCTTGTCTATTATCACTTTAAACATTTTTTTAGTCCAAAATTGAAACTGAAAACACTTTGTCTTACGATTGTCTTTGATTGTCAGAATTTGATAACGAAAAACCAAGTCAGTTTAAATTTCATGTCACTAAAAATTCACAAAGAGTCGCAACTGTTCACCAAAAACACACATCTAATTTTTAGAGTCGCATATGTTAATTTTTGAGTCACATATGTTAAGATTGATTCACATATATTAGTTTGGCTTGCAATTGCTTTAGAAAAATTGCATGCGTTATATTCTGGGTCACATCTATTAGTTAGAGTTGCATCTGGTAATTTTGAGTCACATCTGTCAGGAAGATCGCAATTGTTAATTTTGGACCGCATCTATTAAATTCTGAGACGCATCTGTCTGATTATCAAAAAACTAGAATTCATAGTCACTGTCCAGTCATCACGTCTGCACCAGTTTTAGTTGTCTTCACACAAACAGTCCTTGAATAGAAACCTGAAATGATTTGCTCAATTTTGCATCCTTTAGGGTCATTTAGTTATTGCCATAGTTGTCTTCAGTTAGAGTTTAGCTTCATCTTAGGGTACATATCACCTTGCATTAGACTTCTAGAAAGGTCAGTTTTACAAACTTTAGGATTGATTTACCATCTACACTCTAGAAAAGTCATAGTGTCAACAAAATTTGTCATTGAACCTAGTCCTATCATCTTATACTTTGTCCTACAGAGAGTCCTCCTAGCTCATCAGTCTAGTTAGGAAATTCAACTTGTCTTTGATCCTCATCCTACATTGGTTCTTTGACTTAACTAAATTGACACCTTGGTTTGACTTTAGGCAGTTGGTCCCTTCACCTTGGGTTTATAGAACTGATCACTTTAGAGTCTTACTTAGACTTTTGCATTTTTAGAGTCTAGACTAGTGTCATTCTAGGACATCCCTTATTTTTCATAAGAAAATCCCAAAAACATAGACTAGGGTTATACTATTCATACATATAGTCTTGCATTTCCCACATATTGAGCTTGTCTTACATGGTTGAAACTAGGTCTAAGAGAAGAGAGAGAGAAAACATGTCGAACCCAAATGAGTTCATCAATCCATTTTCTTCAAGACCTCATAAGACTCTATTAGAAAAATTCACCACTAGAAACACTCAAGGACATGTTACAACAGAGGACATAGAGGTTGCTGCACAAGACCCTGAATTTGCCTCTTTTGTAGACGAGTACCTAGCAAATGATCGACAATGATATTTAGCCAAATTGCTAGCTGAAGGTGCTACCTTACCTCCAAGATTTGACATTAGCACCTTACAAACTCAACCCACACAAGGGACAAACACAACGACTGCTAGCACTACTATACCTCAGATAAGCACAACTATGTCATCTAGCACATCTACACAGAGTACGATAGTCCATACTTCTCCATTTGGTACATCTAGCACGACATCGGGATTTAATTTCACTGTAGGGGCATCATCATCCACTCCCTCAGGTCCTCTTAGTGGGAGTAAAAGACCTAAAATGTCAGCCCATACATCTTATGTTAGTGTCACAAGTGCACAATCAATGACTGTACCTACTGCTAGCATCATGCGTACCTTACCACAGTCGATGGCCATACCTAGTGCTCAAAAGACTAGTACTATACCAAGGATTACACAAACAGGGGGCATTCCCTCCTTCCAATATGGCAATCAAAATCCACTATTCCAAACTAGTAGTCAGAATCCATTTACATCAGTTCTGAATCAGAATCCCTTTTCACAGATTGGTAGTCAGAATCCATCTACACAGATTCCACGTCAAAACCAATTTACATCGGTTCTGAATCAGAATCCTTTTTCACAGATTGGTAGTTAGAATCTGTCCACATAGATTCCAAGTCAAAACCAATTCACATCGATTCTAAATCAAAATCCCTTTTCACAGAGTGGTGCTCAGAATCCATTTACGCAAAACCCAGGTCAATACCAATTTATGTAGATACCAGACTAGAACACATTTATCAACATTCCGAATCCAAATCCACCTCAGATGCCAACGTTTAATCAAAACCCATCATGATACTTTGGATTTTAGAACACATATATGGATCCACATAATCCTCCTAGCACATCTTTGACCCAAGTTGACGTCCTACAAACACAAATGCAGGCATTACAAACACAAATTGATAACATGTCGATGTCAACTAAGAAATCATTTTCAACTAAGGACATATGCCCATTCCCTTTTGATAGATCATTGTACATGACACCTTTTCCTCATGGATATGTCATACCAAATATTCCTAAGTACAATGGCAAACAAAATCCAGTAGAACATATCAGGGAATTTTCTACTATTTGCATAGATGTCGCTTATGACCCCACGTACCTTATGAGGCTATTTCCATGAAGTCTTGTAGGAATTACATTAGAATGGTTTTCGGGTCTAGATTCTAGCATTAGATCCTGGGGGGAACTAGTTGAGAAATTTGTGGAGCAATTCTCCTTCAACATTGACCATGAGATAAATATAGCAACCTTGTGCCACACAACATAGGACAAAGGGGAAACATTCATTGCTTTCTTCCAGAGATGGAGAACTATTTCTAGTAGGTGTCCTATTGAAATACCCAAAAAACAAAAGGTTACAATGTTTCAAGAAAACCTTCATCCAAAACTCAAGAGTAAATTAAGAGTACATTGTTGCATATATTTTTCAGAATTAGTGGAAAAAGGGGTGATAATAGAGAAGGATCTCATTGAAAAGGGTGAACTCAAGATGACAACATCCAATCGAAACCCAATCGTATAAAACACTCCTATGGACAGAAACAAATTTTGGTCTCACAATAAAAATGTCACAAATGATGGTGTGGTTGATGCTAAAACACTACAAGCAGGACCCCTCCTCACATTACAAGGACCTCACACTTTTTCCAACACGCTTAATGTTGTCAATCAACCTCCGAACATGGTCCCAAATACTCAACGTCCACAACCAAGAAGATTTCAAAAATGTGAGTTCACTCCCTTAGGGGAACCCATTGAGTCAGTGTTCAAACAACTATTACAACATAACCTCATACAGCTGCAGGAACCAAGACAATACGATCTAGGATAGTTTAAACCAACTTGGTGGGATGACAATTCCTTTTGTGACTATCATAGGACAAAGGGGCATAACCTACAAAACTGCCGACAACTGAAGAATATCATACAGGATCTTGTTGACAGGAGAATTATTGAGGTTAGTGGACAAAAACAAAAGACATCGAACACTGATCATCAAGTCTTTTCAGACCCACTACATGACCATGGGAAAGGAACTGTCCCCAGTTCAAGTACTAAGACCAATATTTCAGCCAATTATGCGAGTATCAAACATGATTATGATAGTGGAAAAATCATTCATTTCCTTCACGCCGCTGATCAAAACATCAATACCATTACTATCAATGCTAATCCTGAGTGTGCGGTCAATACTCATTGTACTAATTTCATTATCCAAGGCCCTCCATCACAGCAAACACCCCAACCTTCCAAGTTACAATATAACCTACTTGACCAATTGGGGAAGACCCCAGCCCAAATTTCAATCTTGGAATTGTTGTGTATCTCTCCTGAGCATCGATCTATCCTCGATAAGGCTTTACAGAACACCACGGTCCCTAATGATCTAGATGTCAATCGGTTCTAGGAAATGGTGGGCTACTTGACCAATAATCACCATGCCACATTTTCTGAACAAGACTATGCCACAGAAAAGACAAACCACAATGACCCTTTACATATAGAAGTCCTTATTGATGACACCAAAGTTAGACGAGTTTTGGTAGACGGAGGAGCACGGTTAAATCTATGCACTTTAAAACTAATTAAGGCATTAGGTATCTTAGAAGCATGTGTAGACACCACTAAGAGTATTGTCATTAAGGCTTATGATGATGAAGAATGAAAATCAAAGGGGGTAGTAACACTTCCTATTAGAATTGGTCCTACAGTAATGGAGACAAAGTTCCAGGTCTTGGATTTCACCCTCCCTTATAACCTTTTGCTAGGTAGACCATGGATTCATGCCATGAAGGCAGTCCCTTCCACATATCATTAGTGTCTTAAATTTCCTTACAATGGCACCAAAATAACTATAGATGGTGATCCCGATCCTTTCCAGTATTGCACCAATCTAAAGGAGATCCCTCAACACCAAGTGCCAGTCAACCAAGAGGCCTCACTGTCTAATCCATCTTCTTATGTTGATCCATCCACACTCAATCGAACATTTATTTCACCCTCACTTCCTACCACTCCTAGGGTTGAGATCCAAGACAAGGGTTGCGAAGAGTATTATATGAAGACTTCTTATTGTGTTAGCCATTTTGTTCCTCCTAAGTCATATGGTTTACCTATAACAGCTAGGGGACAGTCTATGATCACTATACATGTTCCCCCCACAACAACTTTCACTAAATGGGGTGAATTAAGCAAAGAGGTTGTAGATATAGAAGATGTCACTTCCTGGTTGTATAAGGAGGATAATCAAGAACTCCTTTTACTTGCTCATATTCCTACAAGTCTATATGGAAAGGGTTTCAAAATCATGCAAAGCAAAGGATATGATGGACAAAGTGGTTTAGGCTTAAACCAAGATGGAAGAATTGAACCAATATTTGTTTCTCAGTGGCCAAAAGGAGTAGGGCTAGGGTTTCAACTAATTTAGATTGGCGTTCCTAGTACTCCATTACCCTTGCTTGAGGAAGTACATGCTTCATAAGATATTAAGACATCTCACGAACTAGTGGACCAAAATCATTGTAACTCCCCTGACTCTAATGATTATGAGTGGGATTCCTTATCCTCTACTTCTTCCATGGACCTTGACAAGTTATTTGGAGAACTTGACTTGATGTTAAGTTCCTCACCCAATCCCTTAAATTCCTGTCCACCAAATAAAATGACAAAAGAGGAATGGTTTAAACACTACGATTGGGAATCACTTGATCCTACCTCATGGCAACCTGAGCCACCTGTTTCTGATTGTCAAACCTTGGCATTAGGCCCACCTATTCATCTACCTAGAGCCAAACCCAAGAGCAAAACAGACCTGGTACAATATTTTTGTAACCACATGAATAATTCAATCTTTACTTTGACTCCATTAGACTTTGATAACTCTGACGATGACATGCCCTTAGTTTATCCCCAACTCATTGATTGGGATCAACAAGATACACCCGTCTTAGACACTTTTGAGAATGACGAAGCAATTGCTGAGTTCCTAGGATTACGTGAAGGCATACCTAACAGGGATCATAAAGCTAGTTTTACCATAGACTTGGACAACAAAGCATATTTTGGGGAATCTGTTCAACGCTCCAGTCACAAAAATGAGAAAAAGGATAAACAAAATAAAAAGGATGAGTCTCTAGGTGAAAACCGAAAGGCACCTCTAGACAATGAAAAAGTAAAAAGAAAGGATGCATTCGAAGGTGAAAACCTTTCTGAGGCACCTAAGGATGGAGGTTTAAACATTCTCCCCATTGCATAGGAAAAGTCACCCATGCTCATTGAAGAAACCGTAGAAGTCAACATAGGCACAAAAGAGAATCCTTGACTGATTTATTTGGCAAGATCATTGACAATAGAAGAGAAATCAGAGTTCCACAACTTCTTTACACAGAGATAGATAAATTTTGCTTGGTCGTATGCGGACATGCCAGGGTTGGATCCTAACCTTGTTATGCATCATTTTCCCTTACAACCAGGTGCCAAACCAGTGAAACAGAAGTTGAGAAAAATGCATCCACAAATTGCTTTATTAGTTAAGGCAGAACTCAAGAAACTGTTAGACGTTGGTTTTATAAGATCAATTGATTATGCAGATTGGATTTCCAATCTTGAACAAGTCACTAAACCAACTGGGGGCATCCGCATTTGCATTGATTTTAGAGATATCAACAAAGCTTGTCCTAAGGATGACTTTCCTTTTCCTAACATAGATATGATAGTTGACATGACAGGAGGATATGAGATGTCCCTTATGGATGGATTTTCAAGATATAACCAAATCAGAATTGCAACTGAAGATCAACATAAGATGGCTTTCACTTGTCCTTGGGGAATGTATTGTTGGAATGTTATGCCCTTCAGACTCAAGAATGCAGGAGCAACCTATCAACGTGCCATGACTACTATCTTTCATGATTTAGTACACACTTGTATGGAGGATTATGTCGATGACCTTATTGTAAAATCCAAGACAAGGGTAGAACATCTATAGGTTTTAGACAAGATATTTCAGAGGCTGGAAAAGTATAAAGTTAAACTTAATCCAAAGAAATGTGTGTTTGGAGTCAAGTCAGGAAAGTTGTTAGGTTTTATCATTTCTAGACAAGGAATTGAAGTGGATCCTGCCAAGGTGAAAGCGATTATGGATATGCCTCCTCCCACTAATCTCAGTCAACTAAGGACACTACAGGGAAGGTTGCAATCTATCAGAAGGTTTATAGTGCAGTTAGCAGACAAGACACATCCTTTTCAACATCTTCTTAGGAAAGGAGTACCATTTATATGGACAGCTAGGTGTGAAGAGGCTTTTCAATTGATTAAAGAATATTTACTCACACCACCTATCTTAATGCCACCTATTGAAGGAAGACCATTGATTCTTTATATTACAACAACCCATTCATCACTCGGAGCATTGCTTGCACAAAATGATGATGAAGGTCATGAAAGGGTATTCTATTATATCAGCCAGACTTTGGTTGGTTATGAGCTCAACTATAGTAACATTGAATGTGCCTATCTTGTAGTAGTATTCGCTACCCAAAAACTAAGCCACTACATGCTAAACTATCAAACAATATTGATCACTAAAATAGACCCTCTAAAATATCTTCTCAGCAAGGCAGCATTAATAGGACGATTGGCCAAATGGGTCATGATACTTAGTGAGTATGATATCCAATATGTAGAAAGAAAAGCTATTAAAGGATAGGTCATTGCTGATCAGTTAGCTGATGCACCCATACAGACAGATCACCCATTAGTTGCAGAATTTCTTGATGAGTTCATATTCACACTTGACACAAACATAACATGGAAACTGTACTTCGATGGCTCACATACAAATCATGGTTCAGGGGCTGGTATACTGTTTATCACACCACAGGGTAATTCCATCCCTAAATAATTCAGGATTGCATTTCCATGCACTAACATGGTAGAATATGAGGCTTTAGTGACAGGTTTATGCATGGCAGTCAAGTGGAAAATCAAGAACCTATAGGTATATGGTGATTCTCAACTAGTAATAAGACAGGTAAATGATGATTATGAGACTAAGGATGAGAAGCTTGTTCCGTACAAGTGCATGGCTGATAGCTTTAAAGAGTACTTTGACAAAGTCAAGTTTCATCAGATACCTCATGTTTTAAACAAAGCAACAGATGCTATGGCTACAATTGCATCACTTCTTGACATTCCTAACAATGTGCCTAAGTTTGAGTTCTTGGTCAAACAGTTTTTGGTCCCAACCTACAATATCCTAGATTCTGAAATGGTGTGTGACATTGTTGGTCCTAATTCCCCATGGTAAAAAGAAATCTATGATTATCTCCACTCTGAAGTCATACCCACTGGCCTATCAAATAACCAACGTAGGACATTCCTCCGCAAGTCATCCAAATACACCATCGTCGGAGACACCTTATATAGACATGCCTTAGATAATACCCTACTGAGATGTCTTGATTCTACTGAAGCAAAAACAACCTTGTGTGGGGTGCATGAGGGTATATGTGGTTCCCATTCTAGCAGTCCTACCTTAGCCAAAAAGATTATGAGACTGGGTTATTATTGGCCTATTATGGAAAAAGACTCATATGTCTTTGTAACGAAATGCCAACAATGCCAAGTTCATGGAGATTTGATACATGCCCTAGCACAGGAGCTTTGTCCTATCACGTCACCATGGCCCTTTGCCCAATGGGGACTCGACCTCATAGGTAAGATCCACCCCACATCATCTAATGGACACAATTTCATTATCACTGCCACTAAGTACTTCATGAAGTGGATTGAAGCCATTCCTATGACATACATTACTGACACATAGATTTCTAGATTTATCTTAAACTATATCATCTGTCAGTATGGTGTCCTTCAGTCCATAATCACTGATAATGGCCACCCATTTAAGAACCAAGAAGTCCATCACTTGTGTGATCAATTTCATATCCAACATCACTTTTCCACTCCATACTACCCACAAGGTAACGGCCAAGCGGAGGCATCTAACAAGACCATCATTAGAATCCTCAAGAAGACTGTCAATGATGTTGGTCGTGACTGGCATTTACAGCTTAACCCTGCCTTATGGGCTTATTGCACAAGTATCCGTACTCCTACTAGTGCTACTCCATATTCACTTATTTTTGGGTCTGAAGCGATTCTACCTATTGAGGTCAAGATTCCTTCCCTAAGGGTATCCCTAAAAGGCCATGTTGATGATGAAAAGTATCGAGTGTCACGACTCCATGAGCTAGAACTCCTGGATGAGCAAAGATAGAAGGCATTAGACCACCTTCAAGCATATCAGAATTGCCTTCGTCATAGCTATAATAGGAAAGTGTTGAATAGAAACTTTGACATCGGTGACCTGGTTTTAATGGAGAACCCAAAGAATCAAGCAGAAAGATAAAAACCAGGAAAGTTTGAACCTAACTGGTTGGAACCTTATGTTGTTATAGAAGCCTTTGGATCAGGAGTGTACCAACTCTCTACTCCTGAAGGAGAACCATTTGCCTCACCAATCAATAGTATGCATCTGAAGAAGTTCTACACATAGCTTCTGGGAGCCTTTGTCTTAATTAGCAAAAAATACAAAAAAAATAGAAAATCATAAAAAAATTGTTATCAAGGTGAAAACCTGGTATACAGGTGTCTTGGTAAGACCAAAAAAATTAGATAATATGGAAAATAGTAAAGAAAAATCATTCGTCTAATGGTGAAAACCACTTTAGTGGTGCTTTGGATAGGTACCATGGTGAAAACCTAGCAAATAGGCACCATGTGTACTCAACTCTGTTCATTTGTCTACTATTATTCTAATCTATCTTGTATATAGTCCTCATCATTGTATGTATACCTACCTTATACATAGTCCTTATTCTTGTACATAGTTCTCATCATTATATGTATACCTACCTTATACATAGTCCTTATTCTTGTACATAGTCCTCATCATTGTATGTATACCTACCTTATACATAGTCCTTATTCTTGTACATACACCACATCATTGTATATATACCTACCCTGTACATAGTCCTTATCGTTGTAAATAGTCCACTTCCCTATACATAGTCCTTATCCGTGTACATACTGACTATCCTTATACATGTCCCTTATCTTTCATGTCCATTTCTTGTATATACCATTCATAATAAGTGGTAGTCTTTCCCATAACCTGGAACGATTGACATCGAGTGAATTTCATATCCCCATTTTATCCTATTCATAGTCAATTGGTCTTATACTCGATTGGGGGAAAACACTTGATGTGCATCATATCAGTTCTTCCATTGGCTGTGTTGAAGACGTAAAACCATGGAAAATCCACAAAAACATCGCAAAATGACCTGAGAAAACACAAAAACATCAAAAAACTTCAAAAAGACAAAAAAAATCAAAACATTTCAAAAATCCAAAAACAGAGTCAGAGTCAGTCACATTTGTCAGTCTTTGTCATTTGTCAAACTACATTTCCTCTACGACTGGACGTAGGCAAGGCCATCTACCAATGTGCCCCCAAGGAATTAGGTTAGTTTGTTTAGGTTTTTCTGTATAAATTATTGATTCAATCCATATGTATATATGACAAGGTCATTGGTTGTGTTGAACTACGATGTCTCTGCGTGTATAACATAGGCAAGGCCATCAATCGATGAGCCCCTGAGGCTGCACTAGGTCAGTCCATTAGGGTTCGTCACATTCACTTTCACACACGTCTTTTATTTGTAGTCAGTCTTGTTAGTCATAGTCAAGTCGAACTACGAGGTCTCTGCGTGTATAACGTAGGCAAGGCCATCAATCGATGGGCCCCCGAGGCCGCACTAGGTCAGTCCTTTAGGGTTTGTCATCACATGCAGTTATTTTTCCACGCATTGTCTCAAGTCATGCATCAATCTGGTGAACAAGTCAGCAATGTATCTAAGTCAAATCAAACAACTTGCCAAACAAAACAATCAAAACAGATCAACTACAGTCTGCTACAAGATGTGTATTTCTTGGAAATAGGTGTTATCAAAATAGTCAACCTATGTCTTATTCAGGATGAGTCTTTCCTGCATAATCGACAAGGTCAAACAATCAACCTATGTCTTATTCAGGATGAGTCCTTCCTGCATAATCGACAAGGTCAATCAATCAAACATAGCCTTAAATAGGTTATCACATCAACGACATCTGACTCAACATCTTATACAATACATGTCTTTCTAAAACCAAGCTTTGTCATACCTTATACAGATAGTCATAACATCAAAACCAGACTCACAGTCTTATCCGGTATGTGTATCTCCTGATATCAGGCTCTACCAACCAATCATTTTATCAATCAAAATAAATCAAACAAACGACTCATGTTTTGGCAAATATTTTCATTAGCTTATTGACTTTATGGGTTATTTATCTTATCATTTATCTTGAATTGATGACTGGGAATTATGTTACTAGATTTCTCAAGGATGTCCCATGAAGGATTTAGAGAAGCAACAATGTATCAGAATTCTATTTTCTTTGACTGTTGTCTGTTGACTATCTTTTAACTTTGATTTTGAGTCATATTACTAGTTTCCTCAAGGATGTCCCATGAAGGATTTAGAGGAGCAATGACGTCTCATGACCTGTCTTTTCTTTTGTTTGCTATTTGTGGTTTGTCTTGACAAAAAGACTAGGGCAACTTGTGCCCTTAGTATGAGTTAATGACAATCCTTGTCTGCGACTGTCTATTATCAGCAAGTGGATGACCTTGCACACCTTGATCTATGTTATATCATGGTATTTTTCTCTATTTGTATTAGTTCTGCCCAATGATGATAAAGTGCAATACCTTTTGTGATACGAAAAAATATCGAAGATTCCTAATACTAACATTTATATTCTATCTTTCATTCTTTGTCGATCTTTTTTTCCACACTAACAGTTCTTCTTTCTTGCATTATGACGGAGTCCTGTGACACAAAACATTATACATCATCCCGCATCAACATACATGTTAGAAACATTCATACATATAGGCATATTTCATATCTAGATTATCATGGCATAATAGACAATAATCATTAAAAAACTATACATATCATAAGCATTCCATGTACAAATCAACTATAAATACATACATCACATTATGTCTGTATAACATACATGTAGTATCCATCATACATATTCACATCATATTGCATCTCATGGTTCTAAATTGCATACATCATATAGAATTATACATCACATAGAATCAACATTATCTCATTAGTTGCATAAACATCATAAAATACATATACTCATCCATCACATAGGTATGACATATAAACATCACATGTATAAATAAAGACTGCATAATCAATAAATAGAAATGCATATCATGAGAATCACCACCAAAATCATATATATATATATATAGCTCAAATGTGTCACATCACAATATCATAATGTAACAATAATACATGGTAGCCCGCAGGCTGTAAGATCAAAATACAAGTGTCTCGACAAACGATACCCCTATCCTAAACTGCCACTGCCATCATGTCAGGAGTGTGCGGGAGAATGATGCTAGGAACCTACTGATCTCTGAGCTATGGGAGGTCTGTCATATGGCCCTGCTCTATGTGGATGATCCACCCCCTCTGTGCTGACTATCCGAGTGTGGGTCCTGGTCTGGGACCTGCTACTGTGTGCTACTGAGAAACTGGGAGCTCGTCTCTCTGGTGGGATCTCTACCTCATATAGTTCCTGATAGTATCTCTCCCTCTCTCCGGCTCTGACCAACTCTCTGGAAAATGTTGTTGATGGTCTTGTGCATAATGCCCTGAGCTCTATGAACCTATGCTCAGTCTCCTACCGCCGAGCTATAGCCTAATCCCTGACCATCAAGGCTCTGTCTCTCTCCACCCGATAGGCATCTCTCTTGGCCATCAACACTCTCATCTGATCCTCCAAGGAGGCAACCTAGGCTCGCAATGTATCCATGTATGGGTCCTCTACCCCTCTCTCATCCTGTCTGGCCCTGTCTATCCCATCCTCCTCATCGAGTTCCTCTAGGATCTAATCTTGGATCTCTCTCTTGTGATCATCATCCTCATCATCATCCTCTTGGTAGGCACCTAGCAACCCAAGGGCATCTACCTCTGCCTCCTTTCTAACTACCTCCTTGGCACCTCCCTCCTCTCTACCTGCCTCCTCGGCACCTGCCTCTGCCTCTGCTGGGATATTTGGGATGTCTGGGATAACTGCCTCTACCGGCTGCTCCTCCTCACCACCTCTGGCCACATCTAACATGGCCACATCCTCCTCTCCTCCTCTCTCCTCTCGGATCAGTGACAAGGCTAGTCCTCGTCCTCTCCGACCACACCTCCCTCTCCTGCCTCCATGTTGGCCACCTCTACCATCATCCCCTCCATCACCACGGCCTCCTCTGCCTCCTCGGCCTCTGCCTCTACCTCACTTTCCTCTAGGACCTGTCCCCCACTACTCTACCGGCACTAGCTGCTCTGGATCTGTCAAGGGGATCGGTTTGTGTACTGCCCACCACTGATCATAAGCTGGAGTGGTCCCTGGATCTGCTGGTCTATCCCTCCATCTCCATGGAAGTGCCTATAAACCATCAATATCTGCCTCCGCAGTGGCAACAGGAATCTTTGGCCTCCATAGCAGGACCTCTCGTGACAACCTAGCAAACTCGGCTCTCCCTCGAGGTACATCCTGTACCTCTCCAAACTGTCTCAAGACTCGATCTGGCAGCTGCCACTCTATAATGTGCACATGTGATACGGTCCATCCCACCAAATACTGTGCCTGTCTACAAAATGGCAAGTGCTCATCCTCATCTGACCACTGCTCACAGCCCAGGTATGGTCTCCATGTGAACTCCTTCATGTTGTCTATAGCATGTCTAAAGTAGCCTGTATCCCTAATATGATGCTGTGTGGTTGTCCTCGCATAACGGAAGGCATATGGATCCCCATGAGGTAAGCCTACTGTAATAGGTGGTCTAAAAATAGCAATATGCTCCCACACCCATATTATCAGGAGTGTGGTACTGTAGCTCATTGACTGTGCCTCTCGATAGGAAATATTGTGAAGTGGAAGTACATCATCCCTAGCACACAGGAACCCTAGGCATATACAACTCAGTGCTCGAGCATGCCCACTAACATCTCCCCCCATCCCACAGGGAATCCATGACCTCAGTGGTCAGGCAGTACTATACCGCCTATCAATGTCACTACTAGACAGTCTAACTGTCTATACCTCTGAGCCAACACCCACCATCTAATCTCATAATCATCAACCCCTAGCTGTCTAATATCAGCATGAGGGTAATACCTACACATCTCAGTGATCCCCCTCTGAGTATCATAGACCACTTGTGTCCCTCTAATAGGCAGTCTCAGTATCCTATATACATCCTCTAAAGTCACTGTGGCCTCTCCAGTCGGTAGGTGGAAGGATGATGTCTCTGAGTGCCACCTCTCACATAGTGCTGTCAGTAATCCTTGATTTTCCCAAATCTGGGGCATATCGGTCACATGCAACAAACCTAAATGCCATAGAGTCCATCACTCGGCCGGCCGCAAGCTGTCTCTGAATTGAAACGTCGTGGGTCTCGACTCCCATGTATAAATAGAGTCTAATAAAACCTGCAACAACATTATATATGCCTTATGTCAGCCTCAATCATCTATTCTAGTGAAAAATGACTGTTTTAACATAAAATGCAAATGCGTCATTATTTTGCACATGCATCATTATTTTACACATGCTTCGCTTTTTCACAAATGTAGTTCACAAATTATATATGTGTCATTATTAAGCAAATGCGGCTAATAATAATCAAATACATCACAAAACTACCATTTGCATTTCAAAATGTCAAATGCATTTCAAAATATACATATGCAGCTATAAATATGCAAATGCGTATCAAAAATAATCAAATGCATTTAACCGCTAAATCTTATTCAAAATGACCGGCATAAAAATTCAAATGCGGTTTTCCGCATACATATGCGTCGTTCGCGCATACATATGCGGCTCAAAATTAAAAATGACGTATAACTAAAAATGCATTAAATGTCTTAAAATGTGCGCAAATTAAAAAATTTCAAAAGGCAAGTTTTAGGTCCATACCGGGGGGTCCGCGCTGGCTGGTCTCTAGTATGTACGGATCCTGTATGCGCGGTGATGGGTGGCTAGAACTGGAGACATCCTCGCTAAAAATTCAGAGCAAATTATCAATTTTCTAAGCTAGGTGGGTGCAAATGTATAGTTTTTTACCCCAATTCAAATATATACCTAGGGCTTAGGTGGCATTTCTTTCCTACTGGCCATGTAAACTTACATTTTCTATCATCCCATACCTGTCCCTCCCATTTCCTATCCCAATTCCATCAACTACATTGCATTTCTACCAATCTACTGGACTAATCAGGAGCATTTCCAAATTTTTCTGCACGTTTCAGAAATTTGTCAATTTTCCCAAGGGGGCATACCTTCACCTATTCCAATCTGGAGCATTACTGGGGCATGTTTCTTTTCAATTTTCTTTCACACAACTCCTAAACGACATTGTATCAAAGAGGGGCAAATGTAGACACCGAAATCTGGTTTAGGCCTGCGACTTCCACATTCTTCGTAATTTGTATTCTTCATGGTCATTGATTAAATAATGTCAATTATTTAATTAATCTTAACATTAATTCTTCTATTGATTAAATAATCTTAATTATTTAATTAATTCATCTTCTATTAATTCTTCTATTAATTAAATAATATTAATTATTTAATATTAATTATTTAATTAATTCACTTTTCTTTATTCTATCTGATTAATTAAATAAACGCTTTTTATTTAATTACTTTCCTAATTAACCTTATTCTTCTTGTCAAATTAAATAAATTCTTATTTAATTTACTCTTTGTCATATTTCAACTATAATTAAATAAGTTCTTTATTTAATTATTCATTTAAAATCCTTTCATCATTTAATTAAATAAATATTATTTATTTAATTATCCTTCGAATATCGAGTTTTGAATTAAATGAATTAATTACTTCATTAATTCTATTTTAACACATTCTTCTATATTTTAGATAATTGTGTGAGTTATCTAAGTATTCACTTTTACTCGACTCGACATCTATTTTAATCACTCAGTTAACTATTGATTCGATGTTTGAGTAGCGTCTTCGAGTAATCTCTTAGTCAAATCATGCAATTCTCCAATTCTAACTCATTTGCATGTACATGCGGGTTAATTAAATATTCTTATTTAATTAATTAAGTGTTGTGCGTGCATTCGAACAGTGAGTTGTTATAATCAATATTTATCTTTGTCATGCAAAGATATTTCTTCTATTTTTGAATGTCGAACTGAAGATTAAATCATTTATTTAATCTTTAATTTTATTCCTAATTTGTATCACTCATGTCACTTCTATCAGTTATCAAAATGCATGTCCAATCAGTCGATCTCAACCGTCCGTTGATCTTTCAATCTTGGCCTGTCATTCGAATAATCAATTTCTATAAATTGATTTTTCATTCTTCATTCCAATCTCTCTTGAAATCTTATAACTTTTGAGAGCACTTTTGTCTTGAATCTTCGATATTTTGCTAATCATTATCTTAGGCTATACTTGCACGAATTTACTAAAAATCTAAGGGCAGTTATAACTAAACAAGCAAAATGGAGAAGGGCAATCGGGATGAGTCATGGAAATACATTCGAAATTGGTGATATTGTTCTAGTTTTAATTACGTTTTTACTTTCCCATGTTCTTTGTTGCTTAACACTTTAGATTTGCATTCTAGATTTAATATAGTTATTGCATGTGTGCTTCTAATATTCTTTGTTGTCTATTGTGCAATTTTTCTATTTGGCATTACACTAAGACCTAATAGGTTAGACCAGGAGAATGATGAGGAGATGAAAGCTGAATTGATGGAAGAATTCAAGAAAATCACTCCTAAAGAAGGAAGAAAACTTGTAAGGCTGGTGTATTTATTCTACCTGAATGGGGCATTTCAGATGTTGTAGCATTTAATGCTATTCTAAATTCCAAGCATCCCTTGCAAGACTCTAGTGAAGATGAAGTCAAGGCAGCACTTCAAGACTCTGCTTTTAGTGAAGAGTATGAAACCTTGGAAATTTGGGCATTGGCCCCACAAGGGAGAAAACCAGATGTTTCTGATATTAATCCAAATTTTAGAGGAGGACTAATAATAAAGAGAGCTTCAGAGACCCAAACCACCGAGGCTATTAATTTGACTGTGAATGTGGCCAAATTAGCCCAAAAAACTATTGAAAGGGAGGAGGCTGAAAAGAAAAGCCTAATGGAGAAGTATAACCTCTTGATTGAGGAATACAAGAAGATGCAATAGAAGAATGTTGAGTTGTAGATAGAGGTGGAAAATTTTAGGTATAAAAATATTTTGGAGACATCAAGTGCTCCAGGAACCAGTACATTACCTTCCACAACAGGGTCAGTGCCTCCTACTTCTCTAATTGTTTCCACACCAGGATCTCCCAGTCAGAATCTTGCCCTAACTCCTTCTCTAGAGGAAATTGAAGAAGAAACATAGTGCTTTGTTGATCCTACAAAGAAGCAGCTCTTGCAAAAAATTGATGAATTGTAGGCATCATTAAAGGTAAATGAGGGGGGATCTTTCTCAAAATAAAAGGAGATGTTTACTACTGTCTTGAGGAATTTAAATGAAAAGGTTGATAGTAAATAGCTATCTATACATTCTTTATATTCTTTGTTGTTAGAAGTAATAAAGAATATTGATAGGGATCAGGAGGTAGTGATACTAGTGATTTAGATATCATGTATAAGGCCTCAAGGTTTGACACAAATAATAGGCCCCAATCATTAAAGCCTACTCAAGTATTAGTTAAGTCATTGTAGGGTTTTCAGACCTTACCAGATGATTTGAGTAGGAAGATTAAGGAGTTGGTGAATAATTTCAATGACTGGGGTAACACATTGCTACTTGATATAATTGATGAGCAGGGGAAAATCAGGTCACTTAAACAATGGCATGATCAAGCAAATGAGGTCATCAATGATAAAATTAAATTGATTTGTGATGACTTAGATTATGATTTGTTGGTGAGTTGTATAGATAAGATTATTGGCACTAGCTCATTTTTGGAATCTTTTGAAAGGGATGCAAATTAGGTAGCAGTAAAATACACACCTTATAATGCCAAGGTGGATGAGGTAATTAATTTTGACTGGCCAACTGATGAAGAATACCAGAAATGGGTAAATAAATATTTAACTGAGGAAGAGTAAAAAGAGTGGACTACTAATAGGTGGAAAATAAGATGTTGCGGTTATAAGGGTTCCAATTTTGTGTTGATGGCTTTCTCAATGCGGGCTTCTTGTGGTTTTTTGTTATTGCATCAACTTTCCTCGGCTGACATGATGAACAAGATTATTCTCCAGGATGATGGTTGTTGTAAAAAAAATTGGAATATCACCAGGTGCTCCAATTGGCTGGTGACATGTGTACTTTTTGGCCCAATTCTTGTTTTCTCCTTCATTCTCTATAAGAAGGATTTCAAGGAAAAAATTACAAGTTATCAAGTTAGATAATTTTTGTCAAGTCTAGGTGAAGCTACAAAGCAAATTGTAAAGTCCAATGGTTTTAGTGAAATGCAATTTAGGTTTTGAGTCATTCTGTAACATGTTTTGAATTCATGGGGATTTAATCTTGTATGACAATACTAGCATTTGAATTGAAATGATAAATTCAAGCTCATGTCTTTGCATTGTAGATGTGTATATGAACTTTGATTGAAATAACTAAGGGTTGTTTTGTCCATCTCACTATTGTGGTGTGTATGATTCTATTTTAGCTTTAATTCAAGGAATTAATTAAAATGCTTGAATGGGATTATAGGACATGTTATGTATAAGGATTTGATAAGTAGTATTAGGTTAGAATGTATACTGATGAAATTGTAATGCAATATTGTAAGGGATCTTATATGTCATGTATTAAATCTATTATAAACCTCTAGATGCTTGTGAATTCGACTCCTACAATGGATATATGGCACTGATCTAAGTTGTACTTTTTAGTGTAGTTCAGTATTTTTTTGTCTTTTCCTAGAGCTTGCTACAAATTGAAAATTAATTACTATCTTATACAATGGATTGTGTTTAGTTATCTCATGCTCTAGATAGTTGATATTGTCTATGAACAACCAATTCTAGTTGATATTATCTTATCATGTTGAGCTATTAAGTGAGATTATCTGCTATTGTTAATGACATTTATAATAATGGTGCAGAGGTTGTAAACACATTAAGGGATCACCCTCCTAAGTCTTGCAGAGCCTGAAGTGTAGGAGGCTTTTTAAAGTCTTCGTCAGTTGGTCTAGGTCCTTTGAGCTGCCTTTGATTGGAATTGGAAATTCCATAGGTAGATTAGAAGACAAACCTAGTTACATTGTAAAAAGAACCAACACAACCCCTCAATGATGGGACAAAGGAATGGAAGGTTTGGCCCTTCATTCATTGCCTTGTAGGTCTCATTATGAACTGCAAAGTTTATAGGTGCTCTTATAGAAGAACAAAAGAATAGCATATAAATATGGCTTTAAGTGTTCAAAATTTGTAGATCAATGATGAATGTAAAATTTCTATATAAAACTTTCTCCCAATTCTGATAAGGAACTGAAATATAGTAGGGACAAATAATTGGAAAATATAATAATGGTGCATCATGTGTGAAACAAGTTGTCCTGCTTGCGTAAACACTAAGAAAGGTTTAATTGTAGAGCATAACCTTTAGTGTAGATTCTCCTATCACAGATGGATATTTAAATTATGTGCTTGTGGCCTAGTTCTTGGAATTTAAATTCAAAAAAAGGCTTTGAGAGCCTTACTTATGACCTTGTTGTGGATACCAAATTCATTACTAGAATGCATTACTGTAAAAGATCACTTCAAATGTCTAATCACAAAATTAAATACATTGTTTTGGGAAGAGGCAATTTGTGCAATGACCTCTTCCCAAAATGATGTATTTAATTTTGTGATTAGACATTTGAAGTGATCTTTTGCATCAATGCATTCTAGTAATGAATTTGGTGACCACAACAAGGTCATACATAAGGCTCTCAAAGCCTTGTTCTAAATTCACAAAAATAAATACATCATTTTGGGACGAGGTCATTACACAAATTACCTCTTCCCAAAATGATGTATTTAGTTTTGTGATTAGAAATTTGAAGTGATCTTTTGTAGCAATGCATTCTAGTAATGAATTTGGTGGCCACAAAAAGGTCATAAATAAGGCTCTTAAAGCCTTGTTTTAAATTTAAATGCCAAGAACTAGGCCACAGGCACAAAATTTAAATATCCATCTGTGATCTTTTGCAGTAATACATTCTAGTAATGAATTTGGTGGAAGATAGTATTCACATCATTCTAGGGATTGAGGTAACCAGTCCTAAGGAACATCGCATAATCTTTTCTTCGTAGGTAATTTAAATTTTCCTATCCAATGTGCTTGACCTAATTCAATCTCTAAATGAATTGGAGGAGTTGGCTCGAAAGTATACCAATTTTCAATTTTTAATGAATAACACAATTCTACAAGTAGTGCAAAGCTATAATTTTTATTTAGGGGAAGGTTTTATTGGAGGGTTGTTTCCACAGGCCTATGTGCAAAAATATCTAGGGTTTGAAGAGTTGTTTGACACCCTCAAATTGGCTATACAATTCAATAATTAAAACACTCTACTAAGAGCATTTTGAAGAAATCATAGGTATATATGCTCTGTTATGGAGTTAGAAATTAGGGAGAAATTCTATGCCTTGGTTTACCTTCGAACCCATGTCCCTCCTCCTCCAAACAATGGGGTACACCTAGATTTATAGCTCAAAGTCAATTTGCTAGCTCGAGCTTAGACTTAAGTTCAAAACAAGCACAACTAGAATACTTCGAGAACTTAGGCGAATTCTTCCATGAGGGATGCAAGGTCAGTTTCTTTCTTTCACACACATAGATTTCCAGTGCAAGGCAGAAGAGTCTTTGAGCAAGGTTTGCAGGTAGCTGAGGGATTCGATCTGGAAGATGAAAATTCAGTGATTGGGGAGTCAAAAAAAATGTAAAGGTGATATTTAGTTGGTTTTTTTGTCATAGTTTCAGGTTTTAATAATGATATTTTGTTATGTAGTAAGTTTTGAAGCTTATGAGCTCGAGGGATTTTTACATGATGAAAAAGGATGTAATGGGTCTTTTAGCTTTTTTAGTCGATATTAAGGGGGTAACATGATGAAAAGGGATGTAATGGGTCTTTTATCTTTTTGGGACGGTATTAAGGGGGTGAATTTTTAACATTCAAAATGGGTAGATTAGTCATGCATTTGAACAAATTCGGGATATAACTGGAGGTTTTCTTATTGGTTCTTTCCTGCCAGTATGCCCTTTAGAACCAATTTTTGTACTATCTTATTTATATATAATATAATACTATAGTGGTACACCACTTTTTTTAAAAAATAAATAAAAATAGTGCAATGACTAAATAAATCCTCACAATTTGTTTGATTTGATTCAACTTTTTATAATTACATTGTATTCAAAGTCATTTACAATTATAGTGGAGTAGGTTTACAATATCATATTGCTGACAATATCATATCACTGGTCAATATCGATATTGAATGTGGTTAAAAATCTTTGTATTGAATATTGCTGACAATATCATAATATTCTTCTATCTCGATATTAAATGTGATCTTGGGGTTGTTGATAATACTTAACTCAAAAATCTGAATCCTCATTCTAACAACATCATTAAATGTGTTATCTTATTCTCTATTTGGCCAAAAGAAAATAGTCCCTCGAAGTTTCAAGTGCTTAAGCTCTTTCATTCTTTATCTTTTTCATATCAACTACTACATTTTTCCCTTTTTCCAACCTTCAATATCCAACGGTTATGATGCAATCACTCGAGCCTTGAATTCTAGTTTTATTTTCTACTCTCTTCTACACAGTGAATGATTTCTCTTTTGACAAAAACTAAAAATTATCAAAGCAAAAAACACTATTTTCTTGCCATTGTAATGCCTATGTTCTTGTACATTTGGGGCTACATAAATGGATAATTAGTGAACCATTCCTATCATCAAAGAGAGAATTATTTTTTTGTTGAATTAAAATAGTTCCTTTTTCATGGTGTGGATCACATCACCATCTCTAGAATAGATTTATCGAAAAAGAATTAGATTTCGCTTCATAATAGAGGCACTATGTATTTGAGTCAATAGTTAAGAAGGTAAGGCTTGCCTTGCATGTCTGCAATGGGAAATCTATTTCCTCAAGTTTTTGGGACCATTGACTAAAAACAATATAAAAAATATCAGTATCCATTACCCTCAAGCCAACAAATTCCCTACACTAGAAAATAGTGTGCTGAAATTGTTGGAAATATGTGCCTCAATCATCACAGGCTGAAACCTCTACTAGAGCCAAGTCGGTGTGATAGCTCTTATGTCTAGCCGACTAGCAGTTCTAATCTTGTTGTATTGTTTAGGTTGATATGACCTCGGAGGAGTCTCACCGAATGGTTACACTTTGGATTCTATCGTTGTGACAAGAAGCATTCAGGGTGACTTCTTACCGACCATGGAGATCATTTGGCCGATAGGCCATTCAATCACTTGTCATTGAGACCCTTGGCTGAAAGGTTTTGTTCAGGAAGTCTAGGCGATGTGTTTAAATCTCACCAACAATATGTTTTGTATTGAAGTCTCTAGAATACCTAAAGAGTTCTCACTATGATGTCTCAACAAATAGTTAAAGTCTTGCCGATGGGAATGCATTTGGGTTCATTGGAGTAACAATGATAGTTTTGATAAGAAGTCCTAGCGACTTTGGTGAGTCTCTCTAATGATGAGAGGTCTTCAGTGTAACATATATGTGTTCGATAAAAACTCTCAGCCAAGGTGTTAAGTCTCACCGACTATTCTTTGGAGCTCAGTATAACATGTGACTTATCTATAATCCTTGAAGTCTTGGCATGAGGTCTTGGTGAAGAATGATACTCTTGTTGAAGGGTAAACTCACATTTATGAAACTTTTGGACCTCGCTATTATCTCCTATGAAAGCGATAGGTCTCACCGACTGTTTGGTGCTTCAGTATAACAAAAGAAGGCTCGTTGAGATGTCTTGGTGAGAGTGATAGTCTTTCCGAAAGGAAAACTAAAGCCAATACAAGTTGTAAGCTCTGTGAAACATCCTAGCGATAACGATAACTCTTGGTGACATTAATATGAAGCTTTTGGGCATCAGGGAGACACTATTAGTGTCTCATTGAGATGCCAACAAAAATTGAATCTCTTTTGACTATTTGACTATCCTATGTGGAGTCTCATTGACCAATAGGAGAATCTAAATTTGAATAGTTGGAAGATTTTTCATTGTGACGGTTCTATGAGGAAGCTCGACGAACATGGAACAACATGGATATACTTGGTGATTGTAGATTGTGATCGGTTGGTTGAATCGACAGATTGCTAGGTGGTTGTATGATTAGTAAATGTAATCTAATCTGGAATGACTGTAACTTGAAGGTTCCTGTACAAGATTGTTCATGGTGAATGCTACTGTAAACAAATGCCAGAAAGATAAGTCTGACATTTGTATCTAATCTCCATTACTATAATACAAAGTGATTTCTCTTGGTGTGGTGGGTTTTCCCACGTATATCTGGTGTTCTTGTGTGATTGTCAAATACTCTATTTATGTTATCTACTTCATAGTGCATCTTAATTGAACTGTAATTGGAAAAATTAAAAGTATATCTACATTCTTCCCTTAGGTATTGACATTAGGAGAGTTGTTTCCACATCTAGCTTTCCTTACAAGTGGTATCAGAGCATGGCTAGTTGTGTTATCCTTGTGGGTACATTGGGTTTTTTGAGTCAATTCCATTCAGTGGGAGTCTTATAGAGTTTGTTATTTCTTCTTACAAGTTGAGATGGCTAGTATGTTTGGAAAGTTTGAAATAGAGAAGTTCAATGACAGTAATTTTGAGTTGTGAAACTCAAGATGGAGGATCTTCTAGTTGATCGTGATTTGTGGCTTGCAGTGTCTGGAACTAAACCTACAGGCATGACAAGAAGATTGGGACCTTGTAGACAAAAATTCTAAGGGGATGATAGGGCTCTATTTGGCAGACTCAGTTCTTCTGAATGTGCATGAGGAGAAGACTACCTCTTCTTTGTGGAAGAGACTAGCATCTATTTATCAGGGGAAGTCGTTGGTGAATAAACTATTCCTGAGGAAGAAGTTGTATTCTTTGATAATGCAGGGAGGAGGGTCTGTGGCTAATCATTTGAATGCATTTAATAAGCTACTTGCTCAATTAACATCTGTTGGTGTGAAGACTGAAGAAGAGGATAACTGTATGCTATTATTGTGTTCTTTTCCAGACTCATGGGATCATCTAGTGATGGCTATTGGGAGTACAACATCTAGCTTCAAGATGGAAGATGTTGTTGGTTCTTTGTTGTTAGAAGAAATGAGAAGGAAATCTTCTGAGATGGCGAAGGAGGCCCTTGCTGTTAGAGGAAGGTCAAAGGAGAAAGGAAAGAAGTCCAAATTGAAATCAGAGGGGAGATCAAAGTCTCCTGGAAAGAAGTCCAAGGTGAAGTGCTAAAATTGTGGGCAACCTGGTCATGTCCGAAAGGATTGTAAAGAGGAGAAAAAGAAGAAGGGCTCTTCTGATAATGGTTCTTCTCATAGTGATGGTGACACCTTCATTGTAGCCTTGGCTACTCAGGCATCAAATGATGTCTGACTAATTGATTCTGGAGCATCTTTCCACATGACATCTCATAGAGAATGGTTCACGAAGTATGAAGAATACAATGGTGGAAAGGTGTACTTGGAAAGTGATTCAACTTTAGAGATTGTTGGCAATGGAAGATTCAGAATACAATTCCCCAATGGTAGATTGAAGGGAATCAATAATGTAATGCATATACCAAGTCTGGCTCAAAACTTACTTTTTGTAAGTATGCTGAATGATATTGGAGTACAAGTCACATTCTCTAGAAATGGTTGCAAGATGACTAGAGGTTCAATGGTGCTAGCTAGAGGTGCTCGAATTGGTACCCTATACAAGCTAGATGCATAGGCTATTCAATGCAACAGTGTCTCTAGAAAGTCACTGAAAGCAACTCATAGAGGTAAAGAGGGAAATATCCCTAATTATGTAAACTCTATGGAAGTAAAACTTCCAGTAGAGAAGACTATGCTCTAGCATCATAGGTTAGGCCACATAGGATAAAAAGGTTTAAAAACCTTGAAGAATAAAAACCTAGTTGAGGGGATTGAAGATTGTAATCTCGAATTTGAATTATGTGAGCATTGTATATATGGAAAGTAACACTGTGTTTTTTTTATTCTAGTCCTCATAAATCTTCTGGTTTGCTAGATTATATTCATTTAGATGTGTTTGGTCTAGTGGATGTTCCTTCTTTGTCTAAGTCAAGATACTATGTGTCATTTATGATGATTACTCAAGAAGAGCATTTGTATATTATGAAAAGTAAATCAAAAGTATTCAGTTGGTTTAAAGAATTTAAAAATCTTGTTGAAAATTAGACTGGTAGAAAAATAAAATGCTTAAGGACTGATAATGGCGGTGAATTTTGTTCTGATGAATTTGAAAGATATTGTAAAGACCATGGAATTAAAAGACACAAGACTACACCTTATACTCCACAAAAGAATGGAGTTGCAGAAAGATTCAATAGGATAGTAATGGAGAGAGCATGAAGTATGCTCAGTAATGTTGGCTTGGAGGAGAAATTCTGGGCTGAGGCTATATCTACTACATGTTACCTAATAAATCATTCTCCAAATTCTTCTCTTGTTGAGAAAACACTTTTGGAAGTGTGGTCTGGTAAGAAGCCCTCTCTTAGACATGTTCGTGTTTTTGGCTATGAGGCATATGCTCATGTGCTAGATGTGAAAAGATCTAAACTAGAGAACAAGGATATCAAATGTATTTTTATTGGCTATAGTGCTGTCATAAAAGGATACAAGCTTCAGAATCCTGATATAGAGAAGGTTGTATACAACAGAAGTGTAATCTTTCATGAGATGAAACCTTGCAATTTGGATCTGCAGTTAGAGACAAAATCATAAAACAATAAGGATGTAGCATTAATTCCTCCTACACTAGAGAAAGAGGAATTGAAAATTCAAAATGTACCTAAAACTGAGGAGAGCTCAAGTAGTTCGAATAGTTTTGAAGAATAAGAAGAACCTCAGCCTCAGCCTCAGCAAGTGAGGGGGTCAACCCATGAAAGAAAACAACTAGATAGGTATGGGTTCTCTTTGATTGATTCTACTTGTTCCTATGCTTTAATTTCTAGCACTAATGAGCCTAGGACTATAAAGGAGGCATTTAAAATGTCTAACTTAGACTCTTCGTTGGAAGCCATGAATGAAGAGATGGCATCATTAGAAAAGAATGAAACCTGGAGTCTGGTGCCCTTGCCCAAAGGTAGAAAGGTTGTTGGCTGCAAATGGGTATTTAAGAAGAAAATTGGTCTGGATGGCAGTGTAGAAAAGTACAAGGTGAGACTAGTTGCAAAGGGTTCTTCCCAAGTAGAGGGAATTGATTACGGGAAAATATTTTCTCCTATAGAAAAGCTGACATCTATCAGATTTCTTTTGTCACTTGCAACAGTGTATGACTTAGAGGTCGAATAGATGGATGTGAAGACAACATTTCTTCATGGTGATCTTGAAGAATAAATCTATATGTCCCAGCCTGAGCACTTTGTTGAGAAAGGTAAAGAAAAACTAATATGCAAATTAAAGAAGTACTAGAAATTTGGTACTTTTGTATTGTCTCTGTATGGGTTAAAGTAGTCACCTAGAATGTGGTACTAGAAATTTGATACTTTTGTATTGTCTTTGGGATTTGTGAGATCAAAGTCTGATCACTGTGTATATTATAAAGTTGAAAGTGATCAAGTACTTGTTATTTTTCTCTATGTCGATGATATGTTGTTCATAGGCAATAGTAAGCTAATGATTTCTGATCTTAAGTCTTAGTTGTCTACTAAGTTTGAAATGAAAGATCTTGGTGCAGCAAGGTATATTCTAGGGATGGATATAACTAGGGATAGGAAGAATAGAAAACTATGGCTCAGTCAGAGTAAGTATATTAGGACTATTCTATAGAGATTTTGTATGAATGATTGCAAACAGCTAGTGGTTCCAGTCTTGCAGGGAACAAAGCTATCTGTTGAGGACTGTCCAAAATCTCCTACTAAGATGGAGGACATGACTAATGTACCCTATGCTAGTGCAGTTGGAAGTCTCATGTATGTGATGGTCTATACAAGGCCAGACATTACCCAAGCAGTGGGAGTTCTTAGTTGATTTATGGCTAATCTAGGAAGAATGCATTGGGATGCTGTGAAGAGAGTGCTTAGATATTTGAAGGGGATTTTAGATTTTTCTTTGTGTTACCATGGGAACTTGGTTGAATGACAGAGGACTCTCAGCATTCATGGTTATGTAGATTCTGATTGGGCAGGGGACATTGACAATAGGAGGTCCACCAGTGGATACATTTTCATGTTGAATGGTGGTGTAGTGAGTTGGATGAGTAAGTGGCAGGCTATAGTCGCTTTGTCCACTACGGAGGCTGAATACATGGTAGCTACTCATGCTTGTAAAGAAGCAGTTTGGTTGAAACATTTGTATTGTAACATTGGTTTTGATGCAGAGGAAATAACTATTTTTTGTGACAGTCAGAGTGCAATTTGTTTGGAAAAGAATCCAACTTTCCATGCCAAGACAAAACATATTGATGTATAGTACCACTTTGTACGAGATATGCTGGAGGATGGAAAGGTCAATTTGGAAAAGGTTGATACTTTGGAGAATGTTGCAAATTCATTGACAAAGCTAGTGAGCATAGACAAGTTCAGGTGGTGTGCTAGTTCGATGGGCCTTAGAGCCCATGACTTTTAGTAAGTTTTTTGTTGTGCTCTGGAGGTGCCTGTGTGATCTTCGTCAAGTGGGAGATTGTTGGAAATATGTGCCTCAATCATCACAGGCTAAAACCTCTGCTAGAGCCAAGTCGGTGTGACAACTCTTATGTCTGGCCGACTAGCAGCTCTAATCTTGATGTATTGTTCAGGTCACTATGACCTTGAAGGAGTCTCACTGAATGGTTACACTTTGGAGTCTATCACTGTGACAAGAAGCATTCAAGGTGACTTATTACCAACCATGGAGATTATTTGGCTGATAGGCCATTCAATCGCTTGTCATTGAGACCCTTGGCTGAAAGGTTTTGTTCGGGAAGAAGTCTGGGCGATGTGTTTAAGTCTCGTCGATAGTATGTTTTGTATTGAAGTCTTTGGGATATCTAAAGATTTCTCGCTATGATGTCTCAATGAATAGTTAAATTCTTGTCGACAGGAATGCATTTGGGTTCATTGGAGTAACAACAATAGTTTCGATAAGAAGTCCCAACGACTTTCGTGAGTCTCGCCAATGATGAGAGGTCTTCGATGTAACATATATGTGTTCGATAAGAACTCTCAACAAAGGTGTTAAGTCTCACCGACTATTCTTTGGAGCTTAGTATAACATGTGACTTTGGTATAATCCTTGAAGTCTCAGCGTGAGGTCCTGGCAAAGAATGATACTCTTGCCGAAGGGTAAACTCACATTTATGAAACTTTTGGACCTCGCTATGATCTCCTGGCGAAAGCGATAGGTCTCGCCGACAGTTTGGTGCTTCGGTGTAATAAAAGAAGGCTCGTTGAGATGTCTTGGCGAGTGTGATAGTCTTTCCAAAAGGAAAATTGAAGCCGATACAAGTTGTAAGCTCTGTGAAACATCCTGGTGATAACGATAACTCTTGGCAACATTGATATGAAGCTTTTGGGCATCGAGGAGACACTGTTAGTGTCTCACCAAGATGCCAACAAAGTTTGAATCTGTTTTGACCATTTGACCATCCTATGTGGAGTCTCATGGACCAATAGGAGAATCTGAATCTGAATAGTTGGAAGATTGTTCATTGTGACGGTTCTATGAGGAAGCTCGATGAACATGGAATAACATGGATATACTCAGTGATTGCAGATTGTGATCAGTTGGTTGAATCGACGGATTGTTGGGTGGTTGTATAATCAGTAAATGTAATCTAATCTGCAATGACTGTAACTTGAAGGTTCCTATACAAGATTGTTCATGGTGAATGTTGTTGTAAACAGACACCAGAAAGATAAGTCTGACACTTGTATGTAATCTCCATTACTATAATACAAAGTGATTTCTCTTGGTGTGGTGGGTTTTTCTCCTGTAAGAGTTTTCCCATGTATATCTGGTGTTCTTGTGTGATTTTCAAATACTTTGTTTCTGTTATCTACTTCATAGTGCATCTTAATTGAACTGTAATTGGAAAAATTAAAAGTATATCTACATTCTTCCCTTAGGTATTGATGTTAGGAGAGTTGTTTCCGCATCTAGCTTTCCTTACAATTTTTTTTTCTATTATAAAGCCTCTTGGCCAATTAATTTTAAATAGATTTTTTTTTTCTCTATACTTCTTTGGTGTTGCTCAAAAAATCTAGCTAGTTTACAAAGAAGTTTTTTTCTAGAAAAGACAAGGGAAAGTGACTGTTGTAGGTGATATGTTCCCCATATTGTTATTTGTCATTGTTTCCTGCAAATAAGTGGCTAGGAAGGAGGCGCAAAATGACATCTATGTGGAAATCTACTCTCGATTCAATGATTTACAACACAAACCTCTAAGTGGTAGCAGATATAGGTAGTGGATTTAAAAAAAAAATTCTCAGAATGTATGCAGATGAGATTGACAACCTTTCATTGTTTGTGAGAGTGATTGAAGAGCCATTCCTACTCAAAATGTTTGCAAGCAATCAATTTATTAGTATACTTTGTAGAAAATTAATTTGACTGCATTCATGGCTTGATGTTTTGATGCAATATCACGTAGGTTTGATTAAGTATTTGACTTGGGTTCAATTTGAAATTGATCTTTGGGTTTGCTCATTTGACTATGGTTTCCATTTTAAAGGTCTTTGTATTTACTATTACTATTCAATATCATATTGATGTTCAAACTCAAAATTGTTGTTTCTCTGCATTAATATTGTTGTATATGATTTGAGTGCTAACATTTGACAATTTTGTAGAAGAAAACAACAATTAATAAGAGGAGTGAATCACAAAGGTTGGTAGATGACTGAATAATATTACTATTTTCCTTGAAGACAGAATTAGCAAACTATCAATTTTTAACATATGTTTTCTTAGAGTAATCTATTTTCTTAAATGTTTCTTGAATATTTCAATTATTGATTTGCAAATTTAAATATGTTGATAACTAATTTGCATATTTCTTGAAGATGATGGAGTAGCAAGGTAGAGAAAATCTAGGACATAACAAGTATATTTGAGTTGGATAATTGTACATTGAACTTGAAAAATCATTTTTAAATGCTTATTGTATTAGTCTAGGGCATGCATTGTTGTTGTTTTCTATTTCAGGACAACTCACTTAATCTTTGGACTTAAAAAATTAACCCTCAACTCAAGTTTTGTCAAATTTGGATTAAAATTAAACTTAGAAACTCACTAGACTTTACAAATGTGGGTATGTGTGGGATCATGGTGGGCCAAAAAGTGGCAATGAGGAAAAAAAACACCTCTTTCACCAACTGAAAAACGTGAAAATACCGTGTTGACTTTTTTTAGGCTCGAGTGTCAGTACACACCACCATAGCAAACACCAAACCTAGTTTTACAAATTGGATATCCGATCCAAATTAGATATTCAATTTGTAAAAAGCATATATATAAAAGCTATGTCATTGTTTTAAAGTTATTTCACAATCAACAACCCGCGGGCTCATAGTGAATTGATTCTTCGCATAACGGATATCCGATTTGGCCAAAATCTGATTTGAAAAGGTAAGTTTTTTTATTTTTATTTGATTTGATTCAATTTTGAATTAGATTTCAAGAATAATTTCAAATAGTTTTTTGTGGATTTTTTTTAAAAAATAGGGTTTTTGATTAATTTTTTATGAAAAAATTGAGTTTGAATGGATTTTGATAAAAAAATGAATGTTTTTTGTCAATTTTTTTTCACAATAGGGTTTTTGATTGAATTTTTATGACAAAATTGAATTTAGAATGGATTTTGGTAAAAAAATGAATTTTTTTGTGGATTTTTTTTCAAAATAGGGTTTTTGATTGAATTTTTATGAAACAATTGAGTTTAGAATGGATTTTGATAAAAAAAATGAATGTTTTTTATGTATTTTGATTTAAAAATAGTGTTTCTTATGTACTTGTATTAAAAATTAGAGAATTTTATAGATTTTTGTTAAAAAGTAGGGTTTTTTGGATTTTTTTAAAAACTAGGGTATTTTTATAATATTTTCATTTATATTGTCTAATTTTAATTAGATTAATTATTTTTTAACTTTAATTAGGCATTATGGCTATTGAGAATGAGAATGCACAAATTCCACTAGTTGAGAATCAAAATGTAGAAATGTCAAATGCTCCACCACCGCAGCCATGAATTGAAGACTTATTTCATGAAAAATTGGAGCAATTGAGGGGAATTTGTGATGTTTATAAGAAAATACCTCCATTATCCCGTATGTCAACCACATTAATAGGAATAATTACAAATGTAGAAACCATCTCCACCCAACATAATTCCTTTCATTCGTGGTGAGAAACCATGAGGGAATATTATGCATGTGGATTGTTTTATGATGATGTGAAAGATCTCCAAATAAAAAAATCCCAAATAGCCTCTTTATTTATCAACCCCAGAACTGGTTTGCCAGTTAATGTTAACAAAGAAAAAATTTCTATAAAATGGTGCATGCATAGGGGCATAGTAGATAACTTTTGGGATCGTTGGTGTATGGTTTTTGATAAACCACCCAACAATATTCTTGATGTACCTTTTTACTTTATTAAAAAATTATATGCTGAGTTCTTGTTAGGGCATCATGTCAATTACTTTGACATTAAACTGTTCCAGGGCGTTGGAGGAGGTATGCCCCAAGATAGGCTAGGGGCAGCTAGAGTAGTCAGGTGGCCACATGCTCCCCATCCTCCCCTTCCTCTGCCACCTCCAGTACAACATCCAGATATTACATAGGATGCAGCCACACAAACTATCTAGGCCATTCACTCTTTGAGTGGTATTTTGGTTTCCCATGCTTCTTTAGTAGCTCAGCCACCGTCTAGTGATCTTGGCGATGGATCTAGTGTTGCTGCATCATCCTCCTTGGGTCCACATATTTGTGTGCCACATATTTGCAATACGTGCCAAGAAATATGCTTGGGTCCCATTGTACAGCCCCTTGAGCAGCCATTAGACACTTTTGATTATGACATCCAGGATGTGGAGATTATAGTAGACCACACACAAGGGAGTGGAGCACACCCTACAAAGTCCTCTCCTAGTAGAGAGGTGGACATTGGAGTAGTTACACAAGTAACATTTAAGGTGTAAATTCATAACTTGCATTTTTTTTTAAATGAATATTAATAAGAGATAGTATCAAGTACTAATATTTATTTA
>VDFB02271358.1:1088692435-1088786121 GCA_007258455.2 Sequoia sempervirens | reverse complement strand
ATTGCCTAGGGATTAGCCTCGGGTTTTCTTTGGTATTTTGCTTGGACATGCCAATCCTAAGAAGTCAATGCAAAATATGTGTTTGACAACTCACCTTGTTTTTTAGACTTCGTCCATGTGGCTGATGATTTTATTTTTAGCCAACAAAATTGATGAAACTAAAAGGGTTTGCAGAGTGAGACTCTCAACTTTCCACCACGCAAATTATTCTTACTTTGAATTTAATAAATACTATTATTCATTTCTATTAGAATTACTTAATAAACTGGATTGATAGGCCAATTGAAAAACATGTATAACTTTCAAATCCGTATCATATCCAAAATATGTGTCACATTCTATGCTTCACATAAATTATAGACTTAAAAAAATGAATTTCAAGAAGTTTTGACCAAGTTAGTGGTGAGAATATACATTTTATATTTTTTAAAGTTGTAATAAAACCTGATATTAATTATTTACTTTTGGAAAAAATTACAAAAAAAAATATGCATCACATCTGGACAAGAGTTCTACTTCTTATATCTAAAATCTTATAAAAAAATATTATCATTTTATTGTGGTTAGAGTGGTCGTGACAAACACCTACTTATTTTTCCCTAAAATTTAAGTACTAATGCATTGAAATTTCAAATTTTCACCAAATAGACTTTAAAAAAAAAAAAAAACTTAGTAGTTTAGAAACTAAATTCAATTTTCCATAGATTCTATTCTTACATATTTTTGAAATAATATAGATAACTTATTCAAATTTTTATGTCAAGTTTCCTAACTCTGATTTTTCTGAATTTTCATTGCCACTTAAGGGCCTATTTTTTCCATGATGATCATGCACATACCCATGTGCTAAAGTTGAAAAAAAAAAATTCACACTTGGTTTTTGTTGCTTAAAACAAACTCATCAATGCTTTGGGGTTTAAAAATAACTCATGCCTTCATTGTCTTGTAATTTTTTTTGCAATTTTTGTCATTCTAGTGACATTGGTTGTCTAAAACTTACCCACACATTTCAAATTTGGGTTTAAAATTGAACAATCATGCTAGTGTGAGAAAGGGACATTATGTGTGTTCCCTCCTTTTGCTTTACATGAAATGGGAAGTTGAACTACAAGTGTGCTTCCTGACTTTTTTTCACCTTTAGAGGGGCTTGCCTAAGAACAACCCTTGAAGGTGACTCTAATCGGTTTTTCACTCGAGCTGGTATATAAATGGATAAGACTAAACTATCAAGTACTCATGGTATGTAGGCCTTAGTAATATAGTGTCTTTCGGAATGGGGTACAACTAAAAAAATTATAAGAGACCCTAGTAGGATTTATTAAAGCCTTTAGTGGCTTGTTGGATGCTCGCAAGGTGCCATGTCCCCGATTACCCAAACTAAGAACTAATTTGTTTAGAATCCAAAATCCTTACTATTTGTTGGTGCAAGAATAGTCATTTTGAAGCCACCCTACATTTTTAATATTCAAATTAGAAATAGAATAAATCCTTTTGATCTCTATATTTTAAGGATTTTGAGATTTGGTGGTTCTGGGAAGTGTGTGTCGTGGAGGGGAGCCAATGTTTCCAAATCTCTAGTTGTTCACTTTGTCTTAGTTTTTGGAGAAATCCAAGTGGGGACTCAACAAATATTGTCATTTCTATCCTAGGGCTGTGCAATTTGTGAGTTAGTTAAATACATTGCTTGGATCTCAAAACTTTGAAACAAGCATTCAACAAGTCATCAAAATTTCAAACCCTTTAGAAAGAGAAAATATCGTTGAAGAGTCCAAATGTTGCTACTTGTCCCTAAGGATTTTATCCTTAGAGGCTTCTAAATATTTGGGCCCATATCTCAATTTGTTCTCTTCAAAGTTAACCTAGGAAAACTATGGCATTGATTCTTTTATTTTCACATAATGGGCCTTGTGGAATGAAAAAGAGCTAAGACATAAACATTTAGTTTGAAATTTAAGTAATAAGTGTTGATGTGGCGAAATCAATTCATTAACCAAGATTAAATCAATTCAAACCCACACATGTGCTTTCTATCTTTTGTCTTATGATCTTCCAAGCAAAAAATTGGTCTTTTGGTTTGAACTACTCATAGGGCAAAGCATGTTCTTCACTATATTGGTCTTGTAAACAAGGTTCTTCTTAGGTTCATTTAGGATCAAATCAAACACTTCATCCATCCCAAACATTTACCATCTCCATCCCACAAACAACTTTTAGAGATTTGGAAAAAATAAAAATTCTAGACTTGTGTAAATCATCAAACACATCAACATCACCTTGTTTAGTTAGGAGTGTGAGAGTGCATCCTTTCTCATACCTCTAGTTAAATTAGCACCCCTTTGAACAAGTTCATCCTAAGGTCACATATAACATCTTGGGATCTACAAGTTCATTATCCAAATCAAAATAAAAAATCCTAAGGTCTAGTATTCACCCAAAGTCCTCAAAAGTTAAAACACCCATATCACTCACCCCTTCATTTTTCATCCCATAATTCTTCCTAAAATCCTTAGAGGTCAACAAGTTCAAAACATGAGAAAAATATGGAATATAAACTCAATACATACATCATGAGTAATCCAATTCAACCAAACTATCAAATCCTTACAATACCAAATGACTATCAAAACTCACATTTATACAATCCATACATGACATCATTATCTCCTACAAACTTCAATGATACAACAAATGTGAGTATGCCCAATATAAATTTTGGACCACCTTTCCCTATGGTAGATTTAAACCAAAGTCAAAACCTACAAATCTATCAAGTGAACAATAAATGCATGAGTCTTCAAAAAAAAAACATTATCCCACCAATACAAGCTTACCAAACATGAATGTATCAAATCCACACTTGGTGAACTTTGGGATAGATATGTTTTTGAATCACACCAACATTGTTCAAAGTCCAAGCAATATATTGACAATTCAATGTATTGATCCAAGTCAAGGTAACCTCACGCAAAATCAAAGTTATCTAAATCAAAGCAAAGAAATGTGTTTCCAAACCAAAACAATGTTCAATCCCAACCTATAATGCAAAATCTAAACATCATCCCAAATCATAACATTGTCCAAAATCAATTTGTGCATGATCCCATACAAACACCATAAGTATACATTCCAAATATGCTTGCTCAACAACAAAATCAATTGTATCAAGGGTGTCAAGATCAAAATCAAGATCAAATTATGTGAAATAAATTTCTATACTTAGGAAATTTGTTGATTAATATCACAAAGAGACGTCTCTACCCAAAAATATACACACTCCCCCATTGGTTAAGCCATGTCATCAAATCATTGAGTTGTGTTCATAACCACATAAAGAACAATATCTCCAATGTCAAGAGGTTGGATATCAAGATCAACAACATCAACGACAAACCCAATCACCACATCTCTAAGATCAATCACCACATCTCCAAAATCAGTCACCACAAGGTCAATTTAAAGTACTAATCTCACAAGATACCAAATGTGAATACACTCCTTTGGGAGATCCAATTGAAACAACATTAAAAAATCTAGTTAGTGCAAAACTCATCACTCTTCCAAAAGTAAGTTCTTTCAACTCCATCATAAACTTCCATTGGAATAAGGCTATATCTTATTGTGAGTATCATAGATACGATCATCATAAAACATAAAATTGCATTCCACTCAAAAATCTCATCCAAGACCTTCTTGATCAAGAAATAATAACTATTGATCACAATGATCAAGATTCAACCACTAGTGATAACAGTGACAATCTCTCCACCACAATTGTTGAAAAGAATGATCAAGATCTATCCATCAATGAGCACCATGAAGATGTTTCTACCCCATCCCATGATCAAATCAACATGCATCAAGAGTCACTTTTCAATCATGATCAAAATTCACCAATAATATCCAACACTAATCTATTTCAAGGATTGTTAGAATTATTTTGTCTTATTGACATAATCCAAGATCCATCCACCGATGATTATGTTGAAAATGTCTTTACATCTCCTAATGAGTTAGAGGACACATCTCAAGAATTTATTCCAAAGAATGATCAACATCATTCACCAAAGTCTAGCAATGGTCCTTTCCAAGACATATTGAGATCCTTTGACCTCATGGTTACAAATATTGAAGAAATCCTCAACTCAACACTTGATCTAAATTCACTCAAAGATCAAGAGGATATTGAGCCACTTCCTATGCCTAATGAAGAAATCCAAGAACCCTTTATAAGTAATCCATCCTTTGAAATGGACCCATGTCAAGAACTTGATCAAATCATGTCAAAAGTAATTCTAAAATCATTCAAGATCAAGAATTCATATCTCCAAGATACTACAATGATCTAATGGACACTCTCCAATCTATACAAGATGTCACAAATGATGATCACATCCATATAGCACATACTCCTCCATCTACCCATGAGATGAATTATTTGGATGGACATGTAGATGATCTTCAGTCAGAACAAAATCCCTTGACTCCTAACATTATTACACAAAATTAGTAAGCTATTGATTCCTACAATCAAACTGAGTTGTCAACATCAAAATTAGATATATCCCAAATTCATATTAAGGAAATCATGTATGAAGATATCCAACATTATTTTCTCAAGGAAATAGGTCAGACCAAACAAGATATTTTAGAGACAATAGAGCAAAAAATTCTAATAACATCATATGCATTGTCATTTATCAAAGAATGCTTGCTAAACAAGAACTCTAAAAATAGGAAGAATCAAATCATGAAGGTACTACTTTCACAATACTAGGGGCAATTATGTCTCAAGAAAATGTCAAAATAGGGAGCATGAATAATCCCTATGATGAAACCAATGCTAATACTACAACCAACCACATCATCAATCTTCATCCACCCATCACCCCATCCATGAATTAGGACCAACATCAAAAGAAAGATATGAATCAAATCAAGAAGAACATTATCAAAACAAAAGAAGTTGTAAATAATGAAGGGAGAATAAAATACAAATGGATACCACAGAATACAAAGAAAGTTTATCCCTATCAAATTCCATTAGTCAAAGAAACTATGGGGAAAAATAAAAAAGGGAAAAGTATCCATCAAATATGTCCACAAAGGAAAAAGTAGGCTTCTCAAGCAACGTACAAAGTATATCAAGTAGTTGGTCCTAATTTCATGCACACTTTCATATCCACCCATCATTGCTCATCTTCCCAAGTTTGGAAGATCATGTAACTTGAGTCTTCACTATCACTAATCATGCAACAAACACACTACAATGGCACAAATTTGTACCATAGGAAAATTCCCCATTTCATCACCCCTACCTTAGAAAATATAAATTGGATGATGCAAAATCCCTTGCCACCACCTTGCTCCATCCAATTGGTCATGCATTTTTTTGTTAGTGGAGGATTTTATATCAGGTACATGCAAATGCTTCATAGACGTTCATGCACCAAACTACCATCTTGACAAGATTCCTACCCTAGAATCAGTAGAAACATTATGTTTCCTATTGGGTGTGAAATTTAAGCTCTTGTCCCTCCTTGACCAATGAAATTTGATCCTTTTACCCCCTTTCCTAATTCAAATCCAAGAACTATCATCCTATTTACTCTTTTGGACTCTCTTCACTCTCTCTAGCATTCTAAGCTTCATTCTCACACATTCTACTTTCATTATTTGGCTTTTATACCATTCCTTATTGGCTGCAATCTCTTTATTTTTTCTCTAACATCATACTCTTATTGCAACACCACAACTATTGGAGGATTTCAAAGTTTCTTTCTTTTTCTATCAGCCTTTAGTGCCCATAGTTGAGAAGGTGATATTTTTATTTGTTTTCTATTTGCATCATCTTGTCTATTGAGTAGTATTCTAGAAGTTTATGCTCTCTACTTATCAATATTATTTATTTTCTACTTTCTCCATTGCTTCTACACTTTGTAGCTATTTGGTTGTCTGTGGAGGTAAGAACACCAAAATGGGAGTTTGAATGGTAAACCTTGAACATAGCCCAACATTTTCCTCATTTCCATGTGTGTAGGTGCTTTTGAGTGGAGTTACTTGAAAAATAAAATTTTGGGTAAAATGTTACATTTTCCCACTCTCATTTTCATTTCTACAATAGATTATTTCTAGTATTCTTTTTATTGTAATTGTAGCTTTTATACTTTTCCTACATTGTGTAAAATCATGAAACACTAAACATTTCGATAGTTAAGTAGACTTATGTTTTTTTATGTTCTCTGGACCTCTATTTGCAAATGATGGTAGTGCATCCCTAAGATTCCTACATGTCAAGCTGGAGTCTAAGATTCACATTGTCATCCTTACATAGTGAGCTATCTGGGCAGCATATTGAACCTTTCAAGTTTTCTCTTTCAATCTTGTGAACATTTGGTTTTAGTAGAAAAAAAGTGGAAAGTTGTTTTCCCTTCTTTTTTAGCCACAATACCCTATCCTTTTCAATTTTTCTAGAAAACCCGAGGTATTTTAGGGTAGTTCATTCCTTGGGGATGATGGATCTTGCTTCTCTACATTTTTGTGAACCTCATGTGAACTATTTTTGTTTCATTTCTTGGTATCATAGAACCTTCCCTCATGTCATAGATGTGTTGTAGGGTGTACAACCTTACAACCCAATCTATGACCCCTAGATATGTAGTTAGAAGGGCTCTTGGATACTTAGGAGTAGAATTTAGATAGGTCACTGTCCAATCTCTCAACCTTCTACTTCTATTGAGTTTGTTTGAATGGAGTACATTAACATGGTCTCATTCACTCGTATTCCTCCCACTAAGCCTATGAGCAGATCATCAGACATAACCTTTACCTCGCAAGATTTACCCATGAATAAATAGCCTTCTCCCTTGTACATTCTTACTCATGTCAATGGGAACATTGAAACTAGTGTCTTATTTGACCCTACGAGCTGAGTGAATGTCATGACACAGGAGACTCTACATATAAAATTTTACATAATGATAAGTACAAATAATTTAAGACTACACTATGCACACATGATTTAATCTCAGTCCCTCCTATTGGTTCTATTACTCTTTTGGCCTTGGTAGGATCTAGGGCCACGGATACCTCTTTTGTCATAATTCTAAAGTTAGACCTATTCAGGGTGAAACTGGGCACTCTATGGTTGGTTTCATTAATGGTGTTGCTTTGGTGATTCAAAAATGTGTCAAGTTCTCTCATGAGGTCTCTATGCATGACATTGGTTACAAACCACTAGTGTTGCATGAGAGCTTCTCATTAGACCACTTTTGGTCTACTCTAGTTAGATCTCTCCCTCCAAGGATAGATTTACTATATTGTTCTTATGTCAAGTACAAGACTAGGGCCACAGTGCCAAAAATGACCTATTCAGTATCTCCCTATGCTATCTTAATAAAGGCTCTATGATTTCATAGCAGCAAGCTACCTCCCCCTCTCAACAAAAGGGTAAGGGGAATATTTCTTGCAACTAAGGGCCTTCCTCTTCTACATATTATCATCCATCTACTTTTTCTTCTCACCCCATTGCAGTATCCTCAGTTCCTACTCCCATGCCTCACATGGGGAGCCTGATGGTTCCTACTTGGATAAAAGCTAAGCATCACATGTTTTAACTTCCTATCTTGCCCAAGGTTCCTAGACTAATTGTTTATGACAAGGGGAAGGGTCCTTGTGGAGTGGCCCCCATATCTCGACCTCCATGGTATCCTATCATTCTTCCTCTTGCCTCTCTATAAGTGAATAGGAAGAGGCCTACTACTAAGATACTCATGTCTCTTCTCCACCTATTGATATTTCTACTCATGTGCTCCATTCTCCTTCTCTTGCCTAGGAGGCTATCCTTCTATTGGCTAGAATTGTGGAGGAAAATCTTATGGTAGAACATGAAATTCCCATCCCTTCTCAGGTTTCAACTTCTAGTGCCTAGAGTTGACATAATTAGCTTGTGCATGAACACAAGTGCAAGATAAAAGCTCTATCCATTGAACAAGATTCCTTGCATCTTCTTCTGCTATGTCTTTTCCTTCTACTACTTTTGCCTTAGTTACAATCACCTCCATTTTTCTTTTAACTCCTTTAGTGGGTTTTGATGATCCTCACCCAAAAATGGTGTAGGTGTTCATCACTCCTTTTGTGGAGCCTCCTCTCTTGATGTGCCTTCTACACATCCCCCCTTTTTCTCAACCCATAGACATTTCAAACATAATGGTGGTCTTTGTCTTCTCCCACCTTTGCCTCTAGTTCTTTTGTGGGGATTCAACATCCTTCGCTAAAGTGTAAGCTAGAGGATGACCTCACTTCAAGTGGTGGTCAGAAGAAGGGATCACCTTCTTCAGGAGCTAGTATTATTTTTTCTTGTGTTGTCCTTGTGATGCAGAAGGCCGATGTATCCCCTAAGTTTTTCATTTCCCCTCTTAATGAGGTTAGAAATGGATCTTGGTCACCTCCTTATTCTCTCACTTAATTAATATATGGAACTCCATTGAAACCATGTTTAACTTAGTGGATGAAGTCTCAATTCTATCCTCAATCTCTAAAAGATTGATAACTCTTTCCTCAAAAAAGCTCAGGGAAGAAGACCTTGAGTTTCTTTCTTCCTTGGCTTTTATTACAAGAGAGTCAGAGGGTACTCCCCTTGCTATCACACCCTTGTAGATCCATCCTCCATCCCTATATAATGATCTATATTAGGAGCATGATGACTTCCTAGTTGATGAGTAGTAGGGTGTTACCTCTTCTTTAACTACATATTAGATTTGTGTGTGTTGTGTTCCCCCTATACATTTATTTATGTTTTTTTGATCCTTCTTAGAGGACCATTGCTACCCTTGTAGATGCTTGGATATAGGTCTGGAAAATTTGTCATGAATTTCCTCTATTTGTTGCATCATTCTTCTATATGGTGTTAATTTTCTTTTTGACAATTAGGGATGATGCAAAGAATTGGGGCCATTTAGGACCTCTTCCATTTTGACCCATTTTTTTATTTTCATTTTTTTTCATGTGCTCTTCTTCATGATCTGGGAAATTTTAGAATTGATGGTATTTTTTTCATACATCTTGTGCTACCTATTTATATATATGAATAGATCTAGCCATGAACTCCTAGATCCCCCTACCCTTTGATTTATTCATTTATACTTGTATCTAATTTTCTTGTCTTTGTTTGTATCTCTTTATCTTCTTAGTGATGTTGTGGTGCTTATATGTTGTCCCTCACATGCGCAAAAATATTTCCATGATTACATCTTACACTATATCATGGGCTGCAACATCTCTACCTCTTCTTTCTCTACTCAAGATTCCATGTGCTCCTGTACTTTGCACATATCATCCTAAGGGGGGATACCATACTTCTTTGATTTTCAATAAGGTGAATTCAATGGCCAATGAATGTCTTACTAAAAAAATTTCATTTTCAAAAATGTGTTCCTCAACAAGCACCCCTTAGTGAAACTTTTGTTTTGGAATCAAATTCATAGCAAAAGAATCTAAGAAATTCCTTCGAAAAGGAATACTTTTACTGATGAAGAAGTCTATAAATTCTCCCTTGAAAAGGATTGTTCTTTCCACATAATTCCTTGATTAAATAAATCTTTCAAAAGGATTCCTTGATGATAGAATCATTTGTAGAAAGTGTCACACTTTTCAAATTAGAGTGTCCCTTTGAATGGGCCCCTTGCTATTTTGAAGTGTTCCCAAAGGGATCCCTTTGAAAACTTCTCCTTTAATTTCATGCTATGTGATATGTTTGTTTTTTTTAATTTCATTCTACCTAACATTTTTTTTCTACAACTTAACATGTTTCTTTGTAGGACCAAGCACCTGTAAAGCCCCTTTTACCATCAACCTTTCCTAGTAGGACTAAGTAGCTTATCAAGATTTCCTTGTAGGACCTTGAACCTATAAGGACCTTTCACATCAAACTCTTTAGGATTGAGAACCTATAGAGACATTTCATGCCAAGACTCATAGGACAGAGAACCTATGGTGCTCCCTTTGTAAGACAAAGAACCTATGAAGATCCTTCTTTCTACATGACCGAGAACTTGTAGAATATTTGTTTAACTTATATAGGACTAAGAACCCATGGAGCCGATTCTATAGGATCGAGTACTTATGGAGCCATATCTCTTTTTCATATAAACATTGTCTTGCGGGATTGAGAACCTATAGAGCTACCTCCTACACATTTATGTGTGCTAGATCAGAGATTTGCTTCCTTGATGGTTAAGGTATATTCTCTTCAATATATTTTTATTTTATCTTGAATTTTCACTAACATGTGTGCTCACTAAAGTGGGTGTAAAATGTAATTATGTACATTCAAACCCTAGGAAAATTCCCCATTTAATCGCCCCTACCTTAAAAAATATAAATTTGATGACGCAAAATCACCCATAGCCACCTAATTCATCCACTTGCCCATGTATTTTTTTATCAGTGGATGAATTTATGTCAGGGATGTGTGTATGTAGTGTGGATGTTCTCACATCGCACTACCATCCTAATAGGGTTCTTTCCCCTAGAATCAACAAAAACATAACATTTCCTATTGTGTGTGAAATGTAACATCTCCTGCCTCCTTGACCAATGAAATTTGAGCCTATTACATCCCTTTTCTAATTCAAATCTAGCAACTATCATCCCATTGACTCTCTTTGACATTCTAAGCTTCATTCTCACACATTCTACTCTCATTCTCTAGATTTTACACCATTCCTTCTTGGCTACAAGTTCTTCATTTTGGCTCCAACATCATAGTCTTGTTGTAACAACAATACTATTGGAGGATCATCAAGCTTCTTCCTTTTTCTATAAGCCTTTAGTGTTCATATTTGAGAGGGTGATCTTGTTCTTTGTTGTCCATTTGCATCATCTTTTTTTATTGAGTAGCATTCTAGTTATTTTTGCTCTCTACTTAACAATACTATTTCATTTTTACTTTCTCCATTGCTTTCTACACTTTGTGGCTATTTGGCTATCCATAAAGGTGTTTACACCAAAATGGGAATTCGACTAAGGAAAACCTTGAACATAGCCCAACATTTTTCTTGTTTCCATGTGTGTATGTTCTTTCAAGTGGATCTACTTGAATAATCAATTTGTGGGTAAAAATGTACATTTTCCCACTCTCTTTGTCATTTCTAGAATATCTTATTTCTAGTTTTAATTTTTTTGTACTTGTAGTTTCTATACTTTTCTTGCATTTTTAAAAATCATAAAACACTGAATATTTAGACAGTTAAGCAGACTTGTGTTTTTTTTCTGTTCTCTAGACTTTTGTCTATACAGGATACCAAAAAACCCCTTAGATGCCAATGTTTCTCAATGGAGTCCAAGATCCATGCTTTCATTCATAGATAGTGAGCTATTTGGGCAGTAGACTAAAATTTTTAAGTTGGCTCTTCTAACCAAGTGAACATTTGGTTTTAGTAGAAGTAAAGCGACAATCTTTTTTCCCTTAATTTTTAGCCTCATTACCTTGTCCTCTTCAATCTTTCTAGCAAAACTGAGGTATTTTAAGGAAACCCATTCCTTGGGCCTCTCCCATGACCTAGAGTCTTGAGGGTGATGGGTCCCCATTCTCTACACACATATTCACACAATTGAACACCAAATATAACATCAAAACCCAAGATGGGAAAAACCATAGTGAGAATTGTTGCTTGGATCTACCATCCAAATCTACTATCACAAAATAGGAATATAACAAATGAATTTACAATATGAAGTAGGCACCAACCTACCAAAGAACTCGACCCCCTATTGTATCTATAAGTACCAACCTACTAGAGACACCATACCACAATACAAATCAATACAATAGGTAGAACACTAGTCCTACTATATCACATAGTTAAATCTTGTAAACCTTTAATTGCAGTTGAATACATCTCATGCACTTCTAAAATATCTACAAAAACTCTTCCATACTCCTTATGATCTTTTGATAATGGTGCACACTTTTACATGCAACTCTCCTTAACCTTGAATTCAAAATCATCTCCTTATATATTCACCACCTTCTCTTCATATATACCTATCAAAATTATAATTCATATTTTACATCTATGCAATAGAGGAATGCACGCATACCATTACATTGAAACTCTTCCATTTTGGCTAGGGGTCCACAAATAACAAGGATGACATAAGGTGGAACCAAATTTAATTTACATGAAATGTGTAATAGGTCGGTCCAAAATCAAATTTTATTAACACCAAAACAACATGATGTTGTGTGCTATCATGAAAGAACCTTAACTAGGTCCTATATTGACATCACACACTAGAGTTTAATACCACATGCTACTAGAAATTACTGAATAGGTCTTGAACACCAACTGATTGATACACAGGCACAAAGAGCCTTCTATCACTTTAATATTTTTACATGCTAAATATTGTTGAACACTCAAAATAATGAGAGGGGGGTGAATCAGTATTCTCTTAAACCACTTAAACATTTAAACATCCAATAATGTCACATAACACATGAAAACCAGGATTTTTATGTGGAAAACCCAAAATGGGAAAAACCATAGTTTGGATTGGCTCACAATATATTATAATCAATCATTGTATATTACACAAGTTCTCACTACAAGTTGAATTACTATCTAACTCAACCCATTTCCCATTGATAAAATAAATGAGATAGATGATATTGTGGCACATAGCCTAATTTGATATATTACAATTGCATCTAACACATGCATGGAATATAGCTCCAATGGAGCTCAAATTATAGACTCAAACTCTTCAAACTAATCTAACTTAACACTCTTCTTTACTCTACATTTGTACTATATTTGCATAATTCACATCCACCAACTCTTATCATACTTAATCTTCTACAAAATACTAAAAAATATCTAACATATATCTTCTTCACCCACAACATCAATTATGTCAACCTAATTAGATGTACCATCCAAAAGATACAAATGTAGATTGTCAACACAAGATCTATCCACACATAGTTCACGCCAAGACTCAAAACTCAGAAAAATTGGAATAAGTTAGAATGGACCTATAATAGCTCCCACATAACTCCACAATACATAATTAATATTTTCATACCTTTAAACCTATTAGGTCCACACCATAAAGAAAGTAATACAAAAAAATCCAATTATATACCCATAGTTGGACGTGTGGACCTCAAAACACCATGCCAACTAGAATGAACACTCATCTAACATACATCAACACTTCCACAAAACAATCCACAAAGAAATGCAAATTCTAAAAATCATATACAATGAACTAGAAATGTTTAATATTGCCAAGACGAACTTCTATTACTCATAACTTCAAAAATAGAAAGCCAACCAAGATGAAATTATAGAATTAAGTTCTTATACTATCCAAAAAAACTATACTAGAATAATAGAGAATAATATTCAATAACAAAACAATGCATACCAAATTATCAGATCCCCTTTACATAGAATCATTGGTATTAGCACTTAGTCAATTTTCATCACAATTGTCTTCACCAAATCAAACCTTCTTGTAAACTTGTCTTTCAGAATCATCTTCAACCATGCTCATGACACCTAAAATGATCTACACCATATCCTTTGTACTAGGATACAATGTTGACATCAATGACAATACTATAATACATATTTGTATGTTGTGCTCATTCCATATGGTCATGTTTCCAACAACAAAATCAATGATGAACTCCTCATTATTCCAACAATATCCCCCTTTTTCATTGATGGATACATGCCTAAATCTTCTCCAAAATCACTCTCCCCCTTTCACATCAAGGGAACATGGCATATGTACCAATTGTTCATTTACACCAGATCTCCCACTGACAAATATTTTCATATATATAAACTAAAAATTGAACTCCCCCTAAGAATTTTAAGAATCATAACCAAACCAAAAAATTCTAGTGGAACAATATGTACATAGTCCACATATATACAAATAAATCTAAAACAATGAACTAAAAATGTATAAAAACTAGAAATTATGTCCACCAAAGGAGGTTAACTCTTAAATTTTTTCAACATGGACTTTCCATTCTTGTTTTCCTTCCTCCCAGATCTTCTTGCTCATTCAGTGTATCTTCACCTTCTTCTAGAGTGTTGGGTACCATATTGATATTTGTGGCTTTCTCAATAATATTTAGGGCACTAGCAACATATGTGAACTTTGAGTTCACCAAGTCCCTCATATTCCCAAACTACATGACAATTTTTTCCTTTTTTCCTTATAGTTGGAAGTATTTCTCGTGCAAGTCCTCAATATCTAATCTTATGCTTCCATATTATTGTGTGGTCTCAAAACACGCCCCAAGATGGAAAAGACTTGGGGACCCAAGTGAAAAAATATAACTCCTACGGCAATAGCTAACAAATTGGAAGATCACTAGAAGAAGAAGAAAGAGAAATCTTTAATAAAGAAAGCACTTTGTATGGTAAGTGTTTCGAGCATCAGGTACTAGGTACTGAAAACACAGAAAAGGTGAAAGGTAATGTGAAGTTCAAGTGAAAGACTTTGGTTTGGTATGATGGAGTCCAGTATGATGGAGTCTGATAAGATGGAGTTCTGCTATTAACCAATGTCTGAGAAAGTAAGTGGGTAAAGCTAAATACTAGGTACTAGATTATAGTCTGAAAAGGAAATGTTAAATTGCTTTATTTCTATAATGATCCCGATGATCTGGTATATGCATGGAAGGGTTTATGATATGTGCTTTTTGAAAGTGAGTTTTTATGGAATTTTGTACTAATATTTGAATAATGGTTTTATTTACATGAGATGTGACACATTTTTTTTAAAAAGGGATTTAATATTTAGAATTTTGTGATTGTAGGAGATATCGATTGTGATGCAAAGCTCAGGTAAGTATAGTCAGGAAAATTTGAATCATGGATAGAGTTACATTCAGATCAGGTTAGATGTTTTGGAAAAATGATGAGAGGGTTGTGCATTCAATTGGAATACTCAGGATCCTAGTATTTCACATACTTAGTGGTAGATAACACCCACTTCTGAGGAAGCTCATCCCAATAAATATAAGTGAATGGAAATAGTTTTGTTGAAAATATTTTATTTTCTATGAAATTGTTGAATGCTTAATGCTAAATCTACTTAAGTGATAGCAAAGAAATTAGTGTGGATATATGAAATTCTATGTCAAATATTTTGGTTTCATGATGTCTGAATTTATCATTGCAATTATGAATGCTAACCTAAGATGTTCAAAGAAATAGCATGTATAAATGTGTGTATGTATAACCACAATCCTCTTGAGTTTAACAACAATTGTCACATCATTACCCGAGAGTGACCCTACTGCAACCATGACTTGGTTATCGAAGACTTTGGATTGAACGGAGGTCAATATTTTCTTTGTGAGTGAAGAATTTCCCCTTTAGGTTGTCTTTGTCCCATATCTTTCAAGAAGGATAGGCTCTTCGCAGTCTTGTCTATAGAGATTTTATTCGACCTGTTTACTGCGAGTAAAACCGTTGTCTATAGGAACTGGTGCTAGAAGGAGGGAAGCCACGAGTAGCAAAACACACATATGTATTTTCTCTTTTATTTCTTTGATATTTTTAAGTTTTATCCTTTGGAAGTGGAATTGTGCTTTGAAATGTTATTCCTAAATTTGGAAAGAAGCTTGTAAATGAGGAATTGAATACAAGCTCTAGTTTTCATTATGGAAATTGAAAAATTTGCAAAATATTTAATCAAAAAATACATCCTTTGAGTTTGTTTACTTTTGGTAGTCACTGAGTGTAGAATTCATGATACAACTAATCACGGTGAGCTTGAATGTGAATTTTTTTTAACTAGGGTAAGTTTAGCCATAAATGGAGCAATTTCGTTAACGAAAGAAGTTTTAACTACTAGAAGAAAAAGATTGTTAATGAGAGAAATGTTCTACCCTAGTGAAGTAAAAAATATTAAAAAATTAACCAATGAACCGAAATAGTTAGGAAACTGTGATTATTTTACAGAAAATCCTAACGTCTTGTAGGGGAATAGGTGACAATATCGATATTCAGAGATATTTCATCATGAACAAAGAGAAAATATGGGTGAATCACCATTCCCTGTATATCTGGAAAACAAAAATAATAAGGTAAGGCAGGAAAATCAAGAGGAAAACACATGTATTGTGCTTCAAGCTGAGAATTCATTAGCTATAAAAAGACATTGTCCTGATTTTATACGAGATACAAAATATCAAGTTTTTACTTTTTCTCTTTTTGATAATGATATAAATAGTGATATATCTTGGTCTAACACAATGCAAAGTAAAGACAGGGCTAAAGATATGAAGATTTTTAGAAGAGAAGAAAATAGAGAAGCGAACACATCCATTCAGTGAAATGGACCAGGGTTGGGAGAAGGTACATTATTGCCACACCAAACGAAATGTGTACAATCGGTCTTTAATGAGATATTTTTCATACATTTAAGCCAGATTTTGGGTAAACACGCCTTCAAATTTATGATGTTTAAATGTAATTTTTTTAAGATATTTCTTTATTACAGTAGAATATTGAAAATGTTGATAAGAAAATTTAAAGATAAATCTATTGTAATTCGTGCTAAAACTATAGAGGAAATAGCCATAGAAGTTGAAATAAATTTCTTTGTTGGAGTTAATTTATTGTAATATTAGAGTTAGGGTAGTTAGGATTAGTTTAGTTTAGCTTTAGTTTAGCTTTTCTTAGGGTTTTCCTTTATGTTTTCTTTCTTTTACCTTTGTTTTCTTGCTCTATTTTGTTTTGTTTTCTTTCTTTTCTCGGCTTTTACATTAGCAAATTATGCTTAAATGTATCTTAGACATGAGAGTGAAATTCAAATTTTTTGCAAAACTGAACCAAAAATGAGACAATAAAGCCATACACATTGAAAAATGCTTTTAAGAAAGATACCAAAAAGTATATATATTTGTGTGTGTATATCACGTATATACATTAGATATCAAAATCCTTGTCAAAATTTAAAAAGATTCAAAAAGTAGGGTGAGTAAAGTTACAGACGGTAATAGTTATTTAGTTGATTTGGGATGCCTCTTCTATCAAGGCTAAATACCCTATGTAGGCGAGTTCCCTATGAGTTTCAAAATCTTGGATATGGAGATCAGTAAGAAAGGGTCAAAGTGGAACTACTTCCCCGTGTTCCAAGAACCAAGGAATATCATCTATGGAGGGAATCCCAATGGTAAAATGTGCAACAGCTAAACTGGTGTTCAGATTGTCTAAGAATTTAAGCTTAACTATTAAGTTGGCAGTAGTGTGAACATCTTCAATAGGTAACCCAATGTCTAGAAGTGATGCTACAAAGTGAGAAGCTATGTCAGAGTAAAAATGGAAGTAGTAACTAGATGCAACATATCTTTCCCCAAGGAATAAGCATAAATTTGCCATAGTGAAATTGGAAGTCCTAACAATAAAGACCTTTCCAAGCCTTTGTGGTGTGATGCTCTGCAAGAAAATGTTTTGTCTATGAGAACAACCCAAGAAAATAGGAGTATCCATGGCTAAGAAGCAAATGAAAAAGCACATAACAAAGTGGAATTATATAAATTACATAAAAAAGAGAAAATAAAAGTGTGGATAATTTGAGAAGAAATGCACAAATTTATAGAGAGCCATGAATAGAGTAGCAGTACATAGTTGCCTTGAGTAATTTTTTTTTTTTTTGGAAATCGTATGTGAGGTGGCAGTTGAATGATAATCTCTAGAATTAAAGGTTAAATCAAATAAATTCTTTACACATATTTGGTGAAATTGCTTCGGAATTGAACAGTACAAAGATTTCGAATCAAGCAAGTTGGAGATTTTAGAATTAATAGGGGTCATTTCCAATTGTTTTAAAAAAAATCATACTAATTGTGGAGGTGTTATGTGTGTGTATTATACAAGAGAATGAAGTTAGTAAGGTGTTACACATCATTACCCGAAGAAGTAGAGAGATAATATATGTTGATCAAGGTGTGCAAATTTAATAAGAAATAGTGGCGATCATTTTTCAAGGTAATCATGACATTTTGATCCATTAATGAAGTGCAGTGTCATCAAGTTAAGATAGTTAGCAGAAGTTTTAGCAGTTTCCATAAATTTAATCAAAAGGGTGGTAACTAATGTTTCTAAATTTAGATTTAAATTTGGTGATTAAGTTGTCTATTGCTAAATTTTAATTTATGTATATTTTTTAACATATAATGAGCTACAGTTAGTTAGGATTTGGCATAATTCATGAAATTTAGCTGGAAACAAACACTTACAGGGAATCATTTAATAAGTTTTTGGGAAGTAGTGAACTGATGAAGGTATTTACATTGAATGAAAAATAAAAAAGTAACCTTCACTACCACTATAATTCCCAACCTAATAGCAGTGCTTCAATGCTTGCAAGTTGATAAATGATCTACTATTGTAATATCAAAACTGAAAAATGAGCTATCATTGCTATATTCTTATAAAAAAAAGAGGATATCAACTCTTTAGGCTATCCAATTAACTCTACTGTGGCTACGGATGCCTGACTGGTAGCAGAGCTATATTTGGGGGAATTATAGAGATAACCTTGTTGGGGCTATGTATGCCTAACTGGTAGCAAGGCTCTATCCTTGGTTGGCTTTGGAGGATTACTATATTATGTAGTTCAATGTTAATGAGCTGATTCTATTTACTAATTTTTGAAATCTGGAATTAATCAAGAGCACACAAGGATGTTTCCAATAGAGTTTTACTTTTTATGCCAGAATCTAAGTAAAGGTAGAAAGTTATTGTTCTAAAATATGTATAAGTTTTAATTTACAATGGGTGATTTGATTTCAAGTTTAATTTTAAATTTGGTTTTATTGGTTGCAAGTTGTTGTGTGGTCTCACAACATGCGCCAAGATTGAAAAGACTTGGGGACCCAACTAAAAAAATATAACTCCTATGGCAAGATCTAACAAATTGAATGATCACTGAAAGAAGAAGAAAGAGAAATCTTTAATAAAGAAAGTACTTTGTATGGTAAGTGTTTTGTGCACCGAGTGCCAGGTACCAGAAACACAGAAAAGGAAAAGGTAATGTGAAGTTCAAGTGAAAGAATTTGGTATGGTATGATGGAGTCTGGTAAGATGGAGTTCTGGTATTAACCAAGGTCTAGGGAAGTAAGTGGGTAAAGTTGAATACTGAGTACCAGGTACCAGATTATGATGTGAAAAGGAAATGCTAAATTTCTTTATTTGTATAATGATCCTGGTGATCTGGTATATACATGCAAAGGTTTATAATGTGTGCTTTTTCAAAGTGAGTTTTTATGGAATTTTGTACTAACATTTGAAAAATGGTTTTATTTACATGAGATGTTGTGACACATTTGTTTAAAAAACAAATTTAATATTTGGAACTTTGTGATTGTAGGAGATATTGATTGTGATGCAAAGCTCGGGTATGGATAGTTAGGAAAAATTGAATCATGGATAGAGTTACATTCAGATTAGGTTAGATGTTCTAGAAAAATCATGAGAGGTCTGTGCATTCAATTGGAATACTTGGGATCCCAGTATTTCACATACTTAGTGGTAGATAGCACCCACTTCCGAGGAAGCTCATCCCAAGAACAAAGAGCCTAATCTAGATCAAAAGGCATAGGAACAAGATAATGACCTTATCATCCTAAATATGTGGGAAGTCCCTACGTACTATCCTGATTCAAGTTATTTTCCTGGAAACAAAGATGAAAAATTAGAACCCAAAGAGCTTTAACGAGTAATTAGAGTTGACTTCCATTGACTTCAATTGAAATTTTCCTATTGGTCACAATATTCTACATGCCTTGATGAGATTGGTCCCTTAGATTTACTCTGATGTATTTGTCTTATCTATCTGAGCCTTGTGTTCTATAAAAGGCCAAAGGATGCTTAATTTTATTTTAAGTTCAAAATTTGTGGATGTCTAAGGAGCAAAAACTTCTTTTAAGTTTTGTTCTTTTCTCCTATTTTCTGAACCATTCTGTTGTAATAATTTTTATGCACACAAACATTAATTGATATTAGAGCTTCATGTATAGCTACCTATCTAAGTATCTTTTGTAGCTGGTTTTGTAAATTTGTCTGAACAAGATTGTATGTTGCGTCATTTAAGGGTGCATATAGAACCTCCTCGGTGTCCATAAACAAAACCCTCTCTCTTTAAAAGCTTGCACTATTTTATATGTAGTTGTGAAGCAATCTAGTGAAATATAAAGTGGTTTTCTCTATTTCAACTAATCCTTTGGGGCATCCATGGATCAGGAGAAACTTTTAGTTTTTAGTACTTTTACATTATGTTTTAGAATAGATGTTTAATATTTTGAAAGTGTTCCAAAAAATATAAGTGAATGGAAATAGTTTTGTTAAAAATATTTTATTTTCCATGAAGTTTCTGAATGCTTAATGCTAAATCTACTTAAGTGATAGAAAAGAAATTAGTGTGGATATATGAAATTCTATGTCAAATATTTTGGTTTCATGATGTTCGAATTTATCATTGCAATTATGAATACTAACCTAAGATGTCCAAAGAAACATATATATGTCTGTATGTATAACTGCAGTCCCTTTGAGATTAACAACAACTATCACATCATTACCCAAGAGCAACCCTAGTGCAACCATGACCTAGTTATCGAAGACTTGGGATTGAACAAAAGTCAATCTTTGCTCTGTGAATGAATAATTTCCCCTTTAGGCTGTCTTTGTTCCATATCTTTTAAGGAGGCTCTTCGCGGTCTTGTCTGTGGAGATTTTATTCAAACTATTTAGTGCAAGTAAAACCGTTGTCAACACATATAGGTCTTGTGTAGGATCATATGCACTATAATCTCTATCTATTTGTGACTCAATCAAGTCCATTTAATATTTGATAATCTTTTTGGCTTCGAACCAATTCATATAAAATTGAAATAAGGCTTTGGCCTTAGCCAAGAAAGCTTTTGCACCCTCAATACTATCTTGGAATTTGTTTTTTGCATGTGCACAAATTTTTGTGATTTCCAATAGCCTATTTTCACTCATTCTTTTGTCCATTTCTCCTTCCAATTCCTTTTTCAACTTCTCTTCCAAATTGGAGGCATATGATTCTTTAAATGAATCAATAAAAAATTTAAGGTTTTCCATACTAGATAAATAGTTATTGATTTGTTTATGGGTTATGGCCTCCTATAGTGTCTTTACTACCTCCACAATCAACTCTCCACTTCTTTTATGAGTTTAAACAATATCATTATGGTAAAATGCATGGAATATATTCTTGTGTTACATGGGAAACTTTAGTTGTTGCACGAATATAACAGGTTGAAACTGTAATGGCATATTTTATAGATTCTGCAAAGAATTTCTAGGGTATGTGCAAGATCATGATGGGTATGTGTAGGGTATGTGACTAACGAGTTTTTTTACCCAAAATTGATGAAACAAAAAGGGTTTTTAAAGGATATTCTCAGCTTTCCACCAATATAAATTATGATTTACTTTGAATTTAATAAATAATTATTATTCATTTTCTATTTGAATTACCACTAAAGTCTTCATTGATAGGTTGATTAAAAAACATCTATAGCTTTCAAACAGTATCACTTTTATTGAATTCTAAACATTAATCACATTCTATGCTTCATATACTATAGGATTAAAAAATAAAAAAATTAATTTCATGAAGTTTTGACCAAGTTATGGTGGTCAGACATACGAGTTTTTATATTTTTTAAAAGTTGTAATAAGAAAATCATAATTAATTATTTACTTGGAAAAATATTACAAAAAAATATGCATCACATCAAGACATGAGTCCTCTACTTATATCTAAAATATTATAAAAAAATCTATCATTTTATTGTGGTTAGGGTGGTCAGATAGACACCTACTTCTTACTTTTTCCCTGAAATTTAAGTGATACTGCATTGAAATTTCAAATATTCACCAAATAGATTTCTTCTTTTGAAAATAAACCTAGTAGTTTAGAAACTACATTAAATTTTCTACAAATTATATTCTTACATATTTTTGAAATAATATAGATAACTTATTCAAATTTTTATGTCAAGTTACCTCATTAATTTTTCTGAATTTTTCACCACTTAAGGGCCTATTTTTTCCATGATGATCCTGCACATACCCTCTAGATGTTCTAGAAGATACACTAGTTCCTTTTACTTCTTTCTATGCAATCTTCTCTTCCAACACCTTCTCCTTCTGATTATCACTAGTATTAACTAGTGTCTCTTCTTTCCTTTCCTCTTTCCCAGAGGCATCTTCACCTTCCTACAAATCTTTGTTTCTGGTGTCTTCACCATTAGTGACTTGCTCTATATTATCTAAAGGGGAAAATGTATCCATTTTAACTTGAGTGTTCTCTATAGGAATCTTAGTTAACAAAGGAGGATTTTGATGTAATTTGGATCTATCCTCCTTATAGGAATATTCTCTAATAGCTACAACATTATTCTCTACTTCTATGTTTTCTTTTGCTATGATTTCCACTTTTGTAGGAGTGTTATCCTATACACTATCTTCTTCATATATATGCTCATGTTGAGCACCACCATCCTATACATATTCTCCAATAGTTCCTTCTAGAGCACAAGTCTTCTCATGCAGCTCTTCCTTGTTCTCTAGATTCATTCCTAGCCTTTGTGCTAGGTCTTCCACCTTATCTATTGTCTCCCATTAGAACCTTTCACAATCATTCATATCTCTAATTATCAGGGTTTTTATCCTTTTTTTTTCCTTAGTTCTCTAGTGTACATTTTGTCCAATGTGGCCTTATTCTCATCAAACAAGGGAGCACTAATGTTCTCTAGATAATAGGCATTTAATGTGGCCTCTTCATCTATAGCATCTTGTCTCCTTTCCATAAAATATCCTATATCTCTAGAGGTAATTGCTTCTCTATGTTCCTCATGTCTACTTCAAGAATTATAATGTACTTTACAATGGCCTCAATTATGGTATCCTTGTCTACCTCATCTACCGCAGTATACAATGTCATAGTTTTTTCTAGCATATCATGTTATATCATACCATTAACAATTGCATCAACTTTCACGGGGCTGCAGGTTCTTACTAGAAGTATATTTTTCTGCTTCTTCTTCTCTTTTGGAGTCTTCTTCTCCTTTCTAGACTCTTTCTTCTTTTTCCTTACCTCCACCATGAATCCTTCATTTTCCTTGTCTATCTCTCCCTCACTATTAGTATCAATGACATTGAACTTCTTCCTCTTAATACCTGCTTCATCTTGTGAAGCTTCTCCTTTCCTTTTGTGGACTAGCTAAGATCCTTCTTCTTCCTCTTCTTCATCTTCAACATTTAAACTTATGTCCTTTTATCTTACTTCTTTCTATTTTTTCTCTTCTTGTTAGGGGTTGTAGGTGGTGTTTCCAAAGTAGCCTTCTTTTTCATTGTACTTTTCACAACCAAAGGGGACTTCTCCTTCACTCGAGGATTTTCAAATTTTTTTCTCTTCTCTCCTATGGGGGGATTAGTCCCAAAGGAATTTTGAATAGTAGGAGGGATGGTAGCTATTCTACCAGACCTTGTTTTTTATGAGATTCTCGAAGCTCCAACCATTTTTCTTGATCATTCCACTCACTCTTTTGTGAAGCTTATGTCCTCTACAAACTGTGCAACCATCTTTTCAACCTTCTTCTTTATTATCGATTTCCTTTGCTCCATATGCATCTCCATTAATTTTTTTTCATATGTGCCATATCTTCCTTTTGTGGTGTCCTTAGGTTTACTAAGCATGTATTTCACAGATGAAGTAATTTATTTCTCAATAATCTCATATCCCATCTTTGGGATTCATACTATTCTAGGTTCAATTTCTTGTACGATGCATTCATCCTTATAAACCATAAAAATAATAGGTTTCTTGTATTTTTCCACTATTTTGCATGAAATTATTTATTTCTCTTGCATTATTTTCTGAAATACAATAGATAAGGCCACAAGAGCAATGTCTTGTGTCTAAGCATCTACCAAAAATCTCAAAAAGTCTCTAATTTTATGTGCAATAGGTCTTCCTTTTGACCATTTCATAGTTTTCTCTCTAGGGAGTTCTCTCAAGATATAGAAAAGTAAGAAGATAATTAGAGTATCATACTTGAATGCATATTCCTTCTCCTTTGTCTCTTTTAGATTCTCCATTAACTGTTGTATTAAAAATTCATAAAGATCATAACTAACACCTTTTTAATCATCTCATAGGTTATGTTGATTGTTGTTTCAGATACAAAAATTTCCATGTTGGAGAAATACAACTTGTAGCCTATCATCATGCATGCATACTTCACAACTCGATCTCTAATGTTATTTTTTGTGAAATCCCTTTTCTCAAATGTACCACTAGTGAGTTGCATCACAACCTCAAGCCTACCATAAATGTATATTCTAACGTCTTATTATTTGTAAATATCCATAAGGAACCTTTGAGAAAGCACCTATAGGATTGACCTCCATGGATTTCTTGGGGTTTTTTTTAAACCTAGGTTAGGTTCTATCAGATACATCAATTTCCCTTGGTGTAGCCATCTAAAAATATTCTAAACTTATTTTTAAAGAAATTTTTGAGAAAACTATAGTAACATAGAAACTACAAAATACCTTTCAATATTTTTACAACTAGGGTTTGTACACACCAAGACCTCAAACACTTCAACTGCATTGTTCTACTCTTCGTGACTCTTCTTCACTCAAAAAAATGATTGAAAATGATTTTAGGTTAAGCGTAGTCACTTATAAACCTTTTTTCATGACCTAATTCACAATATATGCTTCATTTGGTGTAAAGTTGTGAAACCCTTTGTTGTGTGCTAAGTCACCTTCAAATGCTTCAGAACCTTTCACATAATCATATTTTCTATCAAAATTTTCTCCAATAGATCAAAATTATTGTCTTACACCCCATATCCTCATGTTGAAACATTAGCACCATTTTTCTAACGGGGATGAAATATTTCCATTGGAGCTCGGGCTCTTGAGCCAAATCTCTTAACTTAGTTTTTGAAGAAAGCATCTATAGCAGATTTCAATACAAACTCATCCTTAACCTTCATCTCTTCCTTGTTTCTCCAAATCTTATGTATCTCCTTATTTATTTATGTTAGATCAATCTTTTTTCCTGGAGCATTCTTCCTTATATTTCTGCTTCAGGAGAACATAGAAATGTGTCAAGGCCTATTATAATTTAGCATATGACATTCTTTTGACCAATATTATTTCTATTCATTCTAGATCTGCATTGATTAGCTTTATTCTCAAATCCATAAAATGTATAATAATAACCATTAAAATATTATACCATTCTACCATTGCTATAGTAAGTCATCGTTTGGCTTCTACATTCAAAAGCTCTATGAACAAATATATTGCATATGAAACATTGACTGTGAAAAGATGGAACATACTAATTTATTCAACTTCTACATTCCATAACTTTATGTCCAAATTTATTGCAAGAATAATAGAAACCATTAAAACATGGGCACCCTTGTGCATTTGGTTTTCTAACCGGTGGTCTTCTAGCTATATTTCTTTGATTTTGGATCTACTTACCATTGCTCTTCTTATCTTTTTTCTTTTTTCAAGATTTGGTGACTAATCTAATTTTGAAATTTTACTTTTTTCAAATCCTAAACCTTCTTTATCTTTGGATCCTTTTCTGATTTGCAATCATTTCATCAAGATTTGTGAACTCATCTTGAATTTTTCTTCATGGCTTCTTACCTTTTCTAGATCTGATCTCAAATTCACAATTTCTTGCTCAAGGCTTGTGCATTCTTCAAATTTTATTTTCACCATTGTATTCAAGCATTCTTCAACTCTTTTCCTATCTTCAAATTTCACTTTCAAATAGGTAATTGTTTCATTTTATTGCTTCAATTTCTCACTGACCTCCTTATGCATTTATTTGAATTTCTTGATTTTCTATTTTAATTTTCTAATTCATTCATCTACTTCTTTGAAACTTTCTTTCATATTTTTTTTCACACTTAGTTCTCTTTAGATCTTCGAGAACAACTTTGAGTTTCCCATTTATGTCAAATATGCAATCTTCATCTGTAGATCCAATAGTAGGAATCTCTTTGAGAGGAGTAAGTAATCTTCTAACAACCATGTGTTCAACCTCCAAGATCTTCCCCAAGCAATAAAGCTCCTTCCAAGGAACCAATCTCTAATACAAATTTTTGAGCACATGAAATACTTAGAGGGGGGGTGAATAAGTATTATTTTAAATCATTTAAACATTTAATCATACAATACATATAGCATATTCAATTGCATAAATGAAAGAAAGAATGCAAACACCCAACAACATCAAATAACACATGAACACTAGGATTTTTACATGGAAAACCTAGAATGGGAAAAAACCATGGTGAGGATTTGCTTAAAATATATTATAGCTAGTTATAGTATATTACAAAAGTTCTCATTGCAAGTGCACTGATTGTCCAGGTTGAATCACTACCCATTGGGAAAATAAAAGAGAGAAGATATTGTGGTACACAACAAGATTTGAACTATTAAAATGGAATCAAACACATGCATGAAATATAGTTATAATGAATCTCAAAATACAAACTCAAAACTCTTCATACTAATCCAAGTTAACACTTTCCTCTACTCTAAATTAACACTATATTCACACAATTCAAATCCACTAACTCTTATCACAGTTCATCTTCTACAAAATACTAAAAAAGATCTAACATATATATTTTCTTCACCCACAACATCAATTAGGTTAGCATAATTATATGTACAATTTAAAATATACAAAATGTAGCTTGTTGACTCAAAATTAGTCCACAAAAGATTCACACCAGGACTCAAAACTCAAAACACTTTGAAATAGGTCAGCATGGACCTATAATAGCTCCCACATAACTCTGTAATACTTAGTTAAGCTTTGCATACCTTAAAACCTATTAAGTCAACATCACAAATGACCTAATACAAAATTTTCTCGAAGTGTATAACCATATTCGGACATGTGGACCTCAAAATGTTATGCCAACTAGAATGCACACTCATCTAACATCTCTCAATACTTCTACAACTCCATAAATCCAAAAACCAATCCATAGAGAAGTGTGTATTCTCCAAATCATATACACTTAACTGTAAATGTTTGATAGTGTTAAGCCAAACTTTTTTTATTCATAACTTCAAAACCAAAAACCCAACCAAGCTAAAATTTTGGAATTAAGTTCTTCTACTAGCCAACAAAATTATACTAGAAGCACATAGAAAAATCTTCAACAGTGAACTAATATGGACCTAGTTACTAGATCCCTATACATAGAATCATTAGTATTAACACTTAGTCAGTTTTCATCATAATTGTCTTCACCAGATAAAACATTCATACAAAATTGTCTTTTAGAATCATCTTCAACCATGCTCATGACACCTAAACTGGTTTACACCATACTCTTTACATCAAGATACAATGTTGACATCAATTACAACATTGCAATGCATATCTATATGTTCCTTGTTCTCATTCCATATGCTCATGTTGCTAACAACAACATCAATGCCAAACTCCTCATTCTTACAACAAACATATCCTCGAGAAACTCAAGAATTTGATATAATGTATAGGCATACTCTCCTTTCAAATCATAGAGCTGACAATTCCTCCAAAAAAGAGACCCAAGAAATAGTGAACTAACACTAGACTAAAGCATTCTAGTTAGCCTTATAAATCACTTATATCGTATTGAATAGATGAATTTATGATATTTCAAGCATACCCATTACTCCTAATGTACAACATATTTTTGGGCTATAAACACTCCAATATAGCTAGTAACATGTATTTCTTGAACTCAAAATGATATGATGGTTTAATTACCAACATAGAGAGGTATGCTAACACAACTCTTGAACAGATAGTGCCACCTCTAATCATATATCTTTTAACATCAATGAAAAACTTTGTTCAACAATCTCCCCCTTTATAGATGATGGAAAATAGAAAAATGTTGGCCACACACCATGACATATCTAATGTGTCCCAAACTAGTTCCATTTTCTCCCCTTAGAAGATTTAACATTCTGAGTTCCACTTCTCTCCCATTTATATTGATGGAAAAGGTCTAAATTATCCATCACATTGCACAACTTAATTACAAGAAACATTTCTTTTATGCATAAATCCACCCCAATAAAAATATAAAACAAATTATATTCTATATGGACCTACTAATCCCAAGATTGATGATCCTAGTTTCTCGTTTAAACTAAAATAAATGTTATAAAATTCTATGTTAGCAAGAATATGAGATCCCAACACATATTTATAGAATATAATATTTGACATGTACATTAATAAGAAATTGAAAATATATGGGGCCATGGTGAATACTGTGTCATTCTTCCTTCTCAAAAGGATGTGATAAATGACCATATACATATTAACACCTCTAGGGAAACATTTTGAGGTTGTGACAATATAAGGTTTTCTACCACTAGAAATATAATGCTCCTTGTCTCCCTAGGACCCAAAATTATCTCAATCATCCTATAAATTACTAATAATGAAATGGGATATAACTCACTACTAGGAAGACCTTAGATCCCTAAGGTGGAGGTAATCACTCAACTTTATTTGAATAGGTTCAATTCCTACATCTAGGGAAAATCTATGTTGGTAAAAGGTTACATAGCAAAAAAAAGGGATAGGAATCCTAATACATAATGAATTTCTAACAAACAAGGTTATAGTCCTAGAGCCTATGGCTAAAGTTTTGTACTTAAGGAAAAATATGACCCCTCTTAGTTCCTTTAGGGTATTTGTATAATTAGAATAGTTTCAAACATAGGTATGTGTATGTGGATAAATATGAGACAAACTAACTACAATTATGGTACAAATAAGATCTTATCCTCCTCCAAGATGTGTTAATCTAGTGTAACAAGTCCAATTTGTAATGACTACTATTATTGATTATGTTCAAACAAGAAACAAAATAACCTTACAAATACTAAAAAAGAGTAGTAAAAGGCTACACTCCCTCGATGACACTAATAAAAATGAATTATACTAATAAATTTACTCAAATAATACTATAAAATGACCCTTATATTCCCTCTAGCACCCACTAGTGATTTATATACTCCTTAGAACCAAAATATTAAGAATAAAAAATAATATTCTACATATCACATGTATGCTATCTTGATTGATAATGAGCCCATGAATAACCTTAAATTATGTTCTACATATTTCATGAGACATGATATAAATAACCTACTCTCACATATGAAATGTATACAATATAATGATAAATGGGAGTCTCCTTGAGTTTCTATCAAGATGATTATTTCATTTCCTAATGATGATGAGGTAAGTGTGGGTGATTTTTGAAAATTAAGAAAATTAAGTGTAACCATTGAGATTGAGGATTGTAATACCCTTTAGTTACCTAAGTCTAGTACAAAAAATATTAAATGGACCTATGGTCATAAATATAGAAAAAAATTATTATAATTTTTGTTCGTCTAAAAGGATTTAAATCAACCTTAAACCCCCTTTTAGTTATTTCATTTCCATGAACAAATCTAAAGGAAATCTAATGAAATTTACTTATAAGAGTAATTTGACATTCTAATTGAGTGTTTATCCTTTAAAGGTACTTTGTATTATATGTCATTCCACCAAACAATCTTCCAATCTATACGTCATTTCAAAAAATACCAATAGTTGTATGTTAATATAGGTAGGGTTGTGGAAGAGGAAACACTAATGAGTCTATATAGAATAGGAGAAATACTATTGGAAAAAGGGAGTATAAATAGCAAATGACACAAAAATGAGTGGACTTTTTAGGAGGATTGGAAATGTACTTATATATTTAAAGACGATGTCAAAATGGTTTCTATTGCTTGTGCACCATGGAGGTTAATGAATGTAGTGAAAAAATTAATACCTTCTATCTTAAGAAATATTAAGTTTAAAAATACAAAAGAAGGAAACATTTTAATACTTAAATAATCATAAAGTGAAAAAATTCATCAAAATCATACACCTCAAAAAAAAAGTTTCATTTTTATTTTGTTCACTATTGCATTTGACTATGGGTCATATTTATTCAATGTTTTCTTTGGTAAGTAATCTAAAATTTCCTAACATATGGTGTTATTACTAAGCCATAGATCTCCAAAATCGTAAGTCTCATTTTCCTTTTACATAACAATAATTCTAAATGAAGTCAACTTTAAGCCTTATACTAATCATATTCTTAGTTATCATTCATTCAAATCTACATAAAATATTATTTCAAAAATAACTAAATAATATAAGCTAATAGGAATATCTTCTCTAAACCTCCTTAGTGGGAGGGAAGTTTAAGAACTGACTTATTCTTTAGGTAGTACCTACACCCTTTATCACCAATAAAAAGTGATAAGGCATAGGAAATACACAATATTGTTGAACATGCAAAATATTGAGAGGGGGTATGAATCGGTATTCTACTAAGCCATCCAATTTCAAAAGCATATTTAAAATTTATAAGAAATGTAGGCATAAATAGACCATAACACACACACCACATGAACACCAATATTTTTACATGGAAAACCCAAAAATGAAAAAAAAAAGGGTGAGGATTAACTCATAATATGTTATAACTAGTTAAAAGATATTATAGAAAGGCTCACTACCAAGAGGACTCACTATCCAAGTGAACTCACTATTCACAGAGAAAAAAAAGATACAAGAGAAGTGGTTTCATAACCAGAGTTTGAACTAAGAGAAATGAATATAACTTGTGTTGAATTTAGTTCATTTGAAGGGTATGTTTAGGATCATCATGGAAAAAATAGGCCCTTAAGTGGCAAAAAAATCAAAAAAATCAGAGTTAGGCAACTTGACATAAAAATTTGAATAAGTTATCTATATTATTTCAAAAATATGTAAGAATAGAATTTGTAGCAAATTGAATGTAGTTTCTAAACTACTAGGTTTATTTAAAAACAAATCTATTTGGTGAAAATTTAAAATTTCAATGCAGTAGTACTTAAATTTCAGGGAAAAAATAAGAAGTAGGTGTATGTTTGACCACCCTAACCACAATAAAATGATAATATTTTTTTACAAGATTTTAGATATAAGTAGAGGACTCATGTCTCAATGTGATACATATTTTTTTGTAATTTTTTTCCATGTAAATAATTAATTATGAATTTTCTATTACAACTTTTAAAAATATAAAAACTCGTATGTGTGACCACCTTAACCTAGTCAAAACTTCATGAAATTCAATTTTATCCTTTTTAATCTTATAGTATGTGAAGCATAGAATATGACGCATGTTTTGGATTCGAAAAATGTGATGCCATTTGAAAGATATAGATGTTTTTCAATCAACCTATCAATCAGGACTTTAGTCATAATTCAAATAAAAAATGAATAATAATAATTTATTAAATTCAAAGTAAAGCATAATTTATATTGGTGGAAAGATGTGAATCTCCTTTAAAAACCCTTTTCATTTCATCTTGGGTAAGAAAAAAGTCGTCAGCCACATACCCTACACATACCCATCATATCGCCACTTTTTGGCCCATCATGATTCTGTACATACCCTGAAGCTCATTACACATTTTGCAATCAACTCAAATTACCAATCTAAACTCCACTATATCTTTGTACCTTAATCACTTAATACCCAACTTATTCACACAATTCTATAAATTCACATCAATTCTTGCATTTGGATCATATATTCATCATCTCATCTCTAATCTCTCTTTTACAACTCAACTCAACCTTCTATATATACCAATCTTCACCGCAAATGTCAATTAGGTTGGCCTAATTAGATGTAGCCTCAAATTATGCAAAATGTGCCATATAGGAACCCAATTCAAACAAAATTCCTTCTGTGAACACCAAACCTACAACAAGCTAACATAAGAACATCAAACAATGATTAGTCATGTTAGAAAGCCCAAATCTAATGTTCCCTATTAAATTCTTAGCTAAATCAAAGAACAAACATGAACATGATAGTAAAACAACTAAATATAACTTGAAACCAAATTGAAATAACTAAACCTCCATCCCATAGGGGGAGTGGTGCTCATTTGATGTGGAAAGAAGCCCTTTCCCAATCCCAATTGATAAGATTGATGTTTGAAGATGATTCTAAGTGTGTAAATGATGCTAAGTGATGAAAATGAGCTCAAAATGACATGAAGATGTTGAGTGCAAACAATGAAAATGACTATAATGATAATGCATGAAGTTGTGGATCCATATTGTAAAGAGAATGCTTCTATTTATAGAAGCCAAGGTTGAAGAATGAGAGGATTTGATGAATGTGGGATAAAATGGGAGCCAATGAGAATGTGCTAAGTGTCACAATTCTATTGGAGGAAGGTGAAACACATTTTGGGAAATGTCTGAGTGGAGGAGGATGGAAGAGAAGTAAATGAAATTGGTTGAGGATTTGAAAGGTTGTAAGAGGAATTGAATGAAATTGGTTTAGATTTGAGAGGATGTAAGAGACTTTATTGCACTTGTAAGAGGAGTTATTGAAGATGTGAGAGGTTTTTGAAAATATTTGGATGTAAATTGAATGAGAGGTGGTTGAGAGAAATATTCTTTGGAATATGCCTTTATGAGGGAAAATGGAGGAGTTAAATAATTAATAGAAATTATTTTCATGTGCAACCTGGTTTGTTAACCATGGGTTGATTTAAATTTTGATGGGTTCAAAGCTTGAGGAATTATTAATGATGATTAGAAAGGTGACTTAGGATTAATTAATTCAGAATTAATTAATTGGAATGGATTAGGAGATTGTGATAGTTGACTTGATTGATTTAATCAAATGGGAGGATTTAGGGGAATTTAATTAAATGATTTGATTTAATTAAATATGATGAATATTAGTTAGAAGAAAGGGTGAATTAATTCAATAAATTTAATTATTTGATTAATAGCTAAATTTGATGAATTTATCTAAATAATTTTGATTATTTAATTAATTGATGAATTTAAAGTGATTTAGGAAGAAACAGTGTTAATTTATTAGAATCAAATGCATAGTATTAATCAAGACTTTTTCAATATCTACAGTTCACCCCTCTTTGAAGCAAAGGACCTGTTGCATGGGTTAAAAGAATAACTAATGCATAGAAGGGTGGATAATCTTGAAAATATTCCAATGAAGAAAAATCTGAAGATTCAAATCATCAAATGATGAGTTGTTACTCACTAACCCTCAATCCTCTACTAGTACTTCAAAGGTGGTTTTCTGAACATAAATTTCTTGATAAACCTCATACCTAGAATTTTATTACATTTATATATACCCATTAAGCCTTTTGACAACATACCAAATTTGTAGGTGAGGTTGTTTTGGAACATGAAGGTCAAAAATTTGTTGCTACGCTTGAAACTAGGTCTAATTTGGCTTATTCAACTAGGTCACAACAAGATTTTCACACTTCAAGGTTCAAATCTCCATGCTAATGGAATAGACCCACCATATGATGTCTATCCAACCTATTCCAAGAAATTTAAATCACTATCTAAGAGTTTCTCTTCAAGCCCTAACTCCTATACATCTTATTTACCTAAAACATGAGATTTTTAGCCTAGGGCATCAAAAAATATTCACCAATCTTCATCCCCTACTCTTGTAACCTTGTGGGCACCAAAAAAACCTTTATTCCACCCATTACACCAAGTTTTATAAGATTTCACTAGTGGAATGGCAGAATTTCATTTTTGTTCCTCTCTAAATAATAAAACTAAGGTTTTTGACCAGTCTAAGTAAATCTTTTATAAAATATTCAAAACTTAATGAAATCAAATGAAACTAATTGCAACAGAAGCTAGATTCAATACTTCATCAATTCCAATGCTTACATGATCACTTCCAAGTCGCATAGGGTCATACCAAACTATATATCAACAAATTAAATGAAGAAAACATTGAGAACAAAGTTTTTATTATGGTTCAATCTCCAAAACTACTGCTAGAACCTTGTCTTGACCATTACAAGTTGTGTTTAAACATTACAAGACAAAATTCAACCATTACCAATTTTCTTTTGAATCCCCAATGGTTCACCATCCCTCTTAGACACAACATGCAAAAATTACATGTGTAACATTTTTGCAACTTTTGCAAAATTGACAACTCTTAGTCAACTAACCTCAAATGCTCAATCGACACACTAAGACATAAAACATGGTCTTAAAGACCTTATTACCAAAAAAATGACTTAGCATCACAAAAAACTAACATTTTGCAACATTTTTGCATAAAGACCTATGGTGCCCTGCACTAATTACACTGCCATGATCAAAATTCAAAAATTTCCTAATTTTTGGATGTCCCATTGCTGCCTAGTGGAGGAAATTGTGCTACTACATTGCCCCCTCGAGAAATCAGGTGAAAATTGAAAAATTAGGTTGAGCTCATAAAAAGTTTCAACATGTATACATATGCAAAACATATCCTAGGGGATTTGAAATTAAGCTTAAAACAATGAAAATGAGTCAAAATGGGCTTTGTTCAACAAAAAATGGATTAAATGGGCTCAAAAACCCTAAAAAATTTGCATAAATAGGGTTAGGATGGTCATTTTAAAATCATTCGCACTCCTAACCTTTAGAAATCTTTATTTTTTCTCTAAGGTGCTAATGGAATTGTGGCTCATGTGCTCCACAAACATCAGATGGATTGGGTTCGTGAGTTCCAACAGCTTTAGGACACTAGACCCCGGGTATGCCTCTCAAAACTTTTCTCATTTTGCATAATTTTGATACATTTATTAGGGTCTAATTGGGTCAATCACAAGTGATCCCCTAGGGCACCACAATTCTTACCGTCGGTGTCATCTTTATGCATGTTGACCCGCATTTGTAGCATAGCATTGTGTGATGCTAGAGGGTCTCAAATTCATGGAAAAAATACTGACTTGCCTTTGTAAGATCACATCGCACAACCCCAAAAGAGTTCATTGTCACCTTGAAATGCTAACTTGCTTTTGACATAGAGTGTCACTTTTTATTTTAGCACGGCTTTTGTAAAATGACAGAGCTTCGCCTTTGCAAAAGCCAACTCACCTTTTCTTTTTGGGGATTTTTAATTTTTGAAAACGCGCCAGGTTGATGAATTTTGACATTGTGGGAATTTTGGATGTAGGAGGCCCTACCAGTGCTCCACTCAAAGGAGCATAGGAGCTGTATTTTGCGTCGAGTGAGGAAACTGATGGATGATGCATTATTCTTTGTTGCTTTGATCGACTTCAGACATGTAGCTCTAATCCCTAAATTGGGGATGCACATTGAGATGATGACTTCCTTGGTGGAGAGATGACATGGCAAGACTGCCTCATTCCATTTACTAACCAATGAGGATACCATTACCCTATATGATGTATGGAAGATCTTGTAGATCCCCATACATAGTGAGAGGATCATATATGATGTGGCGGAAAGTGGTGATGCCATGTTTTAGCTATTTGGTGTTGAATTGTATGAGGTAGACAATGATTAGATTGACCTTTGACAATATGAGGGGATTGTACCTTATTTGATCTTATTTTTTAGTACATTGATCTTGGGAGTCCTCATTCTTGACAAGAGAGCGAGACGTTGTAGCATTGGATGGGGGGTTATTTGGTCTTGCTTGATGGAGGAGATGACTATCTATGCATGTAGGCCAATCACCCTAGCATCATTGTATCATGACATGCACTAGGTTGTGTACTATGGGTCCTATAGCATTGCAGTGGGAGTTACACTTCTTCATATGTGGGCATATGAGCATATAGTCATTTTTTGGCCCATGATTGTAGAAATTTAGATAGACCATGATGATCCTATGGTTTATAGGTATGGGGGGATGACCACCCTCCATTATATAGGCATTATAGTTATCCTGCATTGGAGGTGGGTTATTGATGAGATGATAGTGTTTCAGTGGAGACAATGGCTCCACTTTCATAGGTTGCATGATGATGATGCCCAACTTTTCAACTACTGATAGTCCATGTACTTGCAGGGATGAGAGCATCACATGATAGAGTGGTACCTCCTAGATAGGGTTGTTCACCACTTTGGAGAGGTACAAGATGTCTCTAATGATGGAAAAAGAGCTATATTTGTGCAGAAGACTATAAGGAAAGCTAAGTGTGGAAACAACTCTCCTAACATCAAAACCTCAGGGAAGAATGCAGAGATACTTTTAAATTTTACAATTACAGTCCAATTAAGATGCACTTGAAAGAGATAATAGAAACAAAGAATATAACATACACACATGAACACTAGATTTACGTGGGAAAACCCTTATAGGAGAAAAACCCACTACACCAAGAAAAACCCCTTTGTATTATAGTAAACAAATTACATACAAAGTACAGACTTATCTTTCTGATGTCAATTTACAATAGCATAATCGTTGATCAGCATTGCTACAGAACATTCGAGTTACAATACTCTCACAATAAAATTCACACTGATCGCTCTTCGAACTATTCACACAACTATTCTTGCAACCATCGAACCATTCAACATCTGCAATTCCTAAGTATATCCATGACGCCCATGGTCTGTCAATCTTCCTCTCATTAATGGCCACAATAGTCTAACTTCCAGTGGTTCCCATTCGACTTCTCTAATTAGTCATAGACTCACCACATAGGATGGTCTCCCAATCAGTCAAAGGCATTCACAATGTATTCACATGTTGGTGAGACACTAGCTGTGTCTCCTTGATGCCACAAGACCTGACTATCGATATCACCAAGAGTCATCACTATCGGTAATAGGTTACACCGAGTTCAGAAACTATCACTCAGACTTCGCCTTGTCACCAAGACCTCATATCGATGATCATCACTTGTATCGCTATTTGGAAAAACCATCATTTTCGATGAGACATCATACCAAAGTTCCAAAGTCACATAGATGAGAGTATTCCCATTGGAAAGACTATCATCCTTCACCAAGAGATCATACCAAACCTTCATGTTATTCCAAAAAGTTCAATAGTTGGCAAGACTTACCGCTATCGCTAAGAGTTCTTATCAAAGTCTCCAAGTCATCCCAAGATCAAACAGTCGCCAGGAGTCATACCAACAATAGACTACCCCACAGTATTGATGAGACCAACACCCATCACCAAGACTTCACACCGAAGCATTTGTGTTACCATGAAGACTCCAAGTGTAGGACTATTACCGAGACTTTCCATATCAACAAGACTTCATACCAAATCATATGAGTTACTTCGATGACCACAATTGTAATACCCTGTCAGCAAGACATACCATCTCGATAAGACTTCATACCGAAGGAATCCTTTCAGCCAAGGGTCTCCCCAATACCACTTATCACCCAGAGTCTCCCTGATATTTGATAAGAGTGGCCTATCGGCTAGAGATCTCCCTGAGTAGTGAGAGATAGAAACTATCATAGTGATAGGCTCCATTCGGTAAGACATCAACAAGGTCTCAGCAACCTGAACATTTCAAAAGGTTTCACAGCTACTAGTTAGCCAGACAAAATGAAGGTCATACTGACTTTGCTCTTCAAGAGGTTTTAGCCTATGGGATTGAGGCACATATTTCCAACAATCTCCCACTTCACAAAGATCACACAGGCACCTCCAGAGCATAGAAAAACTACTGACATTCATGGGAACCAAGGCCCATCTAACTGGAACACCACCTGAACTTATATGTGCTCACTGGTTTTGTCAATGCATCTGTAACATTCTCCAGAGTATCCACTTTTTCTAACGAAACCTTTCCATCCTCTACCATATCTCATACAAAGTGATACTGTACATCTATATGTTTCGTCCTGGCATGGAAAGTAAGATTCTTTGTCAAATAGATAACACTTTGTCTATCACAATAAATTGTTATTTTCCCTACATCAAAACTAATGTTAGAACACAAACATCTTAACCAGATTGCTTCTTTGCAGGCATGTGTTGCTGCCATGTATTCTACCTCTATAGTGGACAAAGCAACTACAACTTTCCACTTACTCATCCAACTGACTGCACCACCATTCAACATGAAAGTATATCCACTGGTGGATCTTCTACTGTCAATGTCCCTTTCCCAATCAGAATCCACATAGCCTAGAATACTAAGAGTCCTTTGTGATTCAACCAAGTTCCCATGGTAACACAAATCATATTCTGAAGTGCCCTTCAAATATCTGAATACTCTTTTCATAGCATCCCAATGTTTCCTTCTAGGATTAGCCATAAACCGACTAAGTACTCCCACTGCTTGGGCAATGTCTAGCCTTGTATATACCATTGCATACATAAGACTACCAACTGCACTAGCATAAGGTACACTGGTCATGTCCTCCATCTCAATAGGAGATTTTCGATAGTCTTCAATAGATAGCTTCGTTCCCTGCAAAACCGAAACAACTAGCTGCTTGCAGTCATTCATACAAAATCTCTCTAGAACAATCTTAATATACTTACTCTGACTGAGCCAAATTTTTCTATCCTTCTTGTCCCTGGTTATTTCCATTCCCAGAATATACCTTACTGCACCAAGATCTTTCATTTCAAACTTTCTAGACAGCTGATAGTTAAGATCATAAATCATTAACTTACTATTGCCTATGAACAACATATCATCAACATAGAGAGCAATACTAAGAACTTGATCACTTTCAACTTTGTAATACACAAAATGATCAGATTTTGATCTTACAAATCCCAATGACAAATTAAACATGTCAAACTTTTGGTACCACATTCTAGGAGACTGCTTTAACCCATACAAAGATTTATTCAACTTGCAAACCAATCTTTCTTTACCTTTTTCCACAAAATGCTTAGGCTGGGACATATAAATCTCTTCTTCAAGATCACCATGAAGAAATGTTGTCTTCACATCCATCTGTTCGACCTCTAAGTCATATGCTGCTGCAAGTGACAAGAAATCTAATGGAAGTCATCTTAGCTACAGGAGAAAAAATCTCCCTATAATCAATTCCCTCTACCTGGGAATAACCCTTCGCAACCAACCTCACCTTATTTTTTTTCACACTGCCATCCAGACCAATTTTCCTTTTAAATACCCATTTGTAGCCAACAATTTTTCTACCTATAGGCAAGGGCACCAAACTCCAAGTATCATTCTTTTCTAATGATGCCATTTCTTCATTCATGGCTTCCAACCAAGAGTTTGAATCGAACATTCTAAATGCCTCTTTCACAATCCTAGGCTCATCAGTGCTAGAAATTAAAGCATAGGCACAAGTAGAATCTATCAAAGAGAACCATACCTATCAGGCTACTTTCTTTCATGAGTTGACCTCACTTGTTGAGGATGAGGTTGTTCTTCTTCATCAGAACTCTCATAACTACTTGAGCTCTCCCCAGTTTTAGGTACATTTTGAATTTTCAATTCCTCTTTATCTGGTGTCAGAGGAATTTCAACTACAACCTTTTTGTTTTTTGATTTTGTCTTTGACTACAGATCCAAGGTAGAAGGCTTCAGCTCATGAAAGATAACACTTTTACTATATAGAAACTTCTTCGTATCGAGATTCCAAAGCTTGTATCCTTTTATGCCAGCACTATAACCAATAAAAATACATTTGACAGCCTCATTCTTCAATTTAGATATTTTCTCATACGACACATGCATATGCCTCACAGTCAAAACAATGAATATGTCTTAAAGAGGGCTTCTTACTAGACCAAGCTTCCAAAGGTGTTTTCTCAACAAGAGTAGAATTCAGAGCACGGTTTATCAAGTAACATGCTATAGCAACTACCTCAGCCCAGGACTTCTCCTCCAAGCCAACATTGCTCAGCATACTTCGTGCTCTTTCCATCACTATCTTGTTGAGCCTTTCTGCAACTCCATTTTGCTGCAGAGTATAAGGAGTAGTTTTATGTCTTTTAATCCCATGATCTTTACAGTACCTCTCGAAATCATTAGAAAAAAATTCACCACCATTATCAGTCCATAAACATTTTATTTTTCTTCTAGTTCAATTTTCTACAAGGTTCTTAAATTCCTTAAACCGACTGAACACTTATGATTTACTTTTCAAAAAATAAACAAATGTTCTCGAATAATCATCAATGAATGATACATAGTACCTTGACTTAGACAAAGAAAGAACATTCACTAGACCAAAAACATCAGAATGTATATAATCAAGCAAAATAGAAGATTTGTGAGGACTAGAATAAAATTAAACATGGTGTTGTTTTCCATATATACAATGTTCATAGAATTCAAATTCGAGGTTACAATCTTCAAGCCCCTCAACCAGGTTTTTATTCTTCAAGGTTTTTAAACCTTTCTCACCAATGTGGCCTAGCCTATGATGCTAGAGCATAGTCTTTTTTGTTGGAAGTTTAACTTCCATAGAGTTTACAAAATCAAGAATGTTTCCCTCTTTTCCTCCATGAGTAGCTTTATGTAACTTTATAGAGACACTATTACATTGAACAGCATGTGCATCCAGCTTATACAAGGTACCAATTCAAGCACCCCTTGCTAGCACCATAGAGCCTCTAGTCATCTTGCAGCCTTTTCCAGAGAACGTGACTTGCACTCCAATATCATTCAGCATACTAATAGAAAGTAAGTTTTGAGCCAGACCTGGTATATGCATTACATCATTAATTCCCTTCACTCTTCCATCAGGGAATTGAATTCTAACTCTTCCATGACAAACAATTTCCAATGATGAGTCACTTGCCAAATACACCTTTCCACCATCGTATTTTTCATACTTTGTGAACCAGTCTCTATGAGATATCATGTGGAAAGATGCTCTAGAATTAATCAGCCAGACATCATCTGATGCCTATGTAGCCAAGGCTGCAATGAAGGCATCTGCATCACTATGAGAAGAATCATTGTCGGAAGAATACTTCTTCTTCTTCTTCTCCTCTTTACAATCCTTTTAGACATGACCAGGTTGCCCATAGTTCCAACACTTCACCTTGGACTTCTTGCTAGGAGACTTTGATCTCCCCTCTAATTTTGATTTAGACTTCTTGTCCTTCTTTTTTCCTCTCTTTTGATCTACCTTTGATAGTAAGAGCCTCCTTCACCATCTCAGAAGATTTCCTTCTCATATTTTTTGATAACAAAGAAGAAACAACATATTCCATATTAAAAGTGGATGTCATACTCCCAATAGCCATCACCAAGTGATCCCAAGAATCTAGAAAAAGAACATAATAAAAGCATACAACAATCCTCTTCATCAATCTTCACCCCAACAGATGTTAACTATGCAATCAACATGTTGAATGTGTTCAAATGATCAGCTACAAACCCTCCTTCCTACATTCTCAAAGTGTATAGCTTCTTCCTCAAGAAGAATTTATTCACCAAGGAATTCCCCTAATAAATAGATGCCAGTCTCTTCCAGAAGGAAGATGTAGTCCTCTCTTCATGCACATTCAGAAGAATGAAGTCTGCCAAACAGAGCCTTATCAGCCCCTTAGAATTTCTATTTGCAAGGTCCCAATCCTCTTGCTTCATGCTTGTAGGCTTCATTCTAGAAACAACAATCCAAAGATCATGATCAACCAATAGATCTTCCATTTTAAGTTTCCACAACTCAAAATTGTTGCCATTGAATTTCTCAATTTCAATCTTTCTTGACATGCTTTCCATCTTAACCTATAATTTGAATTACCAAACTTCTACAAGACTCCCATTGAACACAAATTGACTCAAAAAACCCAACATACCCACAAGGATAACACAATTGGCTAGGCTCTAATACCACTTGTAAGGAAAGCTAAGTGCGGAAACAACTCTCCTAATTTCGAAACCTCAGGGAAGAATGCAGAGATACTTTTAAATTTTACAATTACAATCCAATTAAGATGCACTTGAAAGAGATAACAAAAACAAAGAATATAACATACACACATGAACACCAGATTTATGTGGAAAACCCTTATAGGAGAAAAACCCACCACACCAAGAAAAATCTCTTTGTATTACAGTAAACAAATTACATACAAAGTATAGACTTATCTTTCTAATGTCAATTTACAACAGCATAATCCTTGATCAACCTTCTACAAAAAATTCAAGTTACAATACTCTCACAATAGAATTCACACTGATCACTCTTCGAACTATTCACATAATTGTTCTTTGCAACCATCAAACCGTTCAACATCTGCAATTCCTGAGTATATCCATGATGCCCATGGTCTATTGATCTTCCTCTCAGTAACGGCCATAATAGTCTAACTTCCACTAGTTCCCATTCGACATCTCTGATTGGTCATAGAATCACCACGTAGGATGGTCTCCCAATTGGTCAAAGGCATTCAAAATGTATTCGCAAGTCAGTGAGACACTAACCATGTCTCCCTGATGCCACAAGACCTAACTGTCGATATTGCCAAGATTCATCACTATTGGCAATAGGTTACACCGAGTTCAAAAAACTGTCACTTAGACTTCACCTTGTCACCAAGACCTCGTACCGATGATCATCACTTGTATCGCTATTTGGAAAGACCATCGCTTTTGATGAGACATCATACAAAATTTCAAAAGTCAAATAGACGAAATTATTCCCATCAGCAAGACTATCATCCTTCACCAAGAGATCATACTAAACCTTCATGTTATTTCAAAAAGTTCAACAGTTGGCAAGACTTGCTGCTATTGCTGAGAGTTCTTATCGAAGTCTCCAAGTCACCCCAAGATCAAATAGTTGCTAGGAGTCATACTGACAATAGACTACCCCACAACATTAGTGAGACCAACACCCATCACCAAGCCTTCACACTGAAGGCTTTGTGTTACCGCAAAGACTCCAAGTGTATGACTATCGGTGAGACTTTCCATATCGACAAGACTTCATACTGAAGCATATGAGTTACTCCAATAACCACAAGTGTAACACCCTGTCAGCAAGAAATACCATCTCGATAAGACTTCATACTGAAGGAAGCCTTTTGGCCAATGGTCTTCCTAATACCGCTTGTCACCTAGAGTCTCCCTGATATTCAATAAGAATTTCCTATCGGCCAGAGATCTCCTTGAGCAGTGAGAGATAGAAACTATCATAGTGATCAACATGTCACAGCAATAGGCTCCATTCAGCAAGACATCAACAAGGTCTCAGCAACCTGAACATTTCAAAAGGTTTCAGAGCTGCTAGTCATCTAAACATAATGAAGGTCATACAGACTTTTCTCTTCCAGAGGTTTCAGCCTATGGGATTGAGGCACATATTTCCATCAAATACTAGAGAGACAATGTGGGGTAAGAGGATCTCTCCTCAATAGGCCATTGACAAGTTCAAACAGCTTGTGATGATGTTGTGGGTTTACTTTGATGCTCCTACAAATACAAACACTACACAGGCCTATGATGTGTACTTTCAAACCCATACTCCTATTTGATTGACATTACCAGTGGTTCCAGAAGTGGGTAGAGGATGGGTAAGAGGACCTCGGATTGGATAGGTCCCTCAGCAACTAGGCCATCATCACAACATGGACAGGATGATGGTGGAGGGCATGATGGGCACTATGGATAGATTCCACCACTAGTGCCACCCATTGTTTAGATGCCACCAGTATAGCCACCTTAGTAGTGACACTAGAAAAAATCACATCCACCATCACTAGGTCTTGATCCTAAGGACAAATAGATAGTGGCACTACAAGCACAAATACAGGTCCTGATAGGGAAGTTGTAGTAGGCTCAGGCTTAGATTTAGACCTTGATTGAGGAGGGATTAGGCATGATAGGAGGTGGCACGTGAGTGCCATATGATATAGTATGTAGACCTTGGGTTGGCCTTGGAGAAGGGGCATAGATAGTAGCTAGAGGATACAATGCTACAAGCATAGGGATAGGCCACAATCCCAACTAAGATGTATGATCGAGTGATGCAAGAGGCATTCTACTATAGGACTTTATATTATAGAGCTATGGCACAGGAGCAATGAGATCCATATTTCTCCCACCTCATCTAGGTTGCTCCTAGCAGGACCCATCATTTAGGGACATCAAGGAGACCATCAGGGTCTCATCATTAGAGTTGAGGCAACCATCACGGGGATTAAAAAAGAGAGGGTAGTTTCAGGCACTAATAGTGCACTAGACACACATTTTTTGATTGTACAGCCTAATTTATGATGTATATACATTCATTGGCTAAGTTTTGATTAGCCTCTTGTATATTCGATGATGATAATATATATCTAATTCTAATTGTACCATGACATTCAACTTTTTTGATATATATACATGAGATGACTTCGATGTGTTTATATGAGGTTATGGTTATTTTATTTTATGTGTCATGGATGGATATGATATGTATGGATGCATCTAATGTGCATTCTCTGTTTTATGATTTATGTTTATGATGTGATATGATATTATCAATGTATGGTATGAATGCACATGGATCCATATGGATTCACTTTTATGCGATGGATACCAATCTATATTTATATTTATGTGATGATATGTGATGGATGCGATGCAATGAAATTTTTAGCTTCCTTTTTAGTATCTTTTCTATATGTGATGTAAGTATGCAGGATGTAAAAAATGCGATGATTATGATAATTCTTATATGGTTATGCAATAAATGTTTATGAAAATATGTGGCTTATGAGATGCTTAGAATAAAAAATCTATATTATGATAGATAATCTTTTCTATTATGATGATATGTGAACTATGCTAACGGTTTGTGGATGCAGGATGGATGAAAATATAGATGTTTTTTTTATTTCTAAATGTCATGATACCATGTTAGTATTAGTATATGGAAAAGATAGAAGAATGAGGAATCAAACCTTGAGTTTGAGATGATGAAAAAATATAGTGATGATAATGATGTGACATGATTCTTATCAGAGATTGGGATACGTAAAGAGCTTATGATGTGTCAAGGTATAAAGAACCAGGATGGAGTTGTACCTAGTGTGATGGACTTCGACTCGACAATCAGATAGGAGTATCCCTGTTCACACCTAGTATATGAAACCTCATTAGGATGTACTTCAAACACTTCAAACATATCAAACCAAAACATAGGAAGGAAAAACCTTTCCATGTAATAGTCAACAAGACATCTAAAACACCCTCCCTACAAACCAAACAAAGTAAGCATGACCAAGGTTATATTGCAAGAATATCCAATAAGCACAACAAATAAGAGATAATGATCAACTCCCTATTTCTTTCTCTCTAAATCATTTTGTTTAGACATCATCAAGAGGTCATTGGTATGGGTACAATAAGATAAGTCAAAAGAAAAGATCAAGTAAAAAAAACAAGCCAATGCTCTTCATACCCCTAGCCAAGACTAAACTACGGTGAAGTCTAATGTTGATGTCCATTATACAAAGGATGCATCCTAGCACATGATATTATTAGATGATTGATTTCAAACAAGAAGGTATTCAACTAACTATCACAATTCAAGTCCTTCAAAACACCTTTACAACTCTCAAGACTTGATTCCAACCATTTTTCAACATTTCACCTAATCTCCCTTGTAGGTGTGCAAACTCGGTAATTAGGAATTTTCTCTCACAAACTATTAAACTTTCTTGACACCCTTTAATCCAACATAAAACATATCCTAGAAGTAGTATAGGTCATTTTGGACCAACATACTCAAAACTAGGCTTACTTATTGTCTTTCAAGGCCAAATATGCTAGTTTTACAAAGGAGCTCCACTTTAAACTTTCTCTTTCACCCAAAACTCAATCCTAATGCTCTATCCAAGGTTCAAAATTACTGAATCCACCACTTTTAGCAATTGTAAAGGACTACAAACCCCCTAACTCACTAACCCTCATTCAATGTTTGTAAGGGAAGGGTTTATTGAAAACGCTATTCCAAAAATTTTCCAAACTCTACCAATGACTCAAATACCTTTCAAAATACCTGCATAAACTTAATAAATCACTAGAAATTTTTTCCTCCTAGTTTTACATCATTAACCTCACTCAAACCTCCAATTTACACTTAAAAATCCACCATTTTCCAACTAGGTCAACACAAGAAACCCATTAAAAGACCACCCTCACCCTCAAAACCTCTTAGACACTTAAAACACACCAAAAGAGGCCATTCAACTGCACTACAAAATTTTATAGTGGTTGGAATGGCTTAATTCATTATTTCACACTATCAAACCCTTGTTTTTGGTGGTTCTCATGCAAATACAAAATATTGAATCAAACTCCCTCTAAATTATGTATTATACTCTCAAACCAAAATCAAAATGAATTTAACTGATGCCTTTACACATTTCAAGTCACTTTGAATCCAAATTCTACAGTACAGGTCTGTACAAACCTATAAATGATAAGAATACACAAAAATTTAATGAAAAATAGGGGAATTTCTTATTGTTTTCTTTTACAATCCTTCAAAAACTATTTACTTCGATGGATTTCACATATTTAAACATTTTCCACCAACAAAAAGCTCACAAACCAACTCAACAACCCTCAACTAACTTTCAAACTCCCCATGACCATTGGAATTCAAAAATTGCACTTTTTTTGCATTTTTATTGACAACATTTTGTACATTTTACAATATTTTGTAAATTGACTCTTCTAACCACCTAATGGACTCAAATGACCACAAAATACCAATAATGGCCTTGGCATGTCCTTATTAAATCACAAAGACTCAAACTTTCAGAAATCCAAACTAAGACCCCCTATTTTCCTATCTTGAACTTGGTGCACCTGCACCATACAACCAACCTAAAATAAAATCACATGTCTCATGAAGGCTATACTACCTTAAACCTAGCTCTTTCACAACATCTCTTTGTCCTTCAAATTCTCCTTGGTTTGGAAATCTCCTCCATGGCACCAAATACCTAGTTCTTGCTTCATATCTTGCATTTTTGAGCTTGTGTCCACCTTGCCATTGCCTCTCTACAAAAAAACCTACCTCATGCCTTCCACCATTACTTTCAATTGAAACTTATGTCATACCTACAAAAAAAAAATTACCTCTTGTTTCTTGAACTCTGTCCTTCATCATCCTTGCATGCTTGAACTCATTCATATGCTTTGGCCAAGCACCCTTTTTCACTTCACTCTTTTTCTTTACATCTCTTCTCAGGTTCTCTGACCCAAATAATTTTGTTTTATTAGAGTTACTAACCTCTATATTGGCATAATACATCCCACCAACCTTTCTTTGAATAAGAGTACAAAGCATTGTCCCAACCACTTTATCATCACACTTTCCAAATTGTTTGGATTCTTCACAAACAAACCATCTTTGGCCTTCTCTTGGACTGCCTTTTCCATCATCACATCATTTTCCTTTTTTGACACTGAGAGACCTTTCAAACTTACTGTTTTGACATCTTCACTTTGTGGGGTGACTGCACACTCTTCAAGTTTTCTATCCTTAACCTTCACAAACTCTTTCTTTCTTGATACTATGACCTTAGTTGTGTTGATCTTCTCTTTCACTTCCCCTTGAAATAAATGTGTTCCCATCATGTTCAATCTGATATGTATTAGCCCTTCCATCATACATGGCATGTTTATCAAATTGCCATAGTCCTCCAAGAAACAAATGGCAACATTCCATTGGTAGAACATCACAAAGTACCTTATCTTTGTACCCTCCAATTTGAAACTCAACTAAAGCCTGCTCATTAACTAGAAGTGATTGATCAAAATTTAACCATGACATCTTATAGGGTGTTTCATGAGGAAATTTCACCAATTTTAACTTATCTACCATTTCACTTGATTTTATATTATCAGTGGAACCTGAGTCTATTACTACCTTGCATACTTTAACTTTGCTCTTGCATGTGGTTCTAAATAGGTTTCTCCTTTGCGATGGTTCTTTCTCCTTGGAGGCCTTCAAGAGTTGTCTTCTCAACATCAAATATTCAACAACTTTAGGTACAACAATATGACTTGGAGAATTGACACTTTCACCTTCATCTTCTTGCACAATTTGGACCCTATTTTCACCTCTTCTTTCACCACCACTTGAAGTAGCACCAAACTTTTCATGGGACTTCTAGGATGGATGAAAAAATTCACCACAGCTGTAACACCTTCCTAAAAACACATTAGAGCCTCTTCCTTGATCTTTATATCTACCACTAAAGCTTGTTCTTCCACCTCTCCATCTACCTCTAGATTCAACCACTTGTTCTTTACCTTTACCAACATCTTGTTCTTCATTGGACTATCTTGGAGTAGAAAAAGTTCCTCTACCTCTTTTTTATCTTTTCTTGTCTCCTTTCCACTTTTGCTATAGCCTTTTGAAAACATTCTTCAACTATTTTTGGTGTCATCAAACTTATCTCATCTTGAATATTATACCTCAGAACATTAAGACATCTTGCTACTTTTTCTTCTTCATCTTCCTCATGCTTTGTCCTTATGCTTAACCTATAGAACTCCTTGATGTATGCTTGTATTTTGTAGTACGGGTCATACATACCTAGAAATGACAAGAATACACATAAATTTAATGAAAAATAGGGGAATTTCTTATTGTTTTTCCTTCACAATCCTTCAACAACCATTTACATTGATGGATTTCACATATTTAAACATTTCAAACCAAGGAAAACCTCACAAACTGACTCAAAAATCCTCAACTAACTTTCAAACTCCCCATGACCGTTGGAATTCAAAAATTGCACTTTTTTCACATTTTTATTGACAACATTTTGCACATTTTGCAATATTTTGCAAATTTACCCTTCTAACCACCTAATGGAATCAAATGACCACAGAATACCAATAATGGTCTTGACATGGCCTTATTACATCACAAAGACTCAAACTTTTAGAAATCCAAGCTAAGACCCCCTAATTTCCTGTCTTGAACTTGGTGCACCTGCACTGATGATGGCAAGACTAACATGGTGATGGGCTAGTGACACCATGAGTTGACCAACTTGTTTACCTATTGACCTAGATTTGAGACCTTGACATTTGATTTTTTCACTTTCAATTTGCTAAACTTGTTTCTGATTGTTTTATCAAAGGTTGAAGGTGACAATTGATTTATTGTGGATGATTGATTATCGTGGGTGAAGAGAAATGGGATGGATGGATTTTTTCAAATATTTGGATGTTTTTGATGTTTTTGAAATGTTTTGAGGCTATTTTTTTTATTGTTTTACAAATGTTTTTTATTTTCAAAATTTTCAATGTTTTGGTGTTTTCTGAGATTTTGACCAAGAACCTAACCTAAAGATCGGGGCCTTAGGACTAATCAAAGATTAGCCTTGCCTACTTATACACACACACAAAACACATAGTTGATTAACACAAACTAGTTTATTGGTGAAGAATGAAAAATTGGATTGTTAGTTTATTGTGACAAACTCCTAAAGGACTAACCTAATGTGTCTCAAGGGAACATCAATGATGGCCTTGCCTACATTTAAGCTTAGAGACTTGTAGTTCAACTCGATGACTCTGTTTTTGAATTTTTTCTAACTTTTTAACCTATTTTTTGATTTTTGACATGTTTTGGATGTTTTTGGGTTTTCTGGTTTTTTATGAATGTTTTTGGAATTTTTTATTTTAAGACTTCAAGAATATGCATGAATCTAATCCAATGTAGGTATAAGAACATGCCCCCAATGTGATTTGGTAGTCTACTTTGATATAGGTAGGAGAAAATGACCTTAGGAATGTGCTAAGTAGTTCTAGGATGGAACATGATACAAACATAGGATCAAGCTATGATGCAGATGCAGATAGATGATGGGAGGATCAATGCAATGTGATGCGCGAATGTGATGGAATGTGATGGAAGGAAATGCATAACAAGCCAAAGAATCCATGGTGGATGGAAAGTTCTTTATTTACATAAGGTGCTTGTTTTCTAGGTTTTCACCAAGGTACTTTCCCAAAGCTCCACTAAAGTGGTTTTCACTAGACCATGATTCTTTTCTCTATTTTTTTCAATCCTTTTTCTTTTTGGATTTTTTATATATTTTTTTTACTTTTTTGATTTTTTTGATTTATACCTTGCAAGTTTAGTCATTATTTTTTTTGAGATGGGAGCTACTGATAGGCTCCTATAGAGGCTCACCTTCAGGTGTAGATAGCTGATATGCTCCTAATTTATAACTTGTAGTGATGACAAAGGGTTCCAACCAATTGGGTTCAAATTTTCCCTTGCTGTCTAGATTTGTACATTCTTCTTTTTTTCTTGTAACATGAGCTCTCCAACTTGAAATGACTGACTCTTGATCTTCTTATTATAGCTCCTTTTGGGATGGTTCTAATAGACTTGTAGGTGGTTCAAAGCATCCATGTGCCGCTCATCTAGTAGATCTAGCTTGTTCAACCATGATACTCAATATTCTTCATCAGTGATGAGATTCTGTAATGATATTCTTAAGGATGGGAGATCGATCTCAATGGGAAGGATGGATTCTAATCCATAGACCAAGGAGAAGGGTGTTGCACCTGTAGGCAGGAAAATACTTGGTTGGTAGGCCCATAAGGTGAGATTAAACTATAGGTGCCAATCACAACTAGCTTCATTGATTATTTTCTTGAGGATCTTTAGGATGTTTTTATTAGAAGCCTCAACTTGGCTATTACCCTGGGGGTAGTATGGGGTGGAGAAGTGGTGTTGGATATTGAATTTTTGGCATAGTTCTTGAACATCCTGGCTCTTGAAAGGTGTTTGATTATTTGAGATAAGGGCTTGTGGAACACCGTAACAACAAATGAGGTAGGTTAGGATGAATTTAGATATATGCTTCCCTATGATGTAGGTCATAGCGATGGCTTCTACCCACTTTTTAAAGTATTTAGTGGAAGTGATAGTGAACTTGTGTCCACTAGATGAGGCAGGTGAGATTTTTTGGATGAGATTGAGCCCCCATTGTTAAAATGTACAAGGTGTTATAATTGGTTGGAGCTCCTAAGCTGGTGCATGGATGAGGTCCCCATTTTGTTGGAACTATAAACATCTTCGAGCATAATCATGAGCTTTCTTCTCCATTGTAGGCCAGTAATACCCAATCCTCAACAGTTTCTTAGCCAAGGTCATACCACTAGAATGTGAACCACAAGTACCATCATGTACCTCAGTTAAAGAGTCAAAGCTTCCTTGGGGTTAAGGCATCACAAAAGGGTTTCTTTGATACTTCTACGGTACAGGGTGCCACCTAAGATAATGAAACAAGATGACTTCTTAATAAAGGTTCTTTTGAGGTTTAGGGTGATGTCGGTAGGGAGGACTCCTATTTTTAGGTGGGTATTTCATGGTACTAAGGATCATTGGGACCAATTATTTCACACATGAACATAGAATCTAGTACCTTGAAAGCTAGTATGAGAAGTTGCTCTACCAAGAATTCATGTTTATGGACATTGTGTGGGATATCTATTAATGATTCAATTGTTTCCATAGCATCAGCTACTCTATTGTTTTCCCTTGATATTTGATCAAATGTGATGTCAATAAATAATTCCTTGAGACTCTCCACTAGTTTCTTCTATTGATGATTAGTTGTGAGTCCCCATAGACCTTAAGTGCCATAATCTACCATTGTATTGCAATTATGAGTCCTATGACAAGGGCCTCATACTTAGCAGTATTGTTGGTGCATAGAAAAGATAGCTTATTTGACTTCGGGATGCAATCTCCTTGTGGTGTGATGAAGAAGATTTTGGTTCCTGATCCATGTGTATATGATCCATCAAAATATACTTTCCAATGATTTGTTGCACTTAGATTGAAAATTGACTCATCGAGAAATTATGATACCAATGAGTTCTTTGAATATATAGGTGCCTCTGCTAGTTGATCTACAATTACCTGTCCTTTCATGGCTTTCTATTTTACATATTCAATGCCATATTCTATTAAGATCATGACCCACTTAGCCATTCATCCTATGATCATTTCTTTAGAAATTAGGTACTTGAGGGGATCTATTTTAGGAATGAGTTTTATTTGATAAGCCAACATGTAGTGTCTAAATTTTTGTGCAGCAAATACCAATACAAGGTAAGCCTTCTCAATGAATGTGTAATTTAGCTCATGTCCCACCATGGTTCTACTAATATAGTAAATGGCTCTTTCCTTTCCTATTTCATCATGTTGACCTAAGAGAGCTCCAAGTGTTGTTGTGGTTGTTGATATGTAGGCTATCAATGGTTTGATTTTGATTGGTGGCATGAGGACTAGTGGTGTTAGCAAGTATTCCTTGATTTTATTGAATGCCTGATTGCATTTCTCATCCCATTTGTATCCTACCCCCTTGAGGAGTAGATGAGAATATGGGATAGCTTTATCTACTAACTGTGCTATGAATTTGTGAATGGATTGGATCCCTCCCTACAAGCCCCTTAATTTCTTCAATGTATGTGGTGATTCCATTTTGAGAAACACTTTAGCTTTTGTAGGATCTATATCGATCCCCCTCATTGACACAATATATCCAAGGAGCTTTCTTGATTGCATACTGAAGACACATTTCTTAGATTTGAGTCTTACCTAATATTCCAAGTCTGTCAAAGATGGATCCTAGTGCTGCTATGTGGTCCCGACACTTCCTTGATTCAGCTAATATGTTGTCTACATAATCCTCTATAGATTTTTGGATCATTTCATCCATAATTAGTGACATGTCTCTTTGGTATGTAGCTCCAATGTTTTTTAGCCCAAATGGCATCATGTTTCAAAAGTAAATCCCCCATAAACAAGTGGAATTTGTCTTATGTTGATCATCCTTAGCTATCATAATCTAATTGTATCCCAAAAATCTGTCCATCAATGATAGCATTTCATGGCCTATTGTTAGATATACAATCATGTCTATATTAGAAAGAGGAAAATCATTCTTATGACATGCTTTGTTTAGGTCCCTAAAGTTAGTGCAGATTAAGATGCACCTAGAGGGCTTAGAAACTAGTACAAGGTTGGAAACCCATTTAGGATAATCTATGGGTCATATGAAGCCAACATCAAGGAGTTTCTGCAGCTCCAGTTTGACTAATAATGTGATCTATGGATGCATCTTTCTCAATTTTTGTCTTACTAGTTTTGCTTTTGGATAGACTTATAGGTGATGGACTACTACCTCTAGATCAAGATCGGGCATGTCAACAAAATTCCATGTAAAATTTACCTTTCTTTCTCTCATAAATGTAGCTAGAATTTCTTGTTCCTTGGTAAAAAGTGATTCTACATAGAAAGTGTTGTGTGGTATCTCTTTGATTCCTAGGTCGACTGGATTACATTTTTCTACCAAGACTGCTAATTTTTCATGATGGATGGCACTAAGGGGAATATTAAATCCCTCATCCTTTGGTGCCTTAGATAGGTTTTCACCATCATATATGTCCTTTCTTTTTACTATTTTTGGGTTAGAAAGTGCCACAATGTGGTTTTCACTCAAAGACCTAGATATTACTCTTAGATTTTCTATTTTGTGAAAGAGAGATTCAATTGTTTCCCCATAGTATGTGTGTGTGTCTAGCTCAATATAAAACCCTAATTTATTGTCTCCATATGGTATAGCATCTTGTAGTCCCATGAATTCTGAAAGAACCTCATCATTTTTGAATGTGTCCAAGATCAGTGGTCCTCGTTGGTCACAGTCTATAAGTTGGGGATAGACAAGATTTAATGCAGTGGTTTGGTTACTCGGCTTGAAAGACATGGTAGTGATCATAAAAAGAGGGGAATCCTCAAATAATATGGGAGGTCAATGATGGGATCCTCATCACACACATCAGTTATATCGAATGTATAGTTATCTAGAGGTAGACCTGTGGATATCATTAACTAAGGAAGATCTTTAACTCATTTATGTTCAAGGGCACCATTGCCAATAATGGTTATCTTCATAGGTGTACATCCAATGGTAAGATTCTTCATGCACTTCTTAGGAATAAAGGGTTCAAAAAATTCATTGTCATTTTTACCAAGCTTCTCATTTTTGTTGTAGCCCCATCCACACATTAACTACAGTCCTTTGTTGTCATCTTCCATGGGAAAATCAAGTATGGGTCTTTCATCTTGATACACTAGGCTTGATACATCTTTCTCATCTACCACCTCTTTGCTTAGGTCTCCCCATTTTCTAAAGGTGGTAGGTTCAACTTTGAAGGTTTTATTTATTTTGTTGATTGGCTGTGGTTTCCCATGAGATATAGGAGATTGAGGTAACCCTCCTTTCACAAAGGTACTCTTCTTCATTTTATAGTCTCCACAACCATTATCCTTGATAATAACCTTAATATCATGGATGTATAGAATGGATGGTGTCTTTTTCTAAGAAGTGGAGACTAGAGTAGATGGGTCTATATAAGAATATATGGGTTCCTCATAGTTCTTTGTGACTTGGGGGATCTTATAATACTTGGCCTCCAAATTTGCAATAATAGAACAATTCAGGATCACCATGGACTGTGACTTCTTGGTTTTGATAAGGGAACTTAACACATTGATGGAATGTGGATGTGGCAGCTTGCATCCCATGGATCCATGGATGTCGCAGGAGGATATTATAAGGGAGTTCAAGGTCAAGGATTTGGCAAGTAGTCTCCATGATTGTTGGACCTACTTGAGACACCCTTTCTTGATCATCATAATCCCTAGTAGTGATACCTTTACCTTTCTCAATGACATCTTCAAAGAATCCCAAATTCTTTATTAGCTTGAGAGTATAAATATTCAAACCTACACCTCCATCCACCAAGACTCTTTTCACTTTATTTTTGTGGACTAAGACTTTCAAGATGGAGTGCACGGTTATGAGATGGTTGGGTTGGGAAATCATACTCAGAGAATGTTAAGAGATGCGATGTAGTGATATGTCTGATCATAGCTTGGAACTAGTCTGCATCAGGATCTGTTGGGACAGTGGATGTAGCTAGTGCCTTTTCTAGTATTTCCTTATGTTTGGGTGATATTTTTAGCAACTCCATGATGGAGATCTAGGTGGGGGTCATTTTCAATTGATCTAGGACATTATATCCATTAGGGATTGAATTTTGATTGGTGGTGGGTGCCTTGGGTGGTTGTGAAGGTCTTAGAATGGTAATTATGCTGCCCCATGTGGTGACTCCACACTCAGCCCTAGATCCTTTAATATTGGTCAACAACTGTGACCCATTCATCCAAGGATGCAACAAAATGGTCATAAACATGCTTCACATTATTGTACTTTCCTTTACCATTGTTGTTTCCTTAATTTTGATCGGGCATTAGATTCATTTATATTTTAAGATCATGATTCCATGCAGGTTGTTCAATGGTCATGGTCTTGTCATCAATGAGATCTTGGATCAGATTCTTGAGTCTCATGCAACTAGTTTCCGTATGCCCTTTTATTTTGTGAAAATTACAAAGATGTTTCTCATTATACCATGGTGATTTAACCTAAGGCTCTTGATAATTTTCATAAATAGGGATTTTGATGAGATTTTCTTGTACCAGCTATTGCATGACAAATTTGATTGGTTCCCCAAGTGGTGTTTATTTTTTTTTAGGGGGATATCTATTCTTTGGGGGTGGTCCACTTTGAGCATTTGTGTTGTTGAAAACTTGATTGTTGGGTTATTGTGATGATGGGTTGGCTTGTGTGTTGTTGATACGTTTGTGTTTGTGTATTCTACCTTGGGGCACTGATAATAACTTTGGAATTGACAACACCATTGTTAGTGACATTCTTATTCTTTTCCCATGTGTGAGGCTTGTCATTATAACTTGTTGATGGTCAATTATAATGATATGTGGGTGTGTCTCCTTGTGCTATAAGGGCTCTTTTGATGTTAAGTGCCTTAGGAATCAATTGATCATAGGTTGTTATGCATTGTATTTTCAAATGAAAAGACAAGGTCCCTTCAAGGTTGGAGATGATAGTCCCAATTTTTTGTTCTTCTGGCATATCCCATTTGCTCCTATTGGCCTTGGATCACCATCATTGCAAGAAGGATGTGAATTTTCCTCCCTTGGCTTGTTTTAGGTGACACAATTCTTCCAAGCTCACATCCATGCCTATGCTAAATGAGTAATTCTATATGAATAAGCCAACAATTTCGTGAAACTTTTTAATTTTGGGGGGAAGGTGAGAGAACCATTCCATCATTGGACCAGCCAAACTTTGAGGGAAGAGGGGCATTAGATAAGAATAGTCATATGCAACTTCCATGCAGTGTACATGGAATTCCCTAATGTGATCTTTAGGATTTCCAGTCCCACAGTATTTTTCAAACTTTGGTATCTCAAATCCTTGTGGGAATGGGACCATTGCAATGCTTTTGTCAAATGGATAGGGGCACAAATTCCCTTGTGATTTTGTTTTCTTTCTTGATTTTATGTCTAGAATTTTTTGTGAGAGCAATTTAACTTGTACAAAAAAATCATTTTGTGGATCCGGTGGTGGGGTGAATGTGTTTTGGGGTGGTATGACTACTTGGGTGATGAGTGTGATGGTTTGTGTGTTTGTGTTCAAGGAAATTGTTTGCATGTTTGTGGGAGGTTGTTGTAAATTTTGTTGTACAAGTAACGCTTGTTGGTATTCCTATAGTTGTTGTTGTTCCAACAACACTTGTTGTTGGTCTTGCTATTGTTGCACCAACAATGCTTGTTGTTGGGCTTATAGATGAGCTACTTGTTGTTGTGCTTGGTATTGTTGCAAAGCTTGTTGATAAGCTTGTTGCTATAACAAGGCTTGTGCTTGGGCTTGTTGTGCTTGGTATTGAGCTTGTGCTTGGGCTTGAGCTTGTGATTGTTGTGTAGCTTATGTTTTTTGTGCAGCTTGTGTCACTTATTATTGTTGTAGTAAGGGTTGGGCTTGTGCGTGGGCAACTTGATGTGCTTCTTGTGTGGCTTGTTTTACATTTGCTTGTTGTGCAGATTTTTGCACAAGTTTTGCGGCTTGTTGCATAGATTTTTGATCTTGGAATTGTTGGAATTCCTTTTGATATGCTTGTTGGGCTACTTGTAATATGATTTTTTATTGATTTTCTATGTTTGGGTTTGGAGGTGGAGGTGGAGGATTTGGTGGAATAGTGCGAGATAGTGTGATGAGAGATTGTTTGGGTGGTTGAGGAGGTGCTTGTTGAGTGATGAAAAAGGTTTTGTGATAGATGGAATGGTTGATGTGCTAGGTCCTTGGGAGACCATATTTTGAGAGTTTGAGTTGTTGTAGATTGAGTGATGATTGGTTGTGATGTTTGGATTGGTGCCACTTGGTGTTGTGATATCAGTGGCATGCTCAGAGGATTTGGTATGACTGATGTGTTGATTTGATTCATGATTGGTGGATTGATTTGACTTGATTGGTTTTGGATTGGTATGTTGGGTAAAGGGGGTTTCCCTAAACCTTGATTTGGTGTGGATGTTGATGTCAAAAGAGGAAATTATGGGAGGATTGGAGGTGAGTTCCCTTACAAAAGTGATGATGATGCATCAAAATTCCCCCCTTGTCTAAATAAACTAACTTTTCCTTGTGATATCATGTGGAGAGAGACTTGTGTATCAAGAGAATATGTAGGTGATGTGGCGAAGGTGGATGAATTGTTGGTATCATGAAAAATGGGTGGGACAAATGAATGTTTTGGGTCTTGCGGGACAGTTTTTGGCATATCGAAGATTATGTTTTCTTCCAAGTTTTGGTTGTTTACAAGAGGATGTGTTTGAAGAGATTGGAGTAATGAACTCCCCTTGGTGATCATGGGTTGACTTGGAGCATGAGAAAATGTTGGTTGTATGATGGGTGGGATGATGTTTTGGAAGGAAGGTGTAAATGATACTAGTGGCATATTACCAAGAGGTTGTTCCACAATAGTGCTCACATCAAAATTAGAAGGGAATTTAGCCCTTTCTTTTGCTAATGCTAACATGTATTGCATGGGGTTGAGTCTCATAACTGTGTTGAAAATTTTGTGTGTTTCAGGATTTTGGACTAGCTCCAATATTTTGTCTTGGGACATCCCTTGGTAATTGTTGGTGACATCCTCCACTTGGAAATCTCCCTCTTGAAGATCGTTTGGTAGTTGAGGAAGGTTAAGTGTGGGATTGTTAGATCCTATTGGGTTGAATTCAGATTTAGTTTGACTCAAGTCACTTGAAGTGGATGTTTCTTTTCTTTGTTCCATGTTTTTCTTGTGTTGAGATCTTATTTGGACCATAAAATAAGGATCAACTTTTAGGAATATGGTAGGTAAACCTATAACTCCTTAGGCTGGTCTAAAATTTTAGGCACAAAAATAAAATCTAGGATGTTAAGGATCAAATGATGGTGATGAGATAAATGAATTATGAATGATATGGGTTATTGAACTCTTAAGAACTTTTGGAGGAATACTAGACTTTAGGACCTTTGGATTTGGCTTGGATTTTATTTGATTTGATTTTAGATAATGAACTTATAAACCCCAAGATGTTAGATTTATTTTGGAATAAACTTGTCCACAAGGTGATGATTTAACTAAGTATATGAGGAAGGATTCATCCACACATTCTTAGCCAAACAAGGTGATTTTGATTTTTATTTTTGAGGATTACCAAAAGTATAGCATGGACTATTTTTCCAAGGTTCTAAGAGTTGTTTGTGAGATGGGATTTGATTGGTTTTTTGGATGGATGAAGGTGTTGATTTGATCCTAAATGAACCTAGAGAGAATTTGTTTACAAGACCAAGTTATTGAAGAACATGCTATACCTCTAAAATGTTTAACCCTATAATGTGAGATACTCAAAATATTGGAAAAGACCCAAATTTTGACAATATTAGAATGAGTATAAGTTTTGATTATCCTTTGAAGCACGTTTGTAAAAGTTGTAGACCAATCTATCTTTGACTTTGTAAAGTGTTGAAATATGTTTCTTAAGATCCTTTGGACTAAGATGCTTATGATGATGGATAGACTTTAGTTTTGGGATTTTGAATTTGTGGGAAATAATTTGAACAAACACATGTGTGGGGTTCAATTGTATTTTATCTTGATTAAATGTTTTCTTTTAACCACATCAACACTTATTTCTTAGCTTTCAAACTAAATGTTTATGTCTATATTCCTTTTCATTCCACAAGGTCCAAATGTTATGTGAAGATCAAAGATTCAAGGCCATAGTTTTCCTAGGTTGACTTTAGAGAGAGAAAATTGATATATGGGCCCAAATATTTAGAAGCTTCTAAGGATAGAATCCTTAGGGACAAGCAGTAATATGTGGGATTTTCAAGGGTATTTTATCTTTCCAAAGGGTTTGAAATTTTGATGACTTGTTGAATGTTTGTTTAGAAGTTTTAGATCCAAGCAATGTATTTGAATGACTCACAAATTGCACAACCCTAGGATAGAAAGTAAAATATTTGTTGAGTCCCTTCTTGGATTTCTCCAAACACTGAGATAAAGAGAACAACTAGAGATTTGGTGAAACTAGATCCCCTCCACGACACACATTTCCTAGAACCACCAAATCTCAAGATCCTTAAAATATGGAGATCAAAAGGATTTTTTTTTTTTCTACTTTGAATAGTAGAAATGTGGGGTGGCTTCAAAATGACTGTTCTTGCACTAATAAATAGCAAGGATTTGGGTTCTATACAAATTGGTTCTTAATTCAGATAATCAGGGACATGAAACCTTGCGAGCATCCAAAAAGCCACTAAATTATTTAATCAATCCTACTAGGCGCTCTTATACTTTTCATAGTAGTACCCCGTACTAAAAGACATTGTACGACTAAGGCCTACATAACATGAGGACTTGAAAATTTAGTCTTATCCATTTATATACCATCCTAAGTGAAAAACCAATTGGAGTCACCTTGAAATTGTTCTTAGGAAGGCCCCTCTAAAGGTAACAAATGTGAGGGATTATACTTGTGTTCAACTACCCAGTTCACATAAAGCACAAGGAGGGAACACACAGAATGTCTCTTTCTCACACTAGCATGATTTGTTCAATTTTAAACCCAAAATTGAAATGTGTAAGTAATTTTTTACACAACCAATGTCACTAGAATGTTTTTGATTCTCAAGATCATCGTGAAGTGCAAGAGAAGTGCATACGCATTTGAATGAAACAAGTTGCAAAAGAAATTACAAGACAATGAAAACACAAGTTCATTTTAATCCTAAAGCAATGATGGGTTCTTTTTAGAGCACCAAAACCAAGAATGAATTTTTTTCTTCAATTTTATCCAAAATCAAAATTCTAGTAAATTTCTAAGGTTCAATTTTAACCAACTTTGACAAAGCTTGAGTTGTTTGTAAATTTTATGGGAAAAATAACTCTAGTTGGTCCTAAAATAGGAAATAAAATGTAGAATTTGAAAGCCTAAGCTATTACAATGGAAATTAAGAAATTATTTTAAGTCTCCAACTCAATTTTCCTCCCTTTCCTACAAAGGAAACACTCTACAACAAAAGCGATGAGCTACAACTATACAAAAGCTTTAGGAAAATGAGGTGCTCTGGAGAACATAAATGTGATGCTCTATAGAGGAAAAAGACAATGAATGCGATGCAATTTCAGAAGTGACGCTCTATGGAACCAAAAATTAAAGATAGAAGGTAGAAGAATCAAAGATGACGTTGAAGCATATGTGACACAATAGAGGTGAGCAAGTGCGGCATGACAGAGAAAAGGTGACATTATTTCTAAAAGCGATGATCTAGAAGTTTGCAAAAGAGACACTATAGGAAAATACAATGCTATAAGAGTCAAAGGTAATGTTTCTCCCCTGTAGCTACAAAAAAATGAAATTTTAGGTGAAATTCATCAAAACAAAGTGGTCAGCCCTCCTCCTAGTGCCAAAATGTGAACACCAAACCTATAACAAGCTAATATAAGAACATCAAACAATGATTAGTCTTGTTAGAAATCCCAAATCTAATTTCCCTATTAAATTATTAGCTAAATCAAAGAAGAAACATGAACATCATAGTAAAACAACTAAAGCTAACATGAAACCAAATTGAAATAACTAAACCTCAATCCCATAGGCGGAGTGGTGCTCCTTTGATGTGGAAAGAACCCTTTCCCAATACCAATTGATAAGATTGATGTTTGAAGATGACTCTAAGTGTGAAAATGATGATAAGTGATGGAAATGAGCACAAAATGACATGAAGATGGTGATTACAAACAATGGAAATGACTATAATGATAATTCATGAAGTTGTGGATCCATATTGTGAAGAGAATGCTTTAATTTATAGAAGCCAAGGGTTGAAGAATGAGAGGATTTGATGAATGTGGGATAAAATGGGAGCTAATGAGAATGTGCCAAGTGTCATTATTTTATTGGAGGAAGGTGGAGCACATTTTGGGAAATGTGTGAGTGAAGGAGGATGGAAGAGAAGTAAATGAAATTGGTTGAGGATTTCAAAGGTTGTAAGAGGAATTGAATGGAATTGGTTGAGATTTGAGAGGATGTAAGAGAATTTATTACACTTGTAAAAGGAGTTATTGAATATGTGAGAGGTTTTTGAAAACCTTTGGAGGGAAATTGAATGAGAGGTGGTTGAGAGGAATATTCTTTGGAATATGCGTTTGTGAGGGAAAAAAGAGGAATTAAATAATTAATAGAAATTATTTTCATGTGCAACTTAGTTAGTTGACCATGGATTGATTTAACTCTTGAGGGGTTAAAATATGGAGGAATTATTAATGATGATTAGAAAGGTGATTTAGGATTAATTAATTTAGAACTAATTAATTGGAATGGATTAGGAGATTGTGACATTTGATTTGATTGATTTAATCAAATGGGAGGATTTAGGGGAATTTAATTAAATGATTTGATTTAATTAAATATGATGAATATTAGTTAGAAGAAAGGGTGAATTAATTCAATAAATTTAATTATTTGATTAATAGCTAAATTTGATGAAATTATCTAAATAATTTTGATTATTTAATTAATTGATGAATTTAAAGTGATTTAGGAAGAAACAATGTTAATTTATTAGAATCAAATGCATAGTATTAATCAAGACTTTTCGTCTACACCTTCACACTCAAAATATAAGAAATATAGGTCGGTATGGACCTATAACAACTCCTCTTTCCATTCACATCAAGTATTTAATCTTCTCAACACTTCGCATACCTTCAGTGAGCAAAGTATAGAACCAAAAGGTAAAGTACTCCAACTGATTAACACCAAGAAGCATATGAGCCATAAAATGTCATGAAAACTAAGATATACAATGTACTAACACATGTAAACATTCACTCAAAATCACAACATCTAACTCAAATATACAAAGGAATGCAGACCAGTTACGTAGGGTCTAATACATAGAAAACTATGTAAGCCATATTTGTAAAACTTCTATTACTTGCAACTCTCAAACCACTTAACCAAAACAATTAGAATTATAAATTAAGATGTCAAAAATATATATAAACAACATACTATAACCACATGAGTAGATTTGAAAATAGAAACAAACACATACCAAAATACTAGAGGGCACTGTGTGCTAAAGCTTATGATATAAACATTTAGCCAAATGACCTTTGCAAAATACTTTTCTATAGACATCCATCATATACTATTTTTACATTCATCATGTGGTGTGGATGTGGTTTTGACATCAATTAAAATTCATTAATGACAACCAATGACAACCTTATTCATTCTCTTAACAATCTCCCCATTTGTCATTAAAGGAAACATGTGCCAAAACAAAATGTCTCTCCAACTATATCTCTAACTATTTCTCCCCTTTTGACATCAAGGAAAAAGGTGTTGATCCACACACATTTATACAAACTAAACTAGGCCCCCCTTAGAAAGTTAACCAGAAACTCCTAATATGTCTACATATGTACAATAAAGTATTAAAACATAAAAATTGAAGATGTGTATATAGATAGAAATTGTCAACCCAAAGATGTTGATTCTTAAATATTTTAAAGAATAGCTTTCCAAGACTACTTTCCTTTTTCCCAACACTTCTTCATTGATGTAAGCATTTTGTGTGACTCAATCTCTATGAATGACTCTTCTCCTTCTTCTATAGTACTAAGTGTAAGATTGATCTTTGAATTTTCTTTGGAATAGGCAAGGGAACTTGATATTGGTTTGTGTTCTATTTTACCAAGTCCCTTAGCTTCACCAACTACTTGATCACCTCTTCCTTCTAACTCTATAAATTAAAAAAAAATTCATGTAGGTCCACTATAGTAGTCTAGGTTTTATTGTCCCTGTTCAATTCTAGATCATAGGCTTTTGATGCATTAGCTATTTGAGACTCAATTGAGTCCATTTCCACTTTTATTTCTTGTGTGGCCTCTTGCCACTTCATGCAGTATAAAAACACTACCTTTGCACCTTCCTTGCAAGCTAAAACTTCCTTCAAACATTCTTCAAATTTTGTATGTGTGGATGCACATTTTTATATAATATCCATTAGCTTCTTTCCTATAATCATTGTCTCAACCTCTATTTCAGTTTGTCTTTTCAATCTAGATGCATATTCCTTAAAGGAATCAAACAAAAAAATAAAATTATCTACCACAAGGTAAAATATGTGTCAACATTAGTACCTAGGATGATCCCTTGCAATGCTTTCATTGCCTCATCTATCAGTTCACTACTCTTATAATTTGTTTCAATCATTTACTTTTGCGTTGATGCACTAAACATATCACTCAATTAAAACTTATGTATAAGAGCTATCTTACGCAAATCAACATTACCTTGCTACATGGGCAGTTGCAACAACTGGTTGAACCTTTAGTTTCTTAAACAACAAGACAAAAGGATTCTCAAAGGAGGATTCACCAGAGGGATTGGGTAAGTCCTTAGAATTCTCAACTTCTTCATTCCTTTTGGTATCATTCTTTTCTTCTTCTTCTACCTTTTCTTTTTCCTCAACAAAAATCTTGTCTTTATCTTTGTCTTTATCTCCATCATCATTATCCTTATTACCTTTCTCCTTATCTTCATTTTTATCTCCTTCTCCCTTCTTTTCTCCATCATTCATTCCTTCCTAATTCTCATCATCCTCATGCCTATATTCATCATGCTTCTCACCTTCATCTTTGTTCTTCTCTTTATCTATTGTAGGAATAGGGATCTTCGGGTACCCTTGATTTGTAGTCTCCTGAGTTACTAGAGGAACATGAGTATCATCTTTTGCAGTTTACTTTCCATTCCAAACAAAATATTCATCTTAAAAAAATTCTTTCACGAGTTCATCTATATCCTAAGGAATATTATCAATAATTTCTTCTATATTAGTAGCCCCCATGTCTTCAATTTTTGATTTTTGGTTCTTACTGCTAGAGGAAATGTAATTTATTCTATATTTTTGAGGTATATTAGTAGCTTTATCTTCTAACTCCTTCCTCATCATGTAAATTTTTTCCTAATATTTTCCCATTAGGAGTGTAACCCTTCACTTTTTTCCAAATTCTTCATTAAGCACTTGGGCTAGAGTGGCCTTATCAACATTAGATAAGGAAAATCCAATTTTATCCATAGCATCTATTCTGAGCTTCTCTTCCCTTTCATTTTCTTCTCTAATTCTTTCCAATAATATTTTACATACATCATCAAGAACTCTCTTCATAATTTTTTCCATATTAGTAAAAGTGAGATGTAATAAACAAGGCGCAGGTATACAATCCTTTCAATTTTTCCCTAATTTGCATTTAATTCACCAAACGATAAAGTTGGTAAACCTTCTCTATGCAATAAAAAACCTTAAATTTCTACATAAATATCCAAATTTGCATATTTTCTTCCAAATTTTTCTTTACACATCCATAATATCCATATCCATATCATGTCTTCCTTCCAAGCCATGATACCTCATCAGTAGGGGGTATATGATTTTTAGTTATTACTCCCCCTAAACCAATGCCTAGGTTCAATTCTTGGAGGAATTATCTACACCACAGGGTGATACAAACTCATTTGTGATATCCGATTATTCCTTGTTATTAGGCTCTTCTTTCTTTCTTGAAATATTTTCCATTTCATTCTTTACTTTAGTCAGATCAGTCTTTTTAACTGGTTCATTTATTTTTTTCAGATTATCCTTTAAATTTTTGCATTTGCAAAATTTAGAAATATGTCTAGGTCTACTACAATTATTGCATATGGTATTTATTTAAGAATTATTCCTTTCATTCATTTTAAATCTGCATTAATTAGCCTTATGCATTGTAAGAGAGGGGGACCACCGCATGCAATACCCCAAGTCATGGAGGGTCAAGATGCGAGAGGCTTCCCTAACTTACCTCAACTAAGTGTAGTGTTTAGGGTATGGGGATGAGAATGATGAAGATTATAGAACCCTACAACCATTTGTCAATCCAAAGTTTTAAGGTGGGGCTAGGTGAGTCAGTTTTTAGGTCCAACTTTGCACCTTAGGGAGCTCTCTGTTTGAGGACATCAGTGCGGACTTTGGATGATAGCGTGGTGCGCTAGCTTCTCGAAAGTGTGTTGTAGTCCATATGGTCAAAACACAACTAAGGCAAGGTTGAACTCATTAAAACGACTAATGGCCTAGCTTAAAAACTTCTAAGAGAATAAAACAATACTATGAAATAAGAGAAATACAAAGGTGATAAAATAGATATACTAGAGCCAAGGTGATGAAGATGATCTCGTAGAAGAGCCTATTCACTAGCTAGCTCCACAAAGTGTGTCCACCTACACACAACAAGGGAGAAAATGTTGGGGGTTTATATAGGGTCCTACCTCAGTCAGACCCCCATTTAGGTGTTTCCATTGCCATGGATAGCCAAAGGAACGAGATAAAGAAGTAATGTAATGAAAGCACAAACACTACAATGTAGTACTATGTTACTCACCAAATGATAGAGGAGAGGAGAGGGAAGCTTACCACCTCTGTCAAGAGCACTCAAGGCTACTTGTGGGGGAAATGAGAGGAACTCAAGCCTCTATTATGAATGGTGTGGTCCCAAATGTGCTCTACTAAGTTGATGGAGTGTGATGTTGCTACAATGGAATGCTTGGAATGCTTGTAAGTGAGTGGAAGTGAGCTTGTGAGAGTGCTAGAAGGAAGCCTTGTAATGAAGAGTGTTGAAGAGTTGAAGTGAAGTTGTGAAGAGTTGAAATGCAAGTTGAAGGAGTGACTATGAAGGAATGAGGAAGAAAACAACCATATTCTGGTTGGTTGGCTGAAGGAGGCATTACAAATTCATTGCTAATGGGAAGAGTAATGCCTCTGTTGGCTCAGTCACATGAATCTTCCAGGGATGTAAGCATGCTATGTGGATGTATGCGCATTACGCGGGCATCCCTAATAGAAACTCCTCCACCGATGCACAAAATAGGCTCCACGTGGACCACCAACAACATGCTTAAGTAAATTTAAGCCTCTGACTTTGGTTTTCTAAAGTTTATAAAGGAAAAAAGGGGAATTGAGCCTAGGGTGAAAATTCACTCTTGTACATTTTTTCCCCACTTTAGTGAGCATGAGTACTGATGAGTGCTCAGTAAAGTAGATCAAGAAGAGAGTTGGGTTAGAAAAGTATACTTGAACCATCGAGGAAGTAGTACTCGGTCTACCATACCCAAAGGTGCAGGAGATGTGAAGTACTCCATAGCTACTCAAAACTATAAAGTTGGAACAAAGCATCTTACAGGCCCATGGAACTACAAGGAGGCAACCCCCAAGATCTCTCACATGGAGGAAGCCCCAAGGAAGTAGACTCTGCAGAGTCAAGAAGTGATGACACGTCTACCCGCAGATAGAACATTTCAAAAGGGGTGACATGTCTACCCATAGATAAAACATGTCTAAATCAGTGACATTTCTACCTGTAGATAGAGAGTGTCTAAAGTAGTGACACGTCTACTTGCAGATAGAACATGTCTAAAGTAGTGACACATCTACCCATAGATAGAGCGTGTCTAAAAGTGGTGACACATCTACCCATAGATAGAGCATGTCTAAAAGTGGTGTCACATCTACCTGCAAATAGAGCATGTCTAAAAGTGGCCAGTCATGCAAATCATGAAACTTTCAAAGGGATCCCCTGGGAACCCTTCAAAAGGAGAGGGGTCCACTCAAGGGATGCATTGTTTGAAAAGTAAGGTCTAGTCAGGCTGCCTCTGAGCTAGACACAAAAGGGGAAATGCAATGAGTCTAGTTGGGCTGCCCCTAGGTTAGATGTGAAAAATTCCATTTGTTATAAAGGATTTTGAAGAAAGAATCCCTAAGGAACCCGCCATGAAGAAGAAAGGGGGTCTGCTCAAGGGACATACAATTCAAAAGAAACTTTTTTCTTAGAATGATTCATCATCAAGGAATCCTTTCAAAAGATGTTCACTTCATCAAGGAATTCAAAAGGAAGGTCATGCCCCCAGGTGAGGGGAAGTCAAAATAGTTCCCACCTCAGGCGAAGGTCTTCAAGTCCTTTCTTTACGAACCTATGATGAAGGAAACACATTTTGTTAGCGTTCCAAGTTGAGAATGTAATTCTAAGGAAATAATTTTTGTGAAGACTTTCAAGAAAAGATTTCTTGGCAAAGAATTCATTTTCTAAAAATTGAAGCACTAAAGTGGAGAACGTTGTCATGCATAGGAGGGACAACTCAAGCAAAGAAGAGAGAAAGATAAAGGGAAAGCAAAAAATAAAATACAAACAAAGGAAATAGGGGGATCTGGTTTAGTGGGGTCAGATCTATCCAAGCTCATATAATAATAGGTAACCACAATGCAAGTCAAAAGATCATCAATCCCCAACCAAATCAGGAAGAATGCATAGAAAACAAAGTAAAAATAAAAAAAATGGGTCAACATGGAAGGGAAGCCTAAATGCCCCCAATGCTTTGCATTGTCCCCAATTTATCAAAAATCAAGCACAAACATGGAAGAATGATGGTACAAATAGAAGAAGGTTTATGACACAAAAACCATGCCTATATCCAAGCATGAACAAGGGTGATGAGCATAATCTAGGCACACATAGCATGAGTATGGGAGAACACATCACAAAACACACACACACACACAAGATCAAGAAAAGCGGACCTCCTCCTAACACTAATCATCCAAGAGGTCATCCGCTTCCCAATCTAGATCCTCATAAGGGGAAGGAGGATGATCCTGTAGTGGTGTAATTTTAAGAGGAAGAGCATCTAACCCTCCCACAATAACAGCCAAGGAAGAGGGCCCTTCAAGGTCCTCTCCACCAAGATCTTGTGGAGTAAAAGTTAGTGATTTTGCAAAGATCGCCGATAGGGCTGGGACTTCGTCCACAGAATTAAACATGCATCCCACAGGAGCATCATGCTTATTCTTAGTGGATAGCATAGGTTGTGCTTGAGGTTCACCACTAAGCTCTCTGAATGACCTAGGAGTGGTGATTAACTCAGGGGAAGCTAGGACTGGTTTTGTCACAAGGATAGAACAAGTCATCATGGGGCCACCTTGTGAAGAAGGTGTACTCCTCTTACGTCCTTCATTGCTAGAAGGACCAACCTCTGCATCTTTCTTCATGGGAGGAGATGAACTCCCCATAGATGAAGCTATGGGTGTAAAGGAAGAGGAGGATAGAACCACATTAGACATGACCGAAGTGTTAACCATGTCCATGGGCTTAGGGAAGGGCTGAATATCTAGGATGGACATTAGCAAAGGCGGCTCCACTAAAGGAGCAATAAACACCTATACCTATTTAGGGTTACGTGTATTTGTGCTAGCAATGGAAGCTAGGAGAAAATCAGGTTGAAGAGAAACAACAAGAAGGGAGGAAGGAGACATGACATGAGGCCTTGAAATAAGAGAGGTCATTTCTTCCTCCTGCTATGAGGTAGCTTGCTCAGCCAAGAAAACCTTTTCTCTGGTGCTTGTGTTCATGTGCAAGGTAGTTTCTATGGCTCTTGGACTTAGAAGTCAGAGCTTGCGAAGGGGCGAGAGGTTCTTGCTTGACCATTGGAGTGTCTGCTATGGCCATTTCAGGTGGAGGAATTGGTTCCTATACAGGAGCAGGGGGAGTAGGCTAATGAGAGATAGGAGGAGTCAACTTAAGAGCCTTGATAGCAAGCCTCTTTCCACTCACCGCCTTTGGAGTAGGAGTTGTAGGAGGCCACTGATCGAATTCTCTACAAGAACCTTTCTTTCTATCATATAAGCAGTACAATGGTCTTGGATATTCATTAGGAAGGTCCATGATTCTAATCTTGGGCCTACACCAAGGATGAATCATCAGAATTTGTACGTAACCACTAGGTCTTCTCATCTAGTACTCTTCCCAGGAAAGGGGAGAGGATGGTACAGTCCGGGAGAAAGCCATTTTTCTTTACCTTTATAAGGAGAGGGAACCATTATGGTCTTTTCCTCTTTCTTCAGGGAAGAGGGAGTAGACACCATAGCCTTATCTTTTCCTTTTCAAGGAGGAAAAGGGGACGGCATGGACTTCTCTTTCTCTCTTGGAGGAGTAGTTGTAAGTGCAGGCTCCTTCTTCTCATCTCGGGAAGAGGAGGTGATCATTTTTTCCATTATAGGAAGGGTCAACTTTGGCTCCCCTTTGCCCATAGTTTTGTACTTCACATAGTTCTTGTAAAGTAGGTTGATTCTCAGAGGAAGCGGACCAACCGGGGAGGGCCAAAAGTGATCCAGTGAATATCCACCATGAGATACCAAAGGCTGATATCTGATATCATGCACTACATGCACGACACCCTCGTGGGAAAACTTTAAACACTTATGAATAATGGATGTGACCCCATTCATGGAAGCCAACCAAGGGATGCCTAACTTCACTTTGAATAGGTTTGACTCTGGAATAACATCGAAGACCCTGTCAACAATCCTAGGTCCAACTAGGATGGACAAAGTGATCGAGCCTTAAGGTTTAAGAATCATACCATAATGGGTACAAATGGTATATTTTGTTTCTCCATACTTTTCTTTTTGCAATGAGTTCAATACTAATGTCTCTTCGGTAATAAAATTCACATGGCCCACAGGGTCTATCAAGACTCCCATCATAATGTTACCATTGACATGAGCAGGAATGTAAAGATGTGAAGGTTTGTTTTTTAAGGGTAGATCTTGTCTTGTAAATGTAATATCTGGAAAATCGGGTGCAGGTAGAATAGTAGAAGTTACCGTGACCATGTTTACATAGGCCTTGATTTGAGGAATAAAATTAGTGGGATCGATAATCATGTTGGTAGAATGTGACGAGAACAGGTCTATGTATATTTGCAATTCACTGTTAGCTTTTGCCACTAATTTTTTTAGCATTTTGTTTATTCCATCGAGACGAATGCTACCATCCTTGATGCAGTCTTGTATCTCATGATGCAACTGCATACAATGTTTGGTATCATGTCTATCAACATGATGCTACTAAAAACATGTGCTCCCATCATACCAATTGGGGTAAGGTTCCTTAACAGGCTTAGGGGGCACAAAAGTTATGATCTTATCCTTCAACAAATTTTGCAAGATGGAAGTGTAAGATTCAGACAACTTCATGAATTTTTAGTTGTTTTTGAGGTTGTTGTCATCAATAGCAGCCACTACATTTGCTACAAATTTTTCTTTCCTAAAGATTGATATGATGGATTTCCATTCAAAATGGAAGCATGAGGAAGATCCCCCAAACTAAGCAACCATCTGTTGGTATTCTCGTAAGGCTGCAGACAAATGCGTGAAAGAAGGGTATTTCATAAGGGTGAACTCTTGCCAAGGACCTTTTAAGTTCCCTATGAATACCTTCTACACATCATAATCAGGAAACTAGTATGATATTTGTGAAAGAAGCACTTGGTAGCACTCTATGAAATTAGTAATCTTTTCATTGTCTCCTTGCTTACATTGAACAAGATCCAAGAAGGTCATCTTTGGCCTGATGTTTGCTTGGAACTTCCTAAGGAATTGATTAACAAGTTGGTCGAAATGGAAAATAGAATTATCAAGGAAATAGTTTAGCTATCAAGGAAATAGTTTAGCCATCAAGGTGTCTTGATGGAAGAATTTGGTGCAGAGGGAATTAAAGGTAGACGCGTGTGTTTGCGGATCCCCCTTACCACCAAAATTCTCAAATTTAGGAATCTCCATTCCCTAAGGGAAGGGAGTGTTCAAGATGGCAACCGACAATGGGCTATGTTAGAAGAAGGGCTGGAAAATAGGTTGGACAGAGGCCTGGGAAAGGCTCATTAACTGACTCTGCATCTTACTCATATTCTAAAGTAGAGTGTTCAAAATAGGGTCATTAGAAGATAAAGGGCCAAAGCAACTGCCAATTCCACCTCCAGAACTTCCACCAGTGTGACTTCCGCCAAAGGCACTACCAAAGCCACCACCACTAGTAGGGCCACCATCAGAACCACCACCACAACCTCTACCAAAACCACCTCTGCCAGCACCACCTTTGCTACCAAATCCACCACCACTACCAAATCCTCGACCACCTATTCTGCCAAGACCTCCACAACTGGAGGTAACAGAAGGGGTAATGCTAAATCCCAATAGGACCTTATTCACCTTGATAGTTTCTGGTTGATTAGGGATGGAAGGGATACTAATGGAAGGGACTACATCAACCATGTAGACAAAGGTGGGAGGCATTGATACTCCTAGCTGTCTCTCATGTTCTTCGAAGGTGACTCCTTGTGCAAAAATAGAGTTGCTAGAAGGGGCATATGCTTCGATGATATCGAAGAGACTACTTAGAATGTCTATGCATGTTCAATCTTTATCCATCATGTGTTTTAGTTCACTAACAATCCAAGTGGCTCTAGCCATCTTCGTATTTCTTTCCAAATGGTTTTCAAGATCACTCAACCCCTTTGCAAGGGCAGACACATATTCAACAAGGATTTGAATGGCCTCATACTCATCCACCAATGATGGCATGGGGAACATAGGAGGAGTGGGGATGTGATTGGTTTCATTAATGAATCCCATCTCACCCCTCGACACCTGCTCCTGCACAACCAAACTAACTGTGGGACTAGAGAAGAGACCCGTAGAGAGACCAAGCAAGACCTTTGTTCTATCCATCGGGAGGTGTCATATACTTCTCCTTATGATATTCCCAAAAGTTTTGGACTGGCTTGTGATGCTCATAAACCATCACACTATTCAAGAACACAACAATCACGAAGCAATCGAGGGAAGCCTCAACACCGATAGATGAACAGACATTGGTTCACGTCAGGTTCACCAAAATGTAAGAGAAGGAGACCACCACATGCAAGACCCCAAGTCACAGAGGGTCAAGATGTGAGAGGCTGCCCTAACTTACCTTGGCTTAGTGTAGTGTTTAGGGTATGGGGATGAGAATGATGAAGATTATAGAACCCTGCGACCACTCATCAATCCCAAGTTTTAAGGTAGGGCTAGGCGAGTTAGTTTCTAGGTCCAACTCTACACCTCAAGAAGCTCTCTACTCGAGGATGTCAGCATGGACTTTGGAAAACAGTGCGATGCATTGGCATCTTGAAAGCACATTGTAGTCTGTATGGTTAGAACACAATAGAGGCAAGGTTGAACTCATTAAAACAACTAACGACCTAGCTTAACAACTTCTAGGAGAACAAAATAATACTATGAAATAAGAGAAATACAAATAGAGGTGATAAAATAGATATACCAAAGCCAAGGTGACAAAGATGATCTCATAAAAGAGCCTATTCACTAGCTAGCTCCACAAAATGCATCCACCTACACATAGTAAGAGAGAAAATGTTGGGGGCCTACCTCAGTTAGACCCTCATTTAGGTGTTTCCACCACCACAGACAACCGAAGGAACAAGATAAAGAAGTACTGAAATGAAAGTACAAACACTACAATGGATTACTATGCTACTCACCAAATGATAGAGGAGAGGAGAGGGAAGCTTACCACCTCCACCAAGAGCACCCAAGGCTACTTTGGGGAGAAATGAGAGGAACTCAAGCTTCCGCTAGGAATGGTGTGGTCCCAAATGTGCTCTACCAATTTGATGGAGAGTGATGTTGCTACAATGGAATGCTTGGAATGCTTGGAAGTGAGTGGAAGTGAGCTTGTGAGAGTGCTAGAATGAAGTCTTGTTGTAATGAAGAGTGTTGAAGAGTTGAAATAAAGTTGTGAAGAGTTGAAATACAAGTTGAAGGAGTGAATATGAAGGAATGAGGAAGAAAACAACCATATTTGGGTCGGTTGGCTGAAGGAGGTGTTAAAACTTCGCTACCAATGGGAAGAGTAGTGCCTTTGCTGGTTCAGCCACAGGAATCTTCCAGGGACGTAAGCACACCACGTGGATGTCTACACATCACATGGGAATCCCTGATAGATATGCCTCCATTGACACACAAAATAGGCTCCACATGGACCGCCAATAGTGGGATTAAGTAAATATAAGCCTCCAACTTTGGTTTTCTAAAGTGTATAAAGGGAAAAAAGGGGAATTGCATCTAGGGTGAAAATTCTCTCGTATACATGTCCAAATCCATAACATGTATAGCAAAAACCATTAAAATATTGAATCATTCTACCATTCTTATATGAATTCATCATTTGACTTATGTATTCACTTGCTCTATGCCCAAAGCTTTTGAATGTAAAACATTGTCTAGCAAAGGATGAAACATTATGATTATTTTTTCTTCTACTTTCCATTGCTCTATGTCCAAATTTATTGCAAAAATAGCAAATGTGATTAAAATATGGGTACACTTGAGTATTTGATTGTCTGATATGGGGTCTTCTAGCATTACTTCTTTGTTTCTAAACATTTCATTGTTCTTCTTTCCTTCAACTTTCTCTAGTTCACTAATCTTCTTTGCAATAGATTTCTGACCTTTTGAGATTTCTCCCTTTCCAAGTCCCAATCCTCCTTTATCCTTAGATGCTTTCTAACATATAATTATTTCATCAAGAATTGTGAAACATGTTGTGAATTTATTGTCATGAAATCTTGCTTTCTAGATCTGATCTCAAATTTACCACTTCTTGTTCAAGTCTTGTTCATTCATCAATCTTTCTTTTTACTATTACATTTAGAAATTCCTCAATTCTTTTATTTTCTTCCACTTTCAATTTTATTCTGGTGATGTTTCATTTGCTTGTTTCAATTGTTCATTGACTTCCTTATGTCTTTCTCTAAATTTTTTTATTTTCCCTCTAAATTTTTTGATGCACTCATTTGCTTCTTTAATATTTTCTTTCAGATCTCTATTTTCAACTTCAATCTTGTCTAAATCTTCAAGGGAAACCTGGATTTCTCCATCTATGTCAAATATGTAATCTTCTTCTATGTATCCATTTGCAAAAAAATCTTCTAGATCCATGTGTTCAAATTCATAGATCTTCCCAAAGTGGTCAAGCTTTTTCCAAACAAGCAAGCTTTAATACCAATTATTGAAAACATGGAATATTGGGAGGGGGAATGAATTAGTATTGTACTAAACCATCCAATTATCAACCATATAGTTTCCAAAGCATATCTAAAAATTATAAGAAATTTAAGCATAAATAACTAATAACACACACAACACATGAACACCAATATTTTTTTGGTGGAAAACCCAAAAAGGGAAAAACTGTGATGAAGGATTAACTCACAATATGTTATAACTAGTTATAAGATATTACAGAAAGGCTCATTTCTAGGAGGACTCATTGTCTAAGTGAACTCACTATTCATAGAGAAAGAAAAAATACAAGAGAAGTGACTTCACAACCAGAGTTTGAACTAAGAGAAATGCATCTAACTTATGCTAAATTTAGTTCCTTTGAAGCTCATTACACATTTTGTAATCAACTCAAATTACCAGTCTCTTTTTTTCTCTATCTTCACACCTCAATCACTTAATGCCTAGCTTATTCACACAATTCTACAAATTTGCATCACTACTTGTATTCAGATCATGTATTCATCATATAATCTCTATTCTCTCTGTGACAACTCAACTTAACCTTCTATATATATCATTCTTCACTGCAAAAATCAATTAGGTTGGCCTAATTATTTGTAGCCTCAAATTATACAAAATGTTATTTGTAAGCACCCAATTCAAATCAAAATTCTTTCACGCTCAAAACATAAGCAATATAGGTTGGCATGGATCTATAACAACTCTTTCCATTTGAATCAATATTTTAATCTTATGAACACTCTGCATACCTTGATTTTTCCAAGCATAGAAAAAAAGGGTAAAGTACTCCAACTGATTAACACCAAGATGTATACAAAGAAAAAAATGTCATGCCAACTAAGATATACAATTTGCTAAAACATATAAACCTTCCCTCAAAACTACAACATATAACTCAAATCCATATAAGAATGCATACCAATTAGGTAAGGTCCAATACACAAAAAATTGTGTAAACCATATGCCAATTTTTTTTACTTGCAACTCTCTAACCTCTTAACCAAAACAACTAGAATTTTGAATTAAGATTCCAAAGATATCTATGAAATACATACTAGAACCACATAGGTATATCAAAGATGATGAAAAAATATGGACCAAAATACTAGAGGGAACTATGTGCTAGAGCTACCGGTATGAACACTTAGCAAAAATACCTTTGTGAAATACATTTCTATAGACATCCATCATACTGATTTTACATTCATCATGTGGTATGGATGTAGTGTTTTGATTGGAGGTAAAAAATGGGTTTTGAAGGGGCCCATAATCCTTTATAAAATAAAGCAACTGATTAAAAAAGAAAACAACATTAAGTAGCAATCAACCCAACAAAAATGAACCAACAACAAAAAGGAAGCCAAAAAGAAGGTACCAGCCAAAACCACTACATATTGTTCAGAATCTCAACAACATCTATTTCACTAGTAGAATCTTATGCACATTATCCATAATATCAGACACCTCTAAAGTAGAGGCCCAACCTTGATCTTTCAATCTATTTCTAGTTCTAGCCCCCAACCCACCAATTTTTACATCACTAGTCAAAACACTACCTTGAACACCACCCTTCTCACTAGCGCAATCCACATCTAGTAGCTTACCCATAGTAGCAGTATCATTAGCAAACACAATAACATTTTTCTTTTCTATAGTATTCATAGGGGAGATCACCTTGGAAAAATCATAAATAGTCAAAACCTTAGGGGCATCTCCACTCTTCATCACAACATTCCATATTTTATCAATTCTATCCTCAAGGGATAAAATTCTTCCTTCCAAGTTCTGTTTCAAATTGATGGTTTCCTCCGCCACAGTATTAAGAGATTCCATCAGATCATCAATTTGGATTTTGACAGAAGGATCCTTTGGTTTGGTGTTGAAATAAATGAGAACACATTAATCACAACCAATGCCAACCTTCTTCATTCTTTCAACAAATATGTGCATGTATATACATACATATATATTTTTAGAGAAAAATAAAAAGATGAAGAAAAATTAAAAGAAAAAAATTTATCCTCAAAGCTATGAGTTTAATATTGATCAAATAAAAAATAGAAAGGTGAAGAAAATAAAAAAATAAGGAAAGGACATGTACATGTGCACACACCTTTCACAAAAAATAAAGAGTATAATTCACTTTCTATGTCCATTTTTTGTTGAGAAGCTAATCATTTATGTTGGCCTCCTAAAATGATTTCACAACTAAGTCTTTACAACCATGATTTAGAGATTGGACGTCTAACCTGAATAACCATTCAATCATCATGAAGGCACATTTAACTATTCAACCCAAGGATGTGAACTTGAAATGGGCCAGCACTGTATGTGCACTAGGGGCTCAAGTATTTTTTACATGCTACAACTAAGAAACACAATGCTGAAAGTAAATTTGTTGAAAGGAAATAAAGAAAATGTTGAATATCAACCAACAACTATGCTTATGCTAAAATGTGTGTAGGAATAAAGATCTGGGCACAAATAGGAAACTACTATGTTTGCTTTGGCTACAGGATCAAACATAGAATGGAATTCTAGTGGTTGCAGGAATAGTCAATGCCAGACTTCTAACTAAGTATCAAACAACAAGTAATACTGAACTAATGTTAAATGAAGAAGACATATTACTCACCAAGTGGGCCCTCTTGGATAAGTATCCTCTAAACTAACAAGAACTCAGATGCTCAAACTCATAACTTTATTTGATTCACTGTAAATTGTGCATACAAAGATTAATGTATCTATATCACTGAAAATGAGAGTACAATGCAAAATCGTGCAACCTCTTGAAGGAGCATCAAATTAGTATTTATACAAATAAACAAGGCATTCAACTCCACAACTGGGAGGATGCGATTTAGAGAAAACAGGGGGGAAGTGGAGCGATGGTGGTTACGCATGCATGGAATCTAGTTGGACATGCAAGTCAAGCACAAATCCAGCACAACAGTAATTCCCATGCATGCTTGATCATTAAGGTCCACTGCAAGGTGATTACATTTAGTTGCATGAAGAATATTTGCTACCAACTGCCTTTGAATTGGAGCGATTTCTTAGCTGGAGGTGTCTTCCATAACTTAACATATTAAGTCTGCAAGCCAAGGTTAGTACACATAATAACTACACATCAATTACCACTCTAAGAAACAATCATTAATCACATGCAAAAGCAATATAGATGACCCACATATTATGCCAAATATCATTAAATTTTGTAGAGATAGGGTAATGTCAATGGTTTGAGGGAAACATTATGCCAATACCAACACTTAAGCATTAAATTTTGTGACATCTATGAGAAAATAGACTATAGATTCTACCCGAAACTAGACCAAAAGCTAGGCTCATCACTCCCCCCAACCTAATGTTTTGTTGATCCTCTAGCAAGGGAAAGGTTATTCTTCTACTTGGTCAAAGCTCTAAAATTTGTAACTGAAAGTTTTCCAACATTAGTGGTTGCAGTGCATGAGTCAAGATCCCAATAGAATACTCCCAATCTATTAAACTTGTTCCATCTCTGGTTTTCTGCAGTAATGTCACTCTAGTAGAATCTAAAATTTGGCACGAGCCACATGAGCATGTGTGGTTGGAAAGTTAGGGGAAGCCAATGTCATCCTTGAGTTCTCCCAATATGAATATGTCTCTCAATTCTTTTTAATGATGCAGCATAATTTTGGATGGAATGAGGCTCAGCCTATTTCAACTCATCAGTCAAACTATTCCATCTCTAGGATAAACATCTCCTCATGGTTTCCTCCTTTGCTATTGTTTTCACTTCATACTCAGTGTAAATTTCCTCAATCTAAGGCATAATCCTATTGCCATAACTTGGTCTAGGAAACATTCTATGCCATTCTGTGTAAATATCCTTTGGGTTGCTTGATTCAGCTCTAATAGGTAGAGGGATATCAGACTCTAATTGTTTATAAGCACCATTTTGCTATCCCCAACTAATTTCATTTTATACCCAAGATATGAATGCTCTCAATTGAAAAGCCCCAACATATAGCAGCAGGTTCCAATCATGGTCCTTTATGACAACATAATTGTGCAAATAGAATTCACATAGAAAATTTTTCATCTCAGGGGAAGCAATCTTGTAGGCATTGAAGAATTTGGTAAGAGTTTCAATGGAGGGGTTTAAGTCTGAAAAAAAAATTGACAACTTGAAAGAGAGATATTTCTCTTTCAACTGTAGGGTATAAACCCTTGGAGGAGCTTTGCATTCTATAATTTTTGGCACCAGGGTCATAATGTCATCTACTTTCTTCTTCAAAGTAGCAATCTCCTCATTTTTCTCCTCAATAACCTTATCTTTCTCTTGGATTTCCTTTTTTAGTTTCTTCTTTTCCCATTTCCATTCCTCCTCCCTCCTTTCTATTTCTTTCCATAAATTTAAAATTGCTGCATGAATCATAAAATCAGGAGGGTTATGAATTCCTACCAATGATTTTGTTGAGGGCTGCTCCCCATATGATACTATCTGCATGAACTCGGGTTGTCCAATTGTCTATGGTTGTGGGGGTACTATTTATTCACCCCCTTTTTGCTGTAGGGCCTCTTGTTTCTATTCCTAGCTTTGCTTTGGCTCTTTCTATGCTTCCTATTGTGGTTGTAGGAACTCTTGCTCCTGTTCTTGGTTTTGTTGCAGGAACCCCTACTCATCCTTAAATTCCTCTATAATATTAGAAAGGTTTGCTAGTGTTGCTTTTGCTACCTTCCCAAATATATCCTCTTTTTTTTCTTCAACATGCTCTCATTCCATTGGAGCTTTAGTGTCCCCATGTGGTGTCTCATCATGCCTAGGGCTTTCCTATGAAGGTGTATAAAAAGTTGGCCCAACTAGTTTAGACTTCCTAGAGATGTTTTTACTTTTTCCCTTGGCCGTAGGATGAATAGGGCCAGCCTTTCTCTTCCTAACACACAAAACCTCTTTCTCTATAGGTTGTGTTTGGGATTTTTATTTTTATTTTCTTGTTTCACCCTCTTTCTTTCGTACTCTAGTTCTTATTAGGGTTTGCAGGGGGACATCATCATCAGAATCAGATGAAGAGCTTGCTTTTTCTTGATGCTATGTTTCAGAGGAACTAATGTTTATGGATCCTTTTGTAACTATAGGGGGATTCATAATAGAACTAGAACCATAAGTTGAAGCACCAGGGGTGGCTTCAGATATGCTTAATCTTCTGCTAGACCTATGATATTGAGGTATATCCCTAAGTGGAAAATGCTCAACATTGACAAACTCTTCTTAATATTAATTTTGATTAACTTTAACAAATTCTTCCCAAGTCATTCCAGAAGTATCATGCAAATATTTCTTAACTAGAAATTTAATCAAGCAATGGTGGGAAACAAAATTATCCCTACCTTTCTGTGTTTTGGCTACCATGATGGAGAGAAGATTGTATAGGACATTGGGAATGTTCATCCTCCTCTCATGCCTCATGTGGCTCAAGATCTTGAAATGTACTGAATGCAAGTTTGGCATACGTCCCTCACAGGTGAGATACCTTATAGTGTAAACAACTTCCTACTTCCATGGTTCAGGTAGAGACATTATTTTTGCACCCTGCTAGTCTATGCTAATTGGTGGGTTTCCATGCACTATAAGTTCTGCTCTAGCCGACCTAGCGTCCCTAGAGGTAGGGTAATGCTCTCCATTAGCAGGTAACCTTGAAAACTCCACAATTCTCTCCTTGGTTGCCACAACTTCTAACCCTTTTACCATGTCCTTTCCTTTAGAGAATGTTTGAGTGAATTCAAGTGCAATGCCTTTGTCAAAGCCATCCAACTTCATGAAATAATCAAACCATCCACAACATTGAAATTCTGCTAGGCATTGCACATCTTGCAAAAAAATATCATGAACTGAGGGCTCATTCTAAATTAAGCCACCTCCCATTGTCTGAAATCACTCACTCTGCAAAATTCCTTTCCTCCTACAATTCCTGTCTGAAAGCCAACACCTTTCTACTAAAATTTCACTGCCAGTATCAACTAAATTTCCTTCTTTGTCTTTATTTTTTACCATTTACTGCTTATAACTCAAGACTACGATAGGGAAATTAAGGAATTATGGTGAAAAATAGGTGATAAATGAGAGAAAAAATGGCAGCTTAGTTAACATCACTTCACACATGTGAGCTAGATTTTCAAATCATCTTATTTAAATTATTTGGTGTAGCTAATTATGTTTTGATATATGGGTAGTATATTTTCATTTTTTATTCTCCCCCTAACCTAAATTTGGATATGTGTCCACATATGTGAGGAGTGGTGAATTGACAAGAAGTATTGGCATATTATGTAATCGCCTACAGTAATGTGTCATGATTAAATAAATGCACTTAGAAGGTAATTAAGAGATGAGAATTACTGCATACATATCTGAGCGTGTGAAGGATGCAGTACAAAGATCATGGAGAGAAATTATCATTTTTCCTTTTTTAAAAATAATTGAGCAATTAATGAAAGTGAAGCAAAGTGAAGTGAGGTGGCATGAAATGATGGAAGAGAGAGAAAAGGTGATATAGATGTATGGATGGGTGGATGGGTGAAGAAATGGATTTCCACTAGAGTGGAAATATTTATTATGAAAAGTACATACCTTAATTAGGCTGAAGGATGGACACTAGGTCCACCACCTTCAGCTGCAGGAAGCTCTGAGTGCTAGGTGAATTGCTACAAGAATTCTTCTTTGGAGGATGGCTTATGATATGATATGAGGTGATGATAGTGACAAATAATTTGAACTTGATAGGTTCAATAGTGGTAAGTTGAACAACTCCATTAGGAAATACCTCAACAACCTTGTATGGTCCTAGCCACCTTGTCTACAATTTTCTTGCATTGTCCAGGTATCTTGAATCATAGAGCAAGGTCCAATCTCTTGGTTTGAATTTATTCTCCTTAATAAATTTGGCATGCCACTTGATTCTTTGATTCTGCACTACTTCTGTATGTTTTAGGGTTTCTCTCCTTATTTCATCCAAAGCATTTAGTTACATGATTCTTTCTCTCTATGCTTAAGAAATGTCCATCCCTAAATCCATTGTAGTTCATAGAGTCTTATGTTCAAATTCAATTGGAATCATAGCTATCTTTCCGTACAACAACTCAAATAGGGTAAAGCTTGTAGTTGTTTTCCATGTTGTCCTATAGGCCCAACTAGCTCTGGGTAATTTTTTTCCCAATCGTTCCTATGAATAGCTACTATTTTAGTCAGAATAGCTTCAATTTCTTTGTTTGTCACCTCAACTTGGCCATTAGCCTAGGGGCGATAAGGATTAGACTTTATGTGCTTGATATTGTACTCATTCACTAGTGCTGCAACAAGAGTCTATGTGAATTGTGGCCCTTGATTAGTCACTATTTCTCTTGGAACTCCATATCTTGTGAAAATCTCCTCATAAAGAAACTTTGCAACCTTGTTATTTCTTGCATGCTTCATGGTCTTAACTTCTACCCATTTTGTTACATAATTAGTGCATACCAATTAATAAGACTTACCATTTGATGGAGGGTCAATTGGTCCCATGAAATCCAATCCCCGCTTGTCAAAGGGAGTGATTACTATTTGAGGGCACAACATCTCATCATATCTGGTTGGTCTACCCATTCTTTGACATCTATCACATTTTCTGGTATACCTTCCTGCATCCTTGTGGAGTGTTGTCTAGTAGTACCCTGCGTTTAAGATCTTCATTGATGTCCTTTTGGCCACACAATGTCCTCCACATGGTTCATTATGACATGCATGCAAAATGTCATATGTCTCATCTTCCCTCACACATCTTCTCATGACATGGTTAGGTCTAGTATAAAACAAACATCCAACAATCCAAGAGTAAGGAAAGAATTTTTCAATGAGTTCCTTTTTCTCTTTTGGGGAGAAGTGAGAAGGAATTCTAACTATAACCAAGTAGTTGGCTATGTTATCATACTAGGGTATTTGTACACTGAGAGATAATAGATGCTTATCAGGAAAAGAATCATCTATGGGTTGATTATCTTCTGATGTAGTTAACCTTGAAAGAAAATGTGCAACAACATTAGCTTTCCCTAGCTTATCTATAATGGTTATATCAAACTCTTGCATCAACAATAACCATCTTTCCAATCTTCCTATGATCAAAGGTTTATTCATGAGATATCTAATTGCTACATGATCAGTGTGCACAAAGATTTGGTAGCCCATTATGTAATGTCTAAATTTGTTCAATGCATAGACTACTGCCAGCGTCTCTTTCTCTATCACTGTATAATTGAATTCATCTCCTTGCAATTTTTTGTTGACAAAGTAGATAGCATTTTCAATAGCCCCCTCTTTCTATCCTAAGACTGCTCCTATTGCATAATCTAATGCATCAGTGTGAATGTGGAAAGGAAGCTCCCAATTGGGTCCCTTAAGTATAGGAGCATTTGTCAAAGCTTCCTTCAAGGAAGAAAATTCCTTGTCACAAGCTTTAGTCCACTAAAATTTAGCACCCTTAGTGAGAAGGGTGTACAATGGTGCTGCTACCTTGCTAAGATCTTTGATAAATCACCTATAATATCCTACATGACCCAAGAAACTCCTAACATTCTTCTGTTTTGTAGGTGTAGGCATATTTTTTATTACCTCAAATTTTGCAGGATCTACTTGAATTCCCTTATGGGAGATGTAGTGGCCAAGAACTACACCCTCTTGCATCATCATGAAGCATTTTTCACTATTTAAGGATAGGTTTTGATCCTCACATATTTGTAAGACTCTCTTGATATTCTCCAATGCTTGATCAAAATCAACACCATAAGTGAAGTCATCCATATAAATCTCCATGCAATCATGAGAATTGTCTAAAAATATACTAATGATTGCCCTTTGGAAAGTTGCAGGTGCATTGCACAAGCCAAATGGGAGTATCGAATAGGCATAGGTTCCCCATGGATAGGTAAATTTGGTCTTCTCCTAGTCTTCTGGTGCAATTTGGATCTAGTTGTAGCCATTGAATCCATCTATAAAAGAGAAGTATTTATTTCTTGCAAGTGTGTCTAAAACTTGATCAATGAAGGGTAAAGGAAAGTGATCTTTCTTGGTGGTAGCATTAAGTTCTCTATAATCAACACAGACTTGCCACTTCCCTCCTTTCTTGGGCACAATTACTAATGGAGACACCCATTGACTATTTGAAATGGGATAGATAAATCCTACATCTAGCAATTTCTATAGCTCTCCTTTCACAATTTCTCTTAGTGCAGGGTTAATCCTTCTTTGTGGCTATCTTATAGAAGTGCAATAATCTCTAATATAAATTTTTTGGGTACAAAGTGTAGGATTTATTCCCTTCATATTGTGATAATCCCATGCAAATGCATGCTAATGGGCCCTTAATAGATTTTCCAACAATAGTCGTTGCTCTTCATTCAATTTACTATTAACATTTAGATATTTTCCTCCTGACACCTGTACTTGTGTAGTTAACTCTACTATGGCTGCCTCATTAACACATGGTACCTTTAGTTCATATGAAAGAAATGTATGGAACATACCTATTGCTATAGGAAGTCTATCTATAGGAACAACTTCTATAGGAACAATGGTTGCAGGAAGAACATCTGTAGGAACAGTGGTTGTAGGAAGAACAAGCAGAAGTGTCCTGACTTAAGTAGAAGATGATGCTTCCCTCACTTCATAATGGTTCTAAATGATATTATTCAACACTTCATCCTCATCTTGGAGCTACATGAATGATTATTTTCCTAGCATCATAAGTTGTACCACATAATTAACTTCCTCGGCCTTTTCACCAACTTGTGGCCATACATAATCTTCTTCATCTTGAGTTGGCTGAGTAGGTGGTTAAAGAATAAAATTTTTAGTACTCCTTCCATCTAAAATGGTCACGTCACCTGACTGACATCCAATGTAGGGATCTATAGTTTCCAACCAAGGCCTTCCAAGAATGATAGGATAACAGCCTAATGTAACCTTAGCAGAAAGAATCATAAAATATGTTGGATATTCCCAAGAGTCTAGTACTACCATGAGATCCCTCACTACACCATTAGGCTTTACAGTAGAGCTATCAACAAGCTACAAGATAGGAGGAGTAGATCTCATAATTACAATATTTATTTTTTGCAGGATGTCTTTGGTCATTACATTGATTGCTACCCCTAAATCAACCAAAGCATTCTTCACTTGAATCTTGTTTATGACAACTGATACTATAGGACTACCTGGGTCATTATACTTGGGAATAGTCACTTTTCCCAACATGATATCAGCTAGCTGGCCCACCACATGGACTGTAGTTGGGTATTTCTTCTTCCCTCTTGGATTCTTAAGAAAAACTTCCTTAATAGCTTTGTCATAGATTGAAACATCTTTTATGGCCTGAAATAGGGGTATTTGAACACATATATGCTTTAGATGGTCCACGATGTCAAAGTAGTATCCTATTTTTCTTCTTTCTTCTTGGAAACTTCTAGTCTCTAAGGAAATGGTGGTTCTTTCTTGGTCTGCTTGGCTTGGACTAGTTCAGGACTTTTAGGTGCATTTGGATGAATAGGATCATTTAGAGGTTCCTCCTCCTCTTCCATAGGAAGCTTAATAATGATGGGCTTCGAAGGGGTTGGTAGCTTGGTTCCTAAATGCAGGTGGATATCACTTACACTTACAGCATATGCAAGGAATTGATTCGAATCAACAGAATATATAGGCAGTTGTTGTGGTTAGTTATTAGGATTGGGTGTAGGCTAAGCTGGTAGCTGAGTTGGTTTAGGTGTATTTGAGCTTGGATTAGCAGGTGGAGGCATTATAGTAGGTTTTTGGGGCTGATAAGGTGGCCACATGTAGTCGATGTTCTAGGTAGGCCATTACTGTCCTCCTCTCCATTGATTTATTTGTTGCCAATTTCCTGGAGATGGTTGCCAATGCCCTTGAAATTACTGCCAATTCCCCTCAGGTTACTACCATTGAGATGGGGGACTCTGATGGTTGGGCCAAGTGTTTGGAGGGTTACTCCAACCTTGTGGTGGATATCCTCCATAACTATGTGGATATGGGAGCTATCATTGGTTACCAGATGAATAATGGTTAAAATATGGTCCAACATAGGATAGTGGATCTGGTGGCATACCTTTTCTTGGAGCCCAAGGCTTCCTTTGTGCAACATAAGAGAATTGGTCTTCTTCAATCTGATTGGCTTGAACTTGGGTGGAATCTACTTGCTTTCTATGTTAGCTACCATCTTACATCTACAATCCTTCTTTTGTTTGTAGTGGGGACAATACTTCGTTAATATCATTTTTTCCTCCTCTTCCTTCTTTTTGGCCTGAAGTGTATCTAGCTGAGTAGCTAGATTGTTGATAATATCTTGCTTAAAGTCTACCAGCAAATAAGTGATCTCCATTCTTAGAACTCCATCAATAGCTGACTTACCCATGGAAAATTGATAAGCTCTCCCTTTCTTTGAAGCTTCCCTAGAGTAATTTTGGCATATTTTCTTGATATCCTCCCAAGGAACTTGGAAGATATCTCCTCCTACCATGAGGTCCAAAGCATCAATGTGGCTATCATTGATTCCTCTCAGGAAAAGAAACTTTTGTGAGTCCTCATTAAGTGCATGGTGTGGATATTTTTGTAAGAAAAACCTAAACCTTGCAATGTAATGTTCCAAGCTCTCATCTTCCTTCTGTTGCATCTTGAAAATGTCACCTCCTCTCATATCACTACCCCTACAATATTCCTTGTACTTCTCAAGGAATTTTGTCTTCATATCTTCCCAAGTTTCCATAGTATCTCTGCCTAGGCTAATGAACCATATTAGTGCTACCTCTTTCAAAGTGGTGGGGAATAACTTAAGCAAATGGGAATCAATAGTATAATCATAACTCCTATAGAGTATGTCAAACTCAAATAAGAAGGTACCAAGATCTTCTATCAAAAGTCCATAAAACATGGGGAGTGTTGAGGTAGGGATGTTCTTGATGTTGTAAACTTCATTTTGATGGGCAATGGGGAAAGGAAAAGTTGGTTGGTTGCCTGCTTGATGTGGCTCAAAGACAAAGGGGTTCTCAAGCTGATTTTGATCTTCTGAGGAGACTTCAGAGCTGGTCAGATCAGGATATGCATCTGCAAAGGGGTGTGTATCTTCTTCTTCTTGTTCTTCTGGTATATTCTAGTACTCAACTAGCTGGAATGGATGAGGATTGTTAGGAAGGAATCTCCCATAAGCATCCCTTCTCCTTCCTCTATGCATGCGGTATCACTCACTATAAGTCAAATCACACAAAGAATTGGTAAAGAATCAGGGGGGTCATTACTCCCTAAATAAGAATATGCTAAGAACAACTTTCAAAAACACTATAGCAAAAACTACCAATGACTCCAAAAACTTCCTAGCTTGACACCATCCCTAACAACAATACCAAAAAGGTTGACCTCCTACAATTATTTCACAACTAAGCCTTTACAACTATGATTCAAAGACTAGATGTCTAACCTGAATAGCCATTCAATCATCATGAAGGTGCATTTAACTTTTCAACCCAACAAAGTGAATTTGAAATGGGCTAGCACTGTATGTCCACTAGGGGCTTCATGTAGTCATTGCACACTATAGATAAGAAACATAATTATGAAAGTAAATTGCTCGAAAGGAAATAAAGAAAATGTTGAATATCAACCAAAAACTATGCTTATGTTGAAATGTGTGTAGGAATAAAGATTTGGGCAAAAAACATGAAACTAATATGTTTGCTTTGGCTATAGGAACAAACACCGAATGGACTTCTAGTGGCTGTAGGAACAGTCGATGCCATATTTCTAACTAAGTATCAAACAAAAAGTAATACTAAACTAATGCTAAACTAAGAAGATAGATTACTCATGAAGTGGGCCCCCTTGGATAAGTATCCTCTAAACTAATAAGAACTCAGATGCTCGAACTCATAACTTTATTTTATTCACTGTAAATCATGCATACAAAGAGTAATGTATCTGTATCACTGAAAATGAGAGTACAATGCAAAATTGCGCAACCTCCTGAAGAAGGAGCACCAAATTACTATTTACACTATAGCTAAACAATGAAGTCAACTCCATGAATGGGAGGATGCCATTTAGGGAAAACATGGAGAAAGTGGAGCAACAATGGTTACACATGGATGGAATCTAGTTAGACATGCAAGTCAAGTGCAGATCCAGCACAACAGTAATGTCCATTCATGCTTGATCATTAAGGTCCACTACAAGGTGGTTACATTCAGTTGCATGAAGAATCTTTGTTGTTGGCTGCCTTTGACTTGGAGCAATTTCTCAGCTAGACATTATGGTGGATGCCCAACTAGCGGTGTCTTCCATGACTTGTCATATTAAGTTTGCAAGCCAAGGTTAGTATGCATAATAACTGCACATCAATAAACAATCTAAGAAACATTCATTAATCACATGCAAAATCAATATAGATGACCCACATATTATGCCAAATATCATTCAAGTTTGCAGAGATAGGGTAATGTCAAATGTCAATGGTTTGAGGGAAACATTATGCCAATACCAATACTTAAGCATTAAATTTTGTGACATCTATGAGAAAATAGACATAAATTCTACCCAAAACTAGACCAAAAACTAGCCTCATCAATTTACCCATGGTTTAACCTATTACTCATTTCTTGTTCTAAGTCTAGAAGGTACCCATAAATATTATTACTTGTCCATATCTCATAGTAGAATTACCTATGTCTAGGACAATTATTTTAGCTCTCTGGGATGCCACATTTTGGACAACATAGTAATTAGAAGGAAGGACATCTATTTGTTCACCTACTAGTATAAGCACTCACACATAGTCAAAAATTCCTCTCTAAAAATATTTAGGTAACTATAGAGACAACTAAGGAATAATTTCTAAAAAGATCCATCAATCCTTTAATAATATCTACATTATAAGTGTGAAGAAAGGAATAAAGTGCTAGATGAATATTCTATAGTATAATCATGTTTATTTTCACTTTTTTTTGTCATTGATGCCAAATATATATTTAGAGATGTTTTTCATTTATGTCTGAGAGATGCTTAGAGTTGTTTGTCAAAGAGACTTGGTTGATGGTCTCCAAAGGTTGCATTCCTTTCTTCATCCTTAATATAGAGTTGCCTTAGAGGTTGCTTCATCTTATAGTTCATTTCATGATGTTGAAGGATGTGTTTTGTATTTGAGGTCTTGAGAAGATTCTTTGGAAGATCTTATTTTCACTTGTATATTTCCTTGATGATATTGTTATTGAAAAAGGTGTTTGATGCCAACTTTATGCAAAGTGAGTTTATTGGTATAATAATGTTTGATAATGTAGTGTTAGGAGATTCTTCATTATCATAGTGCTTGATCATGCAGTGTCAGGATTTTTCATTTAATGACAAGAGCTTGTTTATTCATTTTATTTTCATCCTAAGTCTTTATTGCACATTCAAAGAGTTGCTTCATTACAATGCAAAATTGTTGTTCATTGTTTACTTCACATAATTGACATTGGGAGTTAACATTAGCTCCATTGCCGATTTGAGTCACATTGGGGTGATGAAATCCCTAGGCAGGCCCAATTTCTAGAGTTAGTAACCGTTTCTCTTACACCCAAGATCGCCTAAAAGCATGAAGGGAGACGATACTCCGATATACTAAGTCATGGGGTTAAGAACAGATAAAAATGGGTCTAGTTTTTTGATCACCGGGTTTTCACAAGGTGAGAGAATACTCACCTACCATTTTGCAAACACAATCAGGCATAGTATAAAGACAAGTTTGTTTTAATTGCACCAAAATGAAATGTGTATTATACTAAGAAAAAGACAAGCACATTATTTTGATGTTTAGTCTTTGACATTCAAACCTGCAAGACCACACATTAGTAGTTTGAATGTTTGTCTTTGACCCATGAAAAACTCCAACGCCACATGCTGCCAACAAAGATTAGTAACCAAAAAATAAAAATAAAAAATAAATAAAATTTAATGACAGCAGCAAATTAAAACAGCGATAAATTTCTCAAAAATTTAAAATAGTAGATATCTATGGAAAGTTAAGAAATAGACCTTCAAAACCTAGAAAACGTTTTACAAAATCTTGTAAGACAAAAGTCTTATAAACAAAAGAAGATTCACATTTCAATAGTTAAAACTTAAAAAACCGTGATCACTAAAATGGTCATAACTTTCTTAAATCTTAATGAAATTTCAAACCGTTTGAAGTTCTCAAAAGCTGAGAACAAGATCTACAAAATTCATAAAATGTTTTAAAATATTTTATTCAACCATTTTTCTATGCTCAAAAGAAGGTGACGGGATTTTGTATGACTTCTTTGTAACCTGCAAAACAGTGAAAACAAACAAGAAAAACACACAAATTTTCTATAGAATGTCGGGTTCACCAAATGTAACTATGGTTAATTTCTTAAGGTTAGATTGTGAGATAAACTAACATATAAAGCATATAACCCAAAGATCTTATCAAGAACAATGAAAACAAGAACAATTATACCTTTGATTTACAAGAGTTTCCATAAAAGGACAAAATTAATTAAGTAATTATGAATTATTTAATCAATAGTCGAATGTGGACCAAGGACATAATTAAATGTCATAATTATGCTAGGACAAAAGTGGTAAAAATAGTGCTGCAGGCCTAGGTCATTTTTAGGTGTCTACATTTGCCCCTCTTTGTCATAATGTTGCTTGTCGCATTGTGACAAAGAAGATAAGTCAAAAATATGCCCGGTGCAAAATAAGATGAGGAAAATGACGAGGAGGGTTACTTTATGCCCCTCGAGGATAGATAGTGTTCCAAGAACATGGGTGTTCTCTCTCTTAATTCAACGACTAGAATATGAATGAAGAGACAAATTAATGTTAGACACTGCTTGCCGATTTTGATATGGATGCACCATTTTTATGATTTTGTAGTAAGATTGACAAGTGGATAGCACGGATGCTTTAGATGTCTTGGCGTTTGAATCCACTTATGAATAGATGTAGAGACTAGTGCCATGATATATGCCAATAGCCGATGACATTCTTTGAAGAGTTGTCTTGTCGAGTCGTAGTGCTTGTACACAAGCCCGATTGATGCCATTGTGATCCTTTTTGATACTAAGTGGCCTTATCCAAAATACGCAATAGAGTGCCATGAGTCCTTGTGGTAAAGAGTTGCTGCCGTGATGTGACAGATTTGTGACGTGGGATTTTTGGACTTTAAGTGAGATGTAGGATTACGACAGATGATGGTAGATGTGGAAAGGTTGTTTGGACGTTTGGATGAATCACCTTTTATTCTCCAAACTTGGTATGGTGGATGACAGATTTTGGAGGGATGGTCATTGGAACCAACACTTTTATATTCCTTGATTGATGACCATTTTGAATTAGGTGGACATGTGTTATATGTGGGAGTCCTTTTGTCTTGTGGCTCCACATTGTGATTGACTTTTGTATTTGACTTGGTGTCTTTGTTTGATCCACTTTTCTTTGGGATCCATTTTAATTTCATTTGTCCACTTGCCCTTTTGTTTGATTCAATGGCCTTTGACATTTGATTTTGATCTTTTGACTTGTAAGACTTTTGTTTTTGTTGGTTCCAAAGGGAATTTTTATTTATGATGGAATGGCGGTGCATGGTGTGGGTGGAGGGGGTGTTGGCAACAATCTTATGACAAAAGGATTTATCATGGACTCCATTTTGACGTTTGTATCTGATAAAGTTTCCCCCAGTATCAAGGAGGTACCACTAACATCGTTTTATTTAATAACTGAGGAATAGCCAAAACCTTGATATCTGTAATTTTCTTGAAGCTGTATTGGTTCCAGAATGCCTTGCTCATGTATACCTAGTCCTTTGCCTTGATATTGCATTCTTTGACAAATTCTATTTGTGATGGGGTATTTTTTGTTTTGAAAGCAAGATGCTAACCCATCATTAAGTATGTGGATACTGTCACTTGTAATATTTTTTTCTACAAGAAAGCCTACTCTGACAAAGATAGATGACCCTAGTTGATAAAGTGTCTTAGCTTCATTATCATGTTGGACATATTCCTTACTGATATCTTTGGTTTGATTGTGTGACATGTCAGGTTCAGATGATTCTGTTGGTGCTTCCAAGGCAATGTTGAAGCCATCATTATGTTTAGTGTCATAGATTCCAATGATTTTAGCTATAACTTGATCATATGCAAGCATGTCCCTAGTGGAAGATTCTTGTTTTGGAGGAATATCATCTATGTGTCCCATGGAGGCAAGTGTCTCATCTTGGAAAGTGTTGATAGTCAAGGCCTTTATAAGGTTAGAAAGTGTTTGATCATGAATGGTGTAAAGGTCAAGGAGTGGATCATTTTGGATTTTTTGGTCAATGGTAGGGTCTTGGTCAAAGATGGGGTTGTCATGGATTTGGACTTCTTGGTCAATGGTAGGGTCTTGGTCAAAGATGGGGTTGTCATGGATGATATAATCAGAAATATAATTGTTGTTAAGGATAGGTGTGTTTTGGATGTCATGATTGTCTTGAAGGACTTCATGGATGGACTGAAAGATATGGTCATGGGATGGACTACCCTGTTCTTGACATGAGGGTGACATTATAAGGTCATGCTTTGGGCTTTCGTCTTGACATGTATTCTTAGGTTTACACAATAGGATTTGACTTTGAGTAATGATAGAACTTTCATGGCTAGATGTGGCTTGTGAGGGGATGACTTGAAAAGGATTAATGAATGATGGACTAGGATAGGATGTGGGGACTTGGACTAGACTAGTATGTGAAGGACTAGGATAGGACATGGGGAATCGCATTGGACTAGTATGTGAAGGACAAGGCTATGACGTGGAGACATGGAATGGAATAGTGGATAGTTGGTTTCCCTTGTCAAGGTTAGGATAAGGGTGATAAGTGGACGTTTGTTGTGAATTACTCGTAGGATTTATGTCAAGTGACTGTTGATGGTGAGGGTAGATGGATGGAGGTGGAAAATTATTTATGTCAAAGCCTCGTGGTAACTTATCCCCTTGGTCCAAAAGCATGGCTAGATACCTTTGAGGGTCGCGTAAGACTGAGTTTTATACAAAGGAGACTATATCAGGATTTTGTGTTGCAGCTTCTAAGTCTTCTGCATATACTCATCCATTTTGGTCTCTTTGTATGAATGGTTTAGAAGGGTTTCATGATGAAGATGGCATGTTCATGGAAGATTGCATGTTCATGTTGTGAAATGGGTCAGAAAAGGTCCAATGTTTGTTCATGTCATAAGTGTTATTGTCAATGTTGGGATTGGAATCTTGTCCAAAGTTTGTCATTTGTCATTGTTGTCTTTGAAGCCTAGTCTCAACCGTAAAAGGGATTTTCTCAAATGAGGATGATGAGAATGACAAGTAAATGCAAGGATGACACTAGCCTATGTTTTTTGGATTTTCAATAAGGATGAAAATGCAAGACTATGTTTCCTAAAATGTCGACTAGGATGACTAGGTGATGATAATGTTTGTCTAAGGAAATGATTAATGTAAGATGTCAAGGTGATCAAAGCCAAAATGTTGACTGAGGACTAAGATGATGATGTTTGACTAAGAAATTAATGTTATAAATGCAAGGTCTAGGTTCAAAATGATGACTAAGATGAACAATGCAAAGTCTAAGTTCAAAATGAGGACTGAGATTGTTTTTGGATGTTTTGTTGAAAAGTATGAGTTGTCTAAGGTCGATTGTTTGTGTCCAGATTTGTGAATGTTGTGTATAATGTTTGAGGAATCCAAAAAGCACTTGACAAGCACAATGTTTTGAATGTAAGCAAGTGCACATAAGACAAGTACAATCCTAGGTTAGTCTAGGACAATATTCGTTAGATTCCACGTGGGTTTCCCCAACCGCATATCTGTAGCCTGGGTTGTCCTAGACATAGGTAATTCTACTATGAGAGATGGATAACCATGGGGTTAAATGAATAGAAACCTATCCAATAATAAAATGGGACACCAACTCAATAAAAATCATGGATTCAAACACTATTCAAGTATGTGTAGGATCATGATGGAAAAAATAGGCCCTTAAGTGACAATGAAAATTTTAAAAAATCAGAGTTAGGAAACTTGACGTAAAAATTTGAATAAGTTATCTATATTATTTCAAAAATATGTTACTAACTCTAATCCATAGACCAAAGATATCAGTTACCAAATAAGCTATCAAATGTTACTAACTCTATATTTTTGAAATTTTTAGATGTCTACATTTGCAATGGAGCTATTGATTAAATAATTATGAATTATTTAATCAAT
>VDFB02271358.1:1088455441-1088692335 GCA_007258455.2 Sequoia sempervirens | reverse complement strand
GAGGGAGGGAGTGGGAGAGAGACAGAGGTTAGAGGGTTAAGATTAGAGGGGAGAGAGATAGGAGTGATTAAGTGAGAAAATTGAGAGAGGGAGAGGGAGTGGGAGAGAGATATAGGGTATAGGGTAGAGGGTAGAGGGTTATAAGGGTTTATGGTTTAAGGGTTAATGGTTTAGGGTTAAGGGTAGAGGAAGGAGAGATATAGGGATTGAGTGAGAGAGAGAGAGAGGGTGTAGGAGGGAGAGAGAGAGAGAGGGTAGAAGGTTAAGGGTAGAGGGTAAGGGTTTTAAGGGTTTATATTTTAAGGGTTAATGGTAGAGGGTAGAGAGATAGAGGGAGTGGCTTAGAGAGATGGTGCATGAGCATCTACACAACTACATTCATTTTTGATTATTTGAAAACATGATGGGTCAATGTTAATGTTCTTAGGTTTATGTTTGTCAAATAAGGTGTAAAAAGACCAGTCCTAATACAAAAGGAGGAAGTTTGAGTTTTCTATGGATGAAATGCTAAATTTTCAATTGGAGAATCCTTGTAGCCTTGAAGGAAAAACATGTGAAATGTAAGGGGGAATGCAAGAACAGAGTCTAGAAGCCATATTAGGGGTACACTAAAGGTGTCTAATTGGTTCTAGGTGTTATAAAACAACAAACTTTCATAATGATGTGTATTTAGTAAACAATTTCCTTTTAAGTCAAATGGAGGGTAAAGTGGTTAAGAGGTAGTTGTAGGCATTGAGGGAGGATTGTGTTGGTTTGTAAATGTTTAAAGGCCTAGAAATGGCATGGGGAACTGATTGATATATTCATGGTAACAAGTATTCATTGAATAAAGGAGCAGATCTTTGTTAATTCTTAGTTTTTCTTTCATTATCACTATTTTATGAGTTTTCTTTCCATTTGTGTAGGCCGTACAAGTAGTTGTGTTTTAAATCCTTTGTATTTCAGTGGGAGATGGTGAAATCATTCTTTTGAATTCATATTTGTGCCCAAATAATAAATTTGAATTTTACTTTGCTGATTTCTTGTGGTTTGCCTGTGATAGGGCTATAGGGACTCATTTTGAGTTTGTGATCATGTTTTGATGCCTCCCACCTACTGTTTGTGTTGTTTCTCAGTGGGGTGGCATGGAACCATGTTAGAATAGGGATTTAAAATGTATTGGAAGAAAAATAAAGGCAATCCTTGGTATAGTGTGAGAAAACAATGGCTAAAAGTGTCCATTTTCTTGTGAAAATGAAGGTTTTAAGTTGAGTTTTGGTGAAATGTGAATAGGGATGAGTTTATAGTGGCATAAAAGGATTGTGTAGACCCAAAAAGAAAGTGTTTTATGTTTTGGTTTTTTTTGGAAGAGCATTGTGTTGTGATTCTTGAAAAACCCTAGTTTATGTAAGGAAAAGGAGGGTTTGGTTGTACAACGGTCTAGAGGCCTCTAATTTGAGTAAAGATCATGAAATATGAGGTTAGGTATGATAATACAACTCTATCCATGGAGGTTTTGTGAAAACAAAAAGGTCTAAGGGTACTTTGTTTGGAAAAGAGGGCTAATTTTGTAGCCTTTTGAGCAGGGTCACTTAATGAAACTCTACAGTGTTGCAAAAGAACATTGTATGAATGATTGGGAAATTGTATTTGATGTTGAGTGGATTCTATGTAAATGTTGTGTTGGTATTTTTACAGCCTTCTTGAAAAGATATGCTCTTTTGTTGATTTTGGTGACTTGAAACTATAATGCTGATATTTGAGAGAAGTTGTGTCAATTTGTTTCTTGGGTTTCCACAATCTCTACATCAAGAGAGAGGCCTGAGAAAGGGAGAGGGCGTAGGAGGGAGATAATTGAGAGAGAGAGATAGGGAGTGGGAGAAAGATAGATGGTATAGGGTTGATGGTAGATGGTAGAGGGTTTAAGGGTTAAGGGTAGAGGGAGAGATATAGAGGGAGTGAGTGAGAGAGATAGAGAGACTTGAGAGAGGGAGAGGGGAGGGGAGGGAGAGACTTGAGAGAGAGAGAGAGAGAGAGAGAGAGAGAGAGAGAGAGAGAGTAGAGGGTAGAGGGTTTAGGGTTAAGGGTTAAGGGCAGAGGAGAGATAGAGGAGCCTGAAAGAGAGGGATGGAGGAGTGGCTGAGGAGGGTAGAGGGAGAGAGACAAAGGAGGATTGAGCAGACACTTGGAGAGAGATAGAGGGCATAGGTAGAGGCTATAAAGGGCTTAGGGTTTAAGGGCAGAGGAGAGAGAAGGAGCGGGAAGGAGAGAGAGACACCCAAAGGAGGAGAGAGGGGCAGGAGGAGGCATAGAGAGAGAGGCAGAAGGTTAAGGGCAGAGGGCAGAGGGTTTACGATTTAAGGTCATGGGTTAAGGGTAGAGGGCAGACCTGGAAAGAGGGAAAGGAGCAGGAGGGAGAGAGAGAGAGGCCGAGGGTTAAGGGTAGAGGAGGAGACATGTATGAAGGACCCAGAGAGGGACCTAAGATAGGGAAAGTGGGTAGGAGGGAGAGACATGAGAGAGATAGAGAGTGGTAGAGAGATAGAAGGTATAGGGTTAATGGTAGAGGGTAGAGGGTTTAAGGGTAGAGGAAGAGATATAGAGGGAGTGAGCGAGTGAGAGTCCAGAGAGAGGGAGAAGGGGCAGGAGGGAGAGACTTGAGAGAGAGAGAGTAGAGGGTAGAGGGTTTAAGGGTTAAAGGTTTAGGGTTTAGGGTTGAGGGTAGAGGGGAGAGAGATAGAGGGAGTCAGTGAAAAAGAGGGAGGGAGGGAGTGGGAGAGAGATAGAGGGTAGAGGGTTAAGGGTAGAGGGGAGAGATATAGGAGTGATTGAGTGGGAGAGAGATATATGGTATAGGGTTGATGGTAGAGGGTAGAGGGTTATAAGGGTTTAGGATTTAGTGTTAAGTGTAGAGGGGAGAGAGATAGAGGGATTGAGTGAGAGAGAGTCAGACCTGACAGAGGGAGAGGTGGTAGGAGGGAGAAAGAGAGGGTAGAGGGTAGAGAGTTTAATGGTTTAGGGTTTAAGGGTTAAGGGTAGAGGGGAAAGAGATAGAGGGAGTGTGAGAGATATTAAGGGTATATATGGTTAATGGTAGAGGATATAGGGTGTAACTATGGGTTATTTTAGGGTTTGATTAAAGGTTAGCAGTAAATCAATGAAGACAATAAACCCAAAGTGATTACAAAATACAAAGGAAGTAAATGAAACAACAATTATACTAGAAAACTGTCGATACCTCCATCATTCACTTTTGTAACACCTTCTAGCTTGTTGGCTGATATGTTGCCCTCAGATTTGACGTGCGAGCAATTTGAAAATACAAGTCTCAGTCCTACACCAAGCTCTGGAGGATTTGATCAATGCCTAAATGCCTAATGCCTATGACAATATAATTGAAATGTCTATGCCTAAATATGCCAAGACTAAATGAAGTAAGATGGAAAATGCTGCAATGTCTAATGTGTAATATCTAATGTGTAATGTATAAAAATATTGCCTAATCCAAAAATGAGAGGAAAATGGCATTTTATAGAAAATTCCATTTTGAATGGACGAATGAGATTGACTTCTGACATAGACCTAAAATTAGAGGACGAGATTAAACCTGACAATCCCTAATTAGGGTTAGGGTAAAATCTTTAAGTGAGTGATCGAGATCTCATCTGAGAAAGTCAAATCGGCAGTGGAGAATAAATGAGGAAATTAATTGAAAAATAAAGATTTTTGAAAATGAAGAAGATAAAGACCAGACTGAAGATCAGATTTGGAAAGATCAAGAATCTGCCCAATTACTTGATTTCTAGAGGAAAGTTACCAATTTGGAATTAAATTAATTCCAAATGTGAATTTTGTGAAATAATAAATAATCAATTTTCAGATTATTTACAAAAATGAGCTGACAATTAAGAATGTAATGACATTTTAAATAATTTAATTTATTTAAAATGAGGGGAATATTAATTTTGACAATTAAATAATTAATGATAATTATTTAATTTAGAAGATAAGATTAATTAATTAAATAAATTAATCAATTCATTTAATTATGACAATTAGTGACATATTAAATAAATAAATAAAATTTATGTATTTAATAATCAGGAAGAAATGAATGAAGAAAGGTAGTTAAATAAATTAATAAATTTATTTAATTAAGGGAAGACTTAGACATTTAATGATGTATTTAATAAATAAATATAATTTAATTAAATAATTAGGAATTATTTAATCAATAGTCGAATGTGGACCAAAGACATAATTAAATATCATAATTATGCTAGGACGAAAGTGGTAAAAATAGCGCAGGCCTAGGTCATTTTTAGGTGTCTACATTTGCCAACAAATAAGTTATCAAATGTTAACTCCCAATGTCAATTATGTGAAGTAAACAATGGACAACAATTTTGCATTGTAATGAAGCAACTCTTTGAATGTGCAATAAAGACTTAGGATGAAAATAAAATGAATAAACAAGCTCTTGTCATTGAATAAAAAATCCTGACACTACATGATCAAGCACTATGATAATGAAGAATCTCCTAACACTACATTATCAAACATTACTATACCAATAAACTCACTTTGCATAAAGTTGGCATTAAACACCTTTTTCATTAACAATATCATAAAGGAAATATACAAGTGAAAATAAGATCTTCCAAAGAATCTTCTCAAGACCTCAAATACAAAACACATCCTTCAACATCATGAAATGAACTATAAGATGAAGCAACCTCTAAGGCAACTCTATATTAAGGATGAAGAAAGGAATGCAACCTTTGGAGACCATCAACCAAGTCTCTTTGACAAACAACTCTAAGCATCTCTCAGACATAAATGAAAAACATCTCTAAATATATATTTGGCATCAATGACAAAAAAAAGTGAAAATAAACATGATTATACTATAGAATATTCATCTAGCACTTTATTCCTTTCTTCACACTTATAATGTAGATATTATTAAAGGATTGATGGATCTTTTTAGAAATTATTCCTTAGTTGTCTCTATAGTTACCTAAATATTTTTAGAGAGGAAATTTTCCACTATGTGTGAGTGCTTATACTAGTAGGTGAACAAATAGATGTCCTTCCTTCTAATTACTATGTTGTCCAAAATGTGGCATCCCAGAGAGCTAAAATAATTGTCCTAGACATAGGTAATTCTACTATGAGAGATGGATAATCATTGTCTATGGATTAGAGTTAGTAACATATTTTTGAAATAATATAGATAATTTATTCAAATTTTTACGTCAAGTTGCCTAACTTAAATTTTTTAAATTTTTCATTGTCACTTAAGGGCCTATTTTTTCCATCATGATCCTACACATACTCAAATAGTGTTTGAATCCATGATTTTTATTGAGTTGGTGTCCCATTTTATTTTATTGGATAGGTTTCTATCCATTTAACCCCATGGTTATCCATCTCTCGTAGTAGAATTACCTATGTCTAGGACAATTATTTTAGCCCTCTGGGATGCCACATTTTGGAAAACATAGTAATTAGAAGGAAGGACATCTATTTGTTCATCTACTAGTATAAGCACTCACACATAGTCAAAAAATTCCTCTCTAAAAATATTTAGGTAACTATAGAGACAACTAAGGAATAATTTCTAAAAAGATCCATCAATCCTTTAATAATATCTACATTATAAGTGTGAAGAAAGGAATAAAGTGCTAGATGAATATTCTATAGTACAATCATGTTTATTTTCACATTCTTTGTCATTGATGCCAAATATATGTTTAGAGATGTTTTTCATTTATGTCTGAGAGATGCTTAGAGTTGTTTGTCAAAGAGACTTGGTTGATGGTCTCCAAAGGTTGCATTCCTTTCTTCATCCTTAATATAGAGTTGCCTTAGAGGTTGCTTCATCTTATAGTTCATTTCATGATGTTGAAGGATGTGTTTTGTATTTGAGGTCTTGAGAAGATTCTTTGGAAGATCTTATTTTCACTTGTATATTTCCTTGATGATATTGTTATTGAAAAAGGTGTTTGATGCCAACTTTATGCAAAGTGAGTTTATTGGTATAATAATGTTTGATAATGTAGTGTTAGGAGATTCTTCATTATCATAGTGCTTGATCATGCAGTGTCAGGATTTTTCATTTAATGACAAGAGCTTGTTTATTCATTTTATTTTCATCCTAAGTCTTTATTGCACATTCAAAGAGTTGCTTCATTACAATGCAAAATTGTTGTTCATTGTTTACTTCACATAATTGACATTGGGAGTTAACATTAGCTCCATTGCCGATTTGAGTCACATTGGGGTGATGAAATCCCTAGGCAGGCCCAATTTCTAGAGTTAGTAACCGTTTCTCTTACACCCAAGATCGCCTAAAAGCATGAAGGGAGACGATACTCCGATATACTAAGTCATGGGGTTAAGAACAGATAAAAATGGGTCTAGTTTTTTGATCACCGGGTTTTCACAAGGTGAGAGAATACTCACCTACCATTTTGCAAACACAATCAGGCATAGTATAAAGACAAGTTTGTTTTAATTGCACCAAAATGAAATGTGTATTATACTAAGAAAAAGACAAGCACATTATTTTGATGTTTAGTCTTTGACATTCAAACCTGCAAGACCACACATTAGTAGTTTGAATGTTTGTCTTTGACCCATGAAAAACTCCAACGCCACATGCTGCCAACAAAGATTAGTAACCAAAAAATAAAAATAAAAAATAAATAAAATTTAATGACAGCAGCAAATTAAAACAGCGATAAATTTCTCAAAAATTTAAAATAGTAGATATCTATGGAAAGTTAAGAAATAGACCTTCAAAACCTAGAAAACGTTTTACAAAATCTTGTAAGACAAAAGTCTTATAAACAAAAGAAGATTCACATTTCAATAGTTAAAACTTAAAAAACCGTGATCACTAAAATGGTCATAACTTTCTTAAATCTTAATGAAATTTCAAACCGTTTGAAGTTCTCAAAAGCTGAGAACAAGATCTACAAAATTCATAAAATGTTTTAAAATATTTTATTCAACCATTTTTCTATGCTCAAAAGAAGGTGATGGGATTTCATATGACTTCTTGGCTATAACGTGCAAAATAGTGAAAGAAAACAAGAAAAACACACAAATTTTTCTACAAAATTTCGGGTTCACCAATGTAACTAAGGTTAATTTCTTAAGGTTAGATTATGAGATAAACTAACATATAAATCATATAACCCAAAGATCCTATCAAGAACAATGAAAACAAGAACAATTATACATTTGATTCGCAGAAGTTTCCATAAAAGGACATGAATTAATTAAATAATTATGAATTATTTAATCAATAGTCGAATGTGGACCAAGGATATAATTAAATGTCATAATTATGCTAGGTCGAAAGTGGTAAAAATAGTGCTCACAGGCCTAGGTCATTTTTAGGCATCTACATTTTCCCCTCTTTGTCATAATGTTGCTTGTCGCGTTGTGACAAAGAAGATAAGTCAAAAATATGCCCCAGTGCAAAATAAGATGAGGAAGAATGACAAGGAGGGTTACGGTATGCCCCCTCGAGAGGACAGACAGGTTCCAAGAACATGGGTGTGCTCTCAAAATTAATGATAAGACTAGAATATGAAGAGACAAATAAATGTTAGTGCAAAGATATGGATGATGATATGGATGCAATGCCTATATGAGATGAGTGAGAGAAGATGACAAGACTAAAGAAGATGCATGTTAGTTCCTAGACCAAATCCTTCAAAACATTGCAATAGGACTTAAATATTTATTGCTCTTAATCATCATTGGGCAGTAAAATGACACAAATGGACAACAAACACCATGATATGACGTAGACCAAGGTGTGCAAGGTCATCCATTTGAAAAATAGATAGTCACAGATAAGGAATGTCCTAACTCATACTAAGGGTGAAGTTGCCCCAGTCTTTTTGTCAAGACAATCCACATAAAATAGTCAAAGAAAATAAAATAGGTTGGGAGACGTCATCGCACCTCTAAATCCTTCATGGGACATCCTCGAGGTAGCTAGTAACATGACCACAAAGAAAAGATAGTAAAAAGATAAGACAAAATAGCCAAGATAGCCAAAAGATAAGACAAGATAAACCATAAAGATTAACAACCATTTTATTTTATTTACCAATGTTTGTTTGCCAAAGATTGATTTCCTATTGGTTTGATAGTTTTGACAATTTAAGAGTTTTTCCAATTTGATGGTGTTGACAGTTTGATGAGGCCTATTGTCAGGAAGGACACATCCTGAAAAAGAAAAAGGACATTTTGATGAGGTCCAAATCAGAGGACACATCTTGAAGAGGACCAAAGAGTGACGAGACTGACATTGTTTTGACTAATATGTTTTGGCAAGTTAATTGATGTTGACTATATGATTGATTGGACTATGCTATCTGATTTTGACCAATTTTGACATTGATGTTTCGAATGACTGTCTTGTGTCTAAGTTTGATGACATTTGACTTATTTGACTGATGTGACAATTGTGACAAATGCCATGATTTTATTCAGACCAACCTAAAAGGACTGACCTAATGTCTCGGGGACTGGAAAATGAGTCTTGCCTATGTAGCAAATGCACAGAGATAACGTAGTTCGACAATGACATGGACTAACTGACATGACTGACTTTGACTCCATTTTTAGGATTTTGACATTGATTTGGATTTTTTTGTGTTTTTCTTCAGGATGTTTTATGATTTTTAGGTCTTTCTTCAAGACATTTTATGATGTTTTTGGTCTCTCTTCAGGACATTTTATGATTTTTTTTTTCCTTTTTGTTGTTTTATGATTTTTTTGTATTTTGACATTTAAGAGGATCATGAAAAATGCATATGATTGATGCCTACACATGAGAATCCATGGAAAAATATGATCGTGCCCCTAGTCAAGCTGAATACCAATTGGCAGGTGATGACAAAGTTGTTTGATGTGGGAAGGATGCCTCCCAAAACAACATGAGGATGATGACAATAATGTGATGAAAGTATGGAGGTCTGCAGCTGAGCTAAGAACATAGTCAAGTAAAATTTTGGATAATGTGCTTGTATGGATTAGACTCATTGCATTTGGAATGACTTGGTTAGGACTAGATGGGATGATGATTATCCTTAGACTGTTTGACAAGGGAAAGCCAAGATAGGTGACAGGCATGAAAGGATAGGGGGTGGCCTTGGTAAAAGATGGGAGACATGAGAATAATGGAATTGTCATATGATTTTCGAGGACAATAAGACTATGATGGTCAATGACATGATGTTTCATGAATCGTGTATGACTGAAGGATAGACATGTCAAGAGTTTTCTCAAAGCATGATTTATGTGTGCTAGTTTTATGTCAATACCGAGGTAAGTGAGAAATATGCATGGAAATGATAGGGCTTAGATGAACGTCAATGTCATGAGGAAGGCATGGGAAAATGAGACGACTTGCCCCCAAGTGTAAAAGTCCACATAGATGATTTATTTTACACATGATGCCTGTTTACTAGGTTTTCATCATGGTACTTATCCAGGGCACCTATTTGCCAAGTTTTCACCATTGGATGAAAATTTTCTCTTTACTATTTTGTTGACTTTTTGATTTTTTGGTGTCACCAAGATGCCTGTTTGCTAGGTTTTCACCAGGGTGACAATTATTTAATAATTTTTCAATTTTTTTATTTTTTTTTGTATTTCTGATTTTGTGGATAGCCTGGATGCTTTAGATGACCACTAATTGTTTTGAATCCACTGATGGTGCCGATGTAGAGACTGGTGCCATGATATGCCAATAATGACATTGCTGAAGGAGTTGTCTTGTCAGGATCGTAGCACTCGTACACAACTGATTGATGCCATTATGATCATTTCTGATACTAGAGTTGGCCTTATCAAAATACGCACATCCCAATAGAGTGCCATGAGAGTCCTTGTGGTAAAGAGTTGCTGCCATGATGTGAGATTTGTGATGTGGGATTTTTGGACTTTAGGCAAGATGTAGGATTACGACAGATGATGATAGATGTGGAAAGGTTGTTTGGATGTTTGGATGAATCACCTTTTATTCTCCAAACTTGGTATGGTGTATGACGAATTTTGGAGGGATGGTGTTTGGAACCAACAATCTTAGATGCCTTTTTTGATGACCATTTTGAAGGAGGTGGACATGTGTTATATGTGGGAGTCCTCTTGTCTTGTGGCTCCACATTGTGATTGAATTTTGTATTTGACTTGGTGTCTTTTTTTGATCCATCTTTCTTTGGGATCCATTTTAATTTCATTTGTTCACTTGCCCTTTTGTTTGATTCAATGGCCTGACATTTGATTTTGATCTTTTGTTGGTTCCAAAGGGAAGGTTTATTTATGATGGAATGATGGTTCATGGTGTGGGTGGAGGGGGTGTTGGCATCAATCTTATGACAAGGATTTATCATGGACTCCATTTTGACGTTTGTATCTGATAAAGTTTCCCCCAGTATCAAGGAGGTACCACTAACATCGTTTTATTTAATAACTGAGGAATAGCCAAAACCTTGATATCTGTAATTTTCTTGAAGCTGTATTGGTTCCAGAATGCCTTGCTCATGTATACCTAGTCCTTTGCCTTGATATTGCATTCTTTGACAAATTCTATTTGTGATGGGGTATTTTTTGTTTTGAAAGCAAGATGCTAACCCATCATTAAGTATGTGGATACTGTCACTTGTAATATTTTTTTCTACAAGAAAGCCTACTCTGACAAAGATAGATGACCCTAGTTGATAAAGTGTCTTAGCTTCATTATCATGTTGGACATATTCCTTACTGATATCTTTGGTTTGATTGTGTGACATGTCAGGTTCAGATGATTCTGTTGGTGCTTCCAAGGCAATGTTGAAGCCATCATTATGTTTAGTGTCATAGATTCCAATGATTTTAGCTATAACTTGATCATATGCAAGCATGTCCCTAGTGGAAGATTCTTGTTTTGGAGGAATATCATCTATGTGTCCCATGGAGGCAAGTGTCTCATCTTGGAAAGTGTTGATAGTCAAGGCCTTTATAAGGTTAGAAAGTGTTTGATCATGAATGGTGTAAAGGTCAAGGAGTGGATCATTTTGGATTTTTTGGTCAATGGTAGGGTCTTGGTCAAAGATGGGGTTGTCATGGATTTGGACTTCTTGGTCAATGGTAGGGTCTTGGTCAAAGATGGGGTTGTCATGGATGATATAATCAGAAATATAATTGTTGTTAAGGATAGGTGTGTTTTGGATGTCATGATTGTCTTGAAGGACTTCATGGATGGACTGAAAGATATGGTCATGGGATGGACTACCCTGTTCTTGACATGAGGGTGACATTATAAGGTCATGCTTTGGGCTTTCGTCTTGACATGTATTCTTAGGTTTACACAATAGGATTTGACTTTGAGTAATGATAGAACTTTCATGGCTAGATGTGGCTTGTGAGGGGATGACTTGAAAAGGATTAATGAATGATGGACTAGGATAGGATGTGGGGACTTGGACTAGACTAGTATGTGAAGGACTAGGATAGGACATGGGGAATCGCATTGGACTAGTATGTGAAGGACAAGGCTATGACGTGGAGACATGGAATGGAATAGTGGATAGTTGGTTTCCCTTGTCAAGGTTAGGATAAGGGTGATAAGTGGACGTTTGTTGTGAATTACTCGTAGGATTTATGTCAAGTGACTGTTGATGGTGAGGGTAGATGGATGGAGGTGGAAAATTATTTATGTCAAAGCCTCGTGGTAACTTATCCCCTTGGTCCAAAAGCATGGCTAGATACCTTTGAGGGTCGCGTAAGACTGAGTTTTATACAAAGGAGACTATATCAGGATTTTGTGTTGCAGCTTCTAAGTCTTCTGCATATACTCATCCATTTTGGTCTCTTTGTATGAATGGTTTAGAAGGGTTTCATGATGAAGATGGCATGTTCATGGAAGATTGCATGTTCATGTTGTGAAATGGGTCAGAAAAGGTCCAATGTTTGTTCATGTCATAAGTGTTATTGTCAATGTTGGGATTGGAATCTTGTCCAAAGTTTGTCATTTGTCATTGTTGTCTTTGAAGCCTAGTCTCAACCGTAAAAGGGATTTTCTCAAATGAGGATGATGAGAATGACAAGTAAATGCAAGGATGACACTAGCCTATGTTTTTTGGATTTTCAATAAGGATGAAAATGCAAGACTATGTTTCCTAAAATGTCGACTAGGATGACTAGGTGATGATAATGTTTGTCTAAGGAAATGATTAATGTAAGATGTCAAGGTGATCAAAGCCAAAATGTTGACTGAGGACTAAGATGATGATGTTTGACTAAGAAATTAATGTTATAAATGCAAGGTCTAGGTTCAAAATGATGACTAAGATGAACAATGCAAAGTCTAAGTTCAAAATGAGGACTGAGATTGTTTTTGGATGTTTTGTTGAAAAGTATGAGTTGTCTAAGGTCGATTGTTTGTGTCCAGATTTGTGAATGTTGTGTATAATGTTTGAGGAATCCAAAAAGCACTTGACAAGCACAATGTTTTGAATGTAAGCAAGTGCACATAAGACAAGTACAATCCTAGGTTAGTCTAGGACAATATTCGTTAGATTCCACGTGGGTTTCCCCAACCGCATATCTGTAGCCTGGGTTGTCCTAGACATAGGTAATTCTACTATGAGAGATGGATAACCATGGGGTTAAATGAATAGAAACCTATCCAATAATAAAATGGGACACCAACTCAATAAAAATCATGGATTCAAACACTATTCAAGTATGTGTAGGATCATGATGGAAAAAATAGGCCCTTAAGTGACAATGAAAATTTTAAAAAATCAGAGTTAGGAAACTTGACGTAAAAATTTGAATAAGTTATCTATATTATTTCAAAAATATGTTACTAACTCTAATCCATAGACCAAAGATATCAGTTACCAAATAAGCTATCAAATGTTACTAACTCTATATTTTTGAAATTTTTAGATGTCTACATTTGCAATGGAGCTATTGATTAAATAATTCATAATTATTTAATTAATTCGTGTCTTTTTATTCTTCATGATTATTTAATAAATAAATTACAATTTATTTATTAAATAATCATGAAGAATAAAAGGACACAATTAATTAAATAATTATGAATTATTTAATCAATAGTCGAATGTGAACCAAGGACATAATTAAATGTCATAATTATGCTAGGATGAAAGTGGTAAAAATAGTGCTCGTAGGCCTAGGTCATTTTTAGGTGTCTACAAAGGGTTTAAGGGTTTAAAGTTTAAGGGCTAACTATTTAGGGTTTATGGTTAACAGTAGAGGGAGAGATATAGAGGGAGTGAGTGAGAGAGAGAGACGTAAGAGAGGGAGAGGGGGTAGGAGAGAGTAGAGGGTAGATGGTTTAAGGGTTAAGGGTAGAGGGGAGAGAGATAAAGGGAGTTAGTGAAAGAGAGGGAGGGAGGGAGTGGGAGAGAGATAGAGGGTAGAGGGGAGAGAGATAGGAGTGATTGAGTGAGAGACTTGGGAGAGAGAGAGGGAGAGAGATAATATTTAAATATTTTATATATTAGTAATATATATATATACTTATACATTAACTAAAATATAGAAATAATATTTAACTATTATACATAATTTTGTAAGAGATTATCATAAATTATATATTATATATTAGATTACTTGTAACTATATTGTATATTCTAAACTAGATATATTAAAATAAACTATAAACTATTTATTGCATTTTTTAAATCATATATTATAAAGTATATTACATTTTTTAAAATTGGATATCCGATTTGAATCGAATATCCAATATTTTTGGCACAAAGCTTATTGCCTATGGGTTAGCCTTGGGCTTGCTTTGGAATTTGGCTAGGACATGCCAATCCTAAGAAGTTAACACAAAAAATGTGTTTTACAGCTTACCTTTCTTTTCTAGACTTCGCCCATATGGCCGACAACTTTCTTTTAACCCAAAATTGATGAAATGAAAAGGATTTCTAAAGGAGATTCTCAGCTTTACACCAATATAAATTATCCTTTACTTTGAATTTAATAAATAATTATTATTCATTTTCTATTAGAATTATGACTAATGTCTTGATTGATAAGATGATTGAAAAACATCTATAGCTTTCAAATGGTATCACATTTTATAATCCAAAACATGTGTCACATTCTATGCTTCGTATACCATAGGATTAAAAATAATTGAATTTCATGAAGTTTTAACCAAGTTAAGGTGGTCAGACATACGATTTTTTATATTTTTTAAAACGTGTAATAAAAAATTCATAATTAATTATTTACTTGGAAAAAAATTACAAAAAAAAATATGCATCACATCGGGACATGAGTCCTCTACTTATATCTAAAATATTATAAAAAAAAATATTATCATTTTATTGTGGTTAGGGTGGTTAGATAGACACCTAATTCTTATTTTTTCCCTGAAATTTAGTACTACTACATTGAAATTTCAAATTTTCATGGTCGAATAGATTTTTTTTTAAAATAAACCCACTAGTTTAGAAACTACATTCAATTTGCTATAGATTCTATTCTTACATATTTTTGAAATAATATAGATAACTTATTCAAATTTTTAAGTCAAGTTGCCTAACTCTGATTTTAAAAAAAAATTATTGTCACTTAAGGGCCTGTTTTTTCCATCACAATCCTACACATACTCGAATAGTGTTTGAATCCACGATTTTTATTGAGTTGGTGTCCCATTTTATTATTAGATAGGTTTCTATCCATTTAACCCCATGGTTATCCATCTCTCATAGTATAATTACCTGTGTCTAGGACAATTATTTTAGCTCTCTGGGATGCCACATTTTGGACAACATAGTAATTAGAAGGAAGGACATCTATTTGTTCACCTACTAGTATAAACACTCACACATAGTTGAAAAGTTCCTCTCTAAAAATATTTAGGTAACTATAGATACAACTAAGGAATAATTTCTAAAAAGATCCATCAATCCTTTAATAATATCTACATTATAAGTGTGAAGAAAGGAATGAAGTGCTAGATGAATATTTTATAGTACAATCATGTTTATTTTCACATTTTTTGTCATTGATGCCAAATATATGTTTAGAGATGTTTTTCATTTATGTCTGAGAGATGCTTAGAGTAGTTTGTCAAAGATACTTGGTTGATGGTCTCCAAAGGTTGCATTCCTTTCTTCATCCTTAATATAGAGTTTCCTTAGAGGTTGCTTCATCTTATAGTTCATTTGATGATGTTGAAGGATGTGTTTTGCATTTGAGGTCTTGAGAAGATTCTTTGGAAGATCTTATTTTCACTTGTATATTTCCTTGATATTGTTAATGAAAAAGGTGTTTGATGCCAACTTTATGCAAAGTGAGTTTATTGGTCTAATAATATTTGATAATGCAGTGTTAGAAGATTCTTCATTATCATAGTGCTTGATCATGCAGTGTCAGGATTTTTCATTCAATGACAAGAGCTTGTTTATTCATTTTATTTTCATCCTAAGTCTTTATTGCACATTCAAAGAGTTGCTTCATTACAATGCAAAATTGTTGTTCATTGTTTACTTCACATAATTGACATTGGGAGTTAACATTGTTTATTTGAAGATGACATTGATACTTGTAAAGAGCATTTGAAATTGGTGTTATAACCTAATATCTAAAACCTAAGTCTAGGTTTATGCTTTGTGAAGACTAGAAATACAAAAATCACTTTATGTTATATTTTAAAAGTGACTTTTTATATCAGGTTAAAAGTCATTTAATTGATTATTCAAGGGGGTTAAGCTCACCCATTGATCAACTCTCTCTCCCTAATGAGCCTATTGGAAAAGTTAAAGGATTAAAATCTATCACTCCTTGTTAAATCGATGGATATCATTCAATTGACTAGTTGGAAGGAGTCAAATAATCAAAGGTCAACATTTGAATTTTGTGAATGGTTATATTGCTAACTCTCCACTTTGATGGGTATATGAATTTTTGTTGGCTTGTGTTTAGTTACACACATTTTGATAACTGTTTTGAAGAAAATGATGGAGTAGTTAATGAAGGATGTGCATCTAGTGTATTAAGATTGTGGTATGAGATAGGTAAGGGGTTTTTTGAAGATATTAATGAAATTATTGTGTTAAAAACAATTCATAGGTAAGGAGGCATGAATATAAAAATATAAAAAGGTGACTAATACAGTGCCCTAAATGTGCATTCAAAGAAGATTAACTATCAAGGTATGTGTGTAGGAGTCACTGTTTATTATTCGTATCATTATGTTTGCTGAAGGGGAATCTTGTAGAGAGATATTTATTCATGTATGCAAGGATAATTACATGTTGAATATTTATATGTGAAGATTTTGATGAAACAGTGTTGTAGTATTAATGAATTATAGAGATAATGTTTGTTGAATTGATGATACAGAGATAGATCACATGAATAGTGAATTGTATGGAAACAAAGTAACCCTACGATTTTGTTTATTTCTTCTATGATTAATGGAAGTGGTGTATGTTTGTGAGTGAGGCATATTGTGTTTCCAGTGAGGCATAAAATGCCACCAGTGAGGTTTCTAGCCAGTGAGGCTTCATAAAATTTATTTTAAGAGTGATTTTTCACCCTTTTAGGCTTTTCTAGTCATAATTCTTGTGTTATGTCTCCTCTTGATGTTTTTTCACATTGTTTTTAATAGGCCATATTTGTTTAGGTATCATGTTTTGATTTAAATATCATTGTGACTTACTCAAGATGCAATACCTATAATGTTTGAAGTGTTTTAAATAGATCTTTCTACATAATACAAGTGATTTAATTAATGAAATTTGGTTCCTCATTAGACCATTGATTCACCCCCCTCTCAATGGTCCTATACTACAACAAGTGGCATTGGAGGATTAGGTGCCCTATAGAAGTTTAATCAACTTGGGTTGATCTTGGTAGCTAAGTACTATGGAAAAAAGAAGAGGAAAAAAGAAAAAGGTTAGTGATAAGAAAAAAAATTCAACAAGTTCCAATCAAATCAAGTTGTGTTATTGCAAGAAACATCCCTACCAATTGACACAAGATTTGACATATTTAAAATATAAGATAATTTTGTAGTTGAGAATGTTGAAAAAGGAGACCACATTATGTGTGAATGTGAACAAGAGTATGATGAATATGAATGTGAAATTGATCTTGAAGGTGAACTTATTTATGCCCTAGATGAGATCAAGAAACTTAGAAAAGAGAACCAAAGATTAAAGTTGTAGCTTCAAGAAGAAGAGGAGTCTAATACCAAACACTTCCATCTCTTGATGAAGCAGAAATATTGAAAGTTAAGTGTGAAGAATATAATAAGCTTATTAAGTATCTAAAGTTACAACTACTAGAGTCTAGAAGAGTTGAAGAATTCACTAGCATAAAATTTCAAACCAAAATGGAATATTTTAAAAAGATAGATGTTGAAGTGTTGTCTCTAAGAAAAGAACTAGATAAGGTAATGTAGGAGTTGAAGAGGAGTCTTCAAAATGAGTAGAACATGAAGTTATTTGAGAAAATGATTCTAAGTCAAAGGTCACTATCAAACAAGTTTGGGTTAGGATATGAAGCATAAAATAGTTACAAATATTATGCATTGTCCAAGAAGAATGCCATAAAACAACCAATGGATTCAAACTCATCAAAAGAGGCAATATATAAAAAAGGAGAATAAAGCACTACTCACAAAAGACTTGCAGATCAGAACAAAAATGAAGAAGGATACAAAAGAGTTCATAATCACAAGCAAGGACTGAGGAGAAGGTCATATGGCTAGGGAGTGTAGAAATAACACAAGAAATAATTTTGAATGGAACAAGAATAAAAGTTCTTGTGGGTTCTTAAAGAAGAATTACAATAATACATGTAACAAAGTTAGTTGCAATGAAAAAGATTGTAGGACAAAAGGAAGAAGTGTCTATGGATTGTTAAGGGACTATAGTTCTTTTACTCATCATGCTGGTTACAAGTTCATGTGCTATAGATATGATGAGGTTGGACAAAAAGTATAGTATTGTAAGAGTAATTTAATGGAACCATTGAATCATCACAAAAAGACAAGAAATGTGAATGTTTGGAGAAGGAAAAAAGATAAAGAGAAAGAATAACCTAAGATTGTGCATGTTTCACAAGTAACATCCATAACCGCATAAAGTGTAGCATGAGTTGAGGGGGAGTTAATTTTTAATATATCATTCAAACCCCATAGACAACAATAAAGAAGTTGTGTCTCCACAGTGATGGTGTCAAATGACATTTGGCCAATGCTATTTGTTAAAATAGTAACCTCAATTTATATGACTCTAGAAAAGTGATTACAAAGCTTGAGAGAAGTGATTAGTGTTAGAACCATCATGATGTTGCAAAATATCCTTTTGATTCAAAGGTTGTTGATCTTCTTGAAAAGTTATTACTTGTTGGTTTCAAAGGTATTGTTCATCTATTTCCTATTCTTCATGCCAAAGTGATTGTTGGTCATTTTGAGATGGTTATTAAGATGGTGTGTTGATAGAGTTACTACTCTTTCATGAATTCTTCCTTTCATAAGAATCCTTCATCTTATTACAATTTGTCATATTTTTAAGTGTGTTTGGTAAATTTAGTAATATTGGTAGAAAATTATAGAAAATGGTAATAATACTAAGAACCGATAGTGGATATAGTGATAATGTTAGTGGAAAATGATATGATGATTTGACAGAAGCAATGACAGTGTCTAATGAATCTTTGATAGTGAAATGATGCTTATATTTATTTTACTCCTCTCAAATGTCATTCCCAATATCATGCATTGTTGTTAACATTGGTTAGTAGTGATATTTATGCACAATGATAGTCACTATTTGAAAGATATTCCTTTATATACAGTGATAGTAGTCTTGGCATGAGTCATTTACAATGTGAATGCAAGGTGAAAGTTTACAGAGGATTCAAAATTATAGGTTTGATAGTATCAATAGACAAAAAAATGATGCTAAGATAGTCACAATGCAAGAGATAGTCATTACAAGTGTGACAAAGTCCAAATATACTGACAAAGAATAGTGCTTTTAATCACAATTTGATAATGCTTTTAGTCACTGTTGACTATGTTTGGATAGAGATATGGTAGGTAAGAACTACAACACTTTCTCTATGAAATGTTTTTATTGAGTTAAAATCACTCTCTTGTATGCTTATTATCCACAATGGTTCTATTATAGTAAGCATACAATATTACCCTAGTTTTGTGCAAGCAAAGCTTGCTAGTCTAATAACAATGATTTGTTACTTTGTGAGTTTCATGTTACGAGGCTCTAATAATAGTCTCTCTAATTTTCTATGGAATGGTATCATGGTGGCAGTGATTATAAGTATAATACATGATTTTTCTAATACTATAAATGGTCTATGTCAATGGTTTCATGCAGTGGTATAATATTCCAATACTACAATTTGGATAGTGCCTAATCCATTTATATACTTCATACACTATTTTCTAGTGCTACAACAATAGTCTTGATAGGAAATGGTTTGTTTGTTTTGATTACATTGCACTCTTGACTTGGCAATGTTTCAAGGAGTACGTATACAAATTGTTAATGTGTTTCCATTTCCTTAGTGTTTTGTAATGAACAGTTTGCTGATTCTTGCATATAGAGAAGTCCTTTTCATATTGAGTGCTTAGTGCAATCTCATCTTACATATACATAGTGGAATGTAGAGTATCATGATATTGTGCACAGTGGAGAGTGAAGTATCATATTTCATATGCCCAATGTAGTAGTGAAGTATCATATTTCATATGCCCAATGTAGTAGTGGCATATCATAATAGTATGCATATTGGATTACTTTTCCTAATGATCTTGATGAACTTGCAATATAATCTCTTTGTTCTCTTTTATGCAACTTTGATATGTCTAATGCTTAGTTTGATGAACACTCAAAATAGTGAAAGGCGGTGGTGAATTAGTATTCCATCAAACCATTTACATAACATCCATCAAAGAAATAACATAATTTTAATTGTAACAATTAGTAAAAGCATAGAATCGACACTAGATGACAATACACATGAACACCAATATTTCTATGTTGAAAACCCAAAATGGGAAAAAACATGGTGAGGATTAACTAACAATGTAATATATTTGTATATAGAATATTACAAGGGCTCACTCCCAAGCCTCATTGTCCTTGAAGGCTCATAACCTAAAATAATTTACAAAACAAAGTATGTCTCACTACCAAAAGATGAACTAAGATAGAATGCACCTTCCTTGTGTTGGATTTCAATTCTGGTGAATCACAATATATATTAAACACTTCCTTGTAAGTATGTTGTCTACTCACATATAAAATTCACACATTCACACTTTCTAACTTTCATCCCTTCACTTATTCCACATCATCCACACACACTTCTCCACAAAAATTTCTTACATATATACCATATGCATTCACTTTCACTAATTAGGTCAGCCTAATTAGAGAAACACCAACTCACATCAAAACCAAGTCTTTCGAAATTATCCTCAAAATGATATTCACCTTTGTGCCCAACACAAGCATCTAACATATGGTATTAGTCGGCATGGACCTAAGATAGATCCATATAGCATTTGCAACACATATTTATTCTTAAAACCAAGTCAAAATTGGGTCGACTTGAGCTAGACCTAAAACTTCAAGAATCCAAATGTATATGCAATGCATCAAATATGTAACACAAAAATTTGTTAGCACATTGAATTCTCCTTTAGATGACATTGAATAGATTATCTTAAACTTCACAAGGAAAAATGATTAATCATGAAAGAATGTAGAATCTCCCACATGAATGCACTATACAAAAACTTACTATAGTTCTTGGACTAGAACAATGTTACCCATATGTTATGAATATGTTCACATATCATCTCAAAAATTTGAAGTAAGATGAAACTTATAGTCACAAATCTATGTACAAAGTCCTATAGAGATATCACTCTTTGAGGTGAAATCTACACCAAAAACCAACGTACTAAATCAACATAACACTATTTTCCAAATTACTAGTAATTGTATCTTTCCAACTATTTAGCCAAGTCAACTAAAATATTGTCAGTGGATGAAAACAATGCCAAGATGGAACATAGTATCAACTTCTAATCACATCTTAAAAAATAAGATAATCTAGACCAAAATACCATATCAACTTCCATTACTGAAGCAACTACTGAACTATACAAATAATGTACATCAATTACAATCTTCTAGTTTCCATTTTTGACATTAATGACAACCTTCCAATTTCCAACAATCTCCCTCTTTTTCATTGATGGAAATACATGATGTGAGAACCATTAAATAATCTTCTCAAATTTTTATTTCTCTCCTCCAAAAACTTCTCTCTTTTCACATGACACCTTCTCTCCCCCTTTGATACCAATGGAAAAGGATAAAAGGATATTGAATTATTTAACAATTTCTATTACATACCTGAATACTCCCCCTAAGTAGTACATCCAAAAAATAGTAACTATGATTAATAAATCAGAGGAGGTTGTCCCTTGAATTTTTCTAAGAGTATCTATCCTTGAGAGGATTTCCCTTCATCCCAGAGCTTCTTCACTTCTAGCAAGGCTATGCATAGATAATTAAGATCAACTAGGATGTCCTTTCCTTCAACTAGAGTCCTTGGAGTAGCATTCAAGTTCAAAATATTGTCAGCTAGAGAAAGAGCATAGTAGACATGAGTGTACTTATTCTTTATTAGATCAATTAGCTTTCCATATTGTTCAACCATTTCTCCTTTCTCCTTATGTAATGCAAGATATTCTTTGTGCAACTTTATTAAACCATACCAATTTTGATCATCCAACTATAAAGCTAGATTAAAGGTGTTGGGTGCATACTTTATTTGTGTCTCAACTGTGTCTTTAGCATCCTTGTATCTCTAAATTGCATCAGGCCATGTCTAGCAAAATGAGAGTAAACTTTTGGCCTCTTTCTCACACTCTTGAACATCTTTAAGTCTGTTAAGTGCAATGCTATGTGTAGAATTGCAATTGTCTTCAATTTACAACAATCCTTTTTCTTTGACCCAAGTGACCAATTAACTTATTGCTTGACTCTTTAGTTCTCTAAATTTATCAGTCAATGAATTTGTGCTAGTGAACTGTGAAGAACTAGTGACTACACTAGGAACTATCTAAACATGTTCCTTTTTCCTTACTAGATGCTTGATTATCCTTGAATTTGGCTTAGTCTTGGTAATTAATGGATGAGCCTTAGTAAATTTTATCTTTTCTCTAGAGGCAATAATAGATTTACAAGAGATCAACTCATATTTTTCAATAATTTCTTGAGCTACTTTAGTGTAAGTTCCAAATCTAGGTGTGCTAGTATCTCAAGGGTTGTTGATTAGCATTTATATACAACCAACAAAATAATCCTTTTCAATCTCATACCCCAACTTAGGAATCCATGTATTTCTTGGTCCATCTACCTTGATAATGCAACTATAAGTGGATACCAAAAATGTTATATCATTCTTATATTTTGTGACTAGTTATCTTAGAATTCCCCTTCTTTTGTTCATTCTTCTTTGGAATTTTCCAAACAATGGAACAAGGGCATCTCCTTGTGCATCAGAATATCCAATTTTTCTCATTAATTATTTGATTAGATCAACAACCAGTTTGGTAATTACCAAAATAACTTCTCCTATACCAACAACATCTCTCATAAAATAGAACCTCTTTAGCAAAGTACTCAACCCAGACTCACAAATTTGGAAAAGTACTCAACCATATTCAAGCTATGAGGCTTCAACCTCTTTGGCAAAGTACTCAACCCAGACTCACAAATTTTACAAAACAAATCAATGTACATTGAATCCTTAGGTCTGAAATTTATGGGGACTTTCAACAAAGCATTCAAAAAACTTGAAAATAAATCATGTAATGATTCCCCTTTGAGTCTCTTCATTTGAACAAGAGAATTTTGATCAACATTGCTCAAGTTTGGATGGCATTCAACTTGGAGCTCACTATGATCTGCAAATTGTGATGATGGAGAAATTAGAGCAGCAATATTAACATCTTGACAAGCACTTCCATTATCTAATCCATGACATCTATCAGCATGAGGTGTGTTAGGATGATCAACATTCACAATCCTCATGCCCTTTCATCATTGAATATCTCAAATTATTGCTTATGCATAGCCATTTGATATGCTTGGTGCAGGGTTGTAGGCTCTTTATCCCTCAACATTCTTCTATGCAAATTCAACTTTTTGTCAAATCATCCTATATCATGACCAAGCATTCAACATCATTTGGCCTTATGTTCTCAGGAATCTCTTACTATCTTTGAAAATCTAAGAGTAAAATATTGAACTAACTCATCTTTTCCTTTCTCCATATTCATGAACTTTCTCCTTATCAAAGCAGGGTCAATCCTTTCTCCAAATTGCTCCATGAACATTGTCTTGAACTCTTCCCATGAAAGAATGGAAGATGTTGGTAAATAAGAGAACCACTCTCTTGCATCTTCTATCAAGGATTGAACAAATAGTCTCATGATCACATCCTCATGATCAATCTCATAATCATCCATCACATTACTAAACTCTTGGAGATGTTTATTTGTTGATTCAGACCTATCACTAATGAATCTTGGCAATTTATTTCTTACTTTAGTTGGAATGTCATTTGGGTAACCACTAATGCCACTGAAATTGATGGCTCTGTGCCTTCCAGTGTTGGAACTTCTTTGACAGTCTGGCTGGGACTGATCACAAACCATAGTTCCATCTGAAACCGTACTAGGATGCATATATTGAAGCATTTTGACATGCCTCTTTCAAATTTCACATATCAACTCTAGAACTGATCATTCATTGCCCTATTTCTATCTTTTATCATGATCTTAGAATATTACATTGTATAATTCAAATGCATCTAAGCCTAAGATCTACTTAGTGGGAAAATTTCAAGAACAAGCATACTTTCAGCATAATACATAAGCTGCAAATTACAATTCAGAAGTATGCAAACTAAATATTGCTATCATTTCCCTCTATTAGTGTTGATCACTAAATAGGAAAGAGAAGTTTATTCTAAGATGTTCAAACATGTGAAGAATACCTAGAAATGTTGCAATTGTTGCAAATTGTTCTGGAAATGGTGTAGATCTGGAACTTTCTTCAAATCTTTAGCAGGTTGTTCTGACAGAGTCGCCACCTCTCTTCTTAGAGGACTAAACTTCAAGTAGTATGAATTTTTTTCACAAATAAATCTATCTCTGAGTTCCTTCCACTAGCAGAGCACCATAGATCTTGAAATATTCAAGTTCACAACAACAAATCTTTATCCAGGCTTGAAACCCTTCAATATTTGAACTCAATTTCAGAATGTCAAACAATTATGACTCTATAACTAAGAATTTTGCACTTGGAGACTCAAATTTCTCCCCAGCAGAGTTTCCATTCTGTTGGTTCTCCAAATCAAACTAGACCAATGAATCCTATAGACTAGCCACTTTCTAATGATCAGATTCAATGGGGGATTTGGCCAACTAATAGGAAATGGAATTAAACCACATTTCCCCTACACTTCAAGCTTTATAGGACCTAGGGGTGACCCTTTAGCAACATCTAAATATTCAAACACACAATTAATAGGATATTGCTTAACAAATAATCTTCTCATAGAATTAAGCTGAGAAACATAAAATTGCACTCAACATTAGCAAGACATTAAGTGAATTTCATCAACTAGCTTGGAGAACAAGGAAAACACATAACTCACAAATTAGAATTGAAATGGTTATAAATTTAAAGAATTTAGGACCAAATTGAAAGCAATAGAAACATAATAATGGATCAATGCCAAGAAATGAGATCTGGAGTCATATAACCAGCATTCATCCTGCAGTGTTGAACATGCTCTAAAGATCTTTTCAAATGTTATCACATTGTGACAACAAGACCACTGAAGTTTCATCTGATAACCATTCTTTATAAATCTACCTGAAACACAACACTCATGTCACACTTGTTGAATAAATTACACTATTCTCTAAATAATAGGCAATAATAAGTTCAGCTTGTGATTCATTAAAGCATTTATATCATTCACAAAAAAGAAGGCAACAACAAATGTAACTTAATGAATGAAAAGACTTAGACAACTTTATTATTGAATCCAAAAGAGTAATACATCTCATAAATGGAGGCAATTATTAGATAAAATATAAACATGAGAGCACAACTCAGAACACACACACTTTAGATTTAATGACTCAATTACATTTCTCCTAGCTTTATAGTCTACCTAGAGCTTCTACCTACCTTGCAGAGCTTTTAGAAATTGCAACCTAGAATTTTTATAGATGAGAGGAGAATGAGAATAAAAGAAAATGGAAGAAGCCAAAAAATCAACCTGAAGAGGCCATCTAGAATCTTCATCCACTGTTGATCAACAACAAACTCAAAAGCATCTCTCCTCTCACTTCAACAAACAATTTTTCCTCTCAATCTGTTTGTACCAAGTTTCCTATCAACAATTTTTTTTGCCATGTGAGAATATCCATCATATTTATTCAACTGGAAAATACCTCTATTTCCTGTGAAAACTCAATTTAGCCCTTTTATAATGTTGCAAAGTAATGTTTTAAATGTTTTATTTAAAAATTTTACTTAACAATGAAATATTTTCCTCCATATGATTTTTAATCACAAAATGAATATTAAATTCACTTTATAACCTGGGAAAATTAAACATTTACCCATGCACATTATCTTACATGCCACTTGAAATATTTGTCCTCCCAGTGAATAACAATTCACTTTTAAAAGTACTCCCCCTGTGTAATTTCACTTTCACGTGCACCATTTACCTATTACATTTTATCTAGCTCATTTTCATGTATTTAAATGCTTTACCTTTTAAAACATTAAAAGGCTTCAAAAGATTCATTGGGCCATTAAGATTTTAATACTCATCCTTTTAAAATCACACTAGGCCCACTGAGAAATCTCCCACTCATGCCTGACACACATTTTACATTTGACAAATTGCCTATGCTTTGTAAAATATTTCACCATTGAAATATTTTATCTTTATCTTTTTTTTTTAAAAAAGGACCCCTTTAATTGTATCCCATGGTAATTCAAATTGTTGATTCAAACTACCCTAAAGCTTTCCCTACATTTATGCATGGTGGGCACCTACTCGGAGTTGTTCAATGGTTGAAATAAAGCTTATGAAGTAATTAAGAACAAAAATTGATGATATAGCATGCTACTTTGCATAGTCTGACTTTTGTGTGTTACACATTTCATAGACTATAGTGTTCACATGATCAACAAGAACATGCTGGGTTCCCAAGTGGGCCCAGCTAAAAAAAATAAATTCATTTTTGTACAACTTTACCCTTGAATTAATCGAACATAGCCTCTGAGTGCTTATGGATTGAAAACATGAAATGGGTTTTCATTAAAATCTGCTTTTTGACATATTTGCAAAATGTGCAAAACTAGCAGAGTGAGCTTTGGAATCAGCTCTGAAAACTGGGAAAACAGCCTCCTGAAGCCATAAAAGCTTGCAGACATGTATAAATCTTACCTAAGATTGCAATGCAACAAACGGTTTAGAGAAAGGATTTATGAGGTGAAATTTATTCATTGTCAAAGTTGCTCAGTCGAACTTTTGTGAATAAATAGCTGCTCTGAACCAATTAAAACTCGAGAGATCACCTCATTGCAAAAATACCAAATCAACTTCAGGTGAGTTGCCACTAGAAATAGTAGTTCATTTAGGTGCAATGAGCACGTGTGAAAGAAGGATTTCCTTGAATCATCATTCATCAAAATTTATTCAAGGTCAAAGTTGACCTCTCATAAAGGTTTCTAAAAATGCAAGTGCAGAACTAAAGAAATTGCATTTGGTTTTGACTTGCTAAAAATAGAAAATCAAGTCATAAGGCTTTGAAAACTGACATGTGAACTCATCTTGACATGGAGAATACAGAACAACAACCGATTTGACTTGACAGTCATCTGGTTGCAAAATGCAAGCTCAAACGAGAGGCTACTTTTCAAAACTAAACATTTGCAAACATCAGAAATGTGACAAAACCCTCCAGCTTCACTTTTTGAAACCCTGACAAAACTCATTGTGGGAAGCTAAAAATTGAAATTTACACTCACATAGGTCACATGAGTGAATCTGAAAATGGGTTTTGCTTGACAATCAACTAGCTTCAAGTTACAACCCTTTAAAGTGGGTCATTCGGGAAGATTCTTAAGTGCATTTCTGAAAGTGCAGAAGCAAATTTTTTGAAATGGGCATCTCAAATTTGGGAAATTTGAGAGTGCCAATAGAACTATAGGGTTATTGATTCCAATTCTTGTGTTCTTAATTAATCCCTTTCCTTTGTCAAATTTACATTTAGGAGTAGATCTGGTGGATAATCAACCAATTAAATCTATAATTGCCTCTCTAGATAGCATATATGAATTGTCAAGCCACACAAACTGATCATGAAATATGCTAAGTTCCAACCTAATACATATTTCTTCATTGCTAAAATTTGGAAACTGATCCCACACATCTAATTTCATCTATGTAATCATGTTGTGTTTCTATTTTGAGGTAGAATCTTCTCCACTTAATTATTTAGACCACAATATGTGTTATTTTCCATAAGTAGGTTCTTCCAATTTTCTATGAATATATATCCCAATGTCTTCAATTGGAATAACACCAAGGGGAACATCCGAAAATGCACCCAAGGGGTCAAGTTCTAGGGTTTTGACATGATGCTTCTTAAATTGTGGTTCTGATCTTATTGAATTATTTACAACTTGAGGTATATCCATCACATTCAACAAAATTCAATGAATAATTCATAGGGAATAATGTATAGTAGTTGTAACTTACCTCTTTCCTATACACCAAAGCCAAGAACCAAAGTTCTGTAGTATGGAAATGCTTTGGTTTATTCGAACTTGTTCTGCATGCTTCTAGTCTTCCACAAATGCCTATCATCGAATGAATTTTCCTCAACATACTTAAATTTATTTCTTTGATCTTAATTACTTCAAAAATAAATGCTTCAAACCACATGTAGATGACCTCAAAATTAGCATATACTTACATCTTTTCAAGCTTTGAAAAATTTATTCTTCACACATGTGCACTTGAAAATTCCTTTTATTGGAAATCTTGAATTTTTCATTTGTAATAACTACATTTATGTCATGACATGACATCATATATTGACAAGGGGATAATAAATTTTCTAATTATTGCTCCCCCTTAGCCATTCTCTAAATTTAATTTTTGACAGAATTATCTACACCTGAGAATGACACAAATGAAATTGATACTTTTGATTCTCCTTATTTTTTAGATTTTGTTTTTATCGGATAATCTCTTTTCATATTTTTGCTTCTACAGTCTTTAGAAAAGTATCTCGATTTGTTGCAATTATAACAAACAACATTATTCCATCCAAATTGTCCTTTATCCAATCTATATTTTCATTGGTTAGCCTTCTGTCCAAACAAATTGCAATCATAACAATAGCCTTTAAAGGGATAGATCATCTTGTTAAAAATTTGAATTCTACATTCTATAGATTTATTTCCAATTCTTTTGCATTTGAAACATTGAAAAGTGAATGATAAAGTATTTTGATTCATTCCATGATTCTGTTTTATTCCATTTCTACAATCTTTTGCTCTATGTCCAGATCTATTGCATGAATAACAAATACCACTAAAAGATAAGTACCTTTGAGAATTGGGTTGTCTAATAGGAATCCTTCTTATATTGCTTCTTTGATTCTTGATTAATCTTCAATTGCCTTGAGTCTACTTTTGATTGTCAGCCATGTCAGGGGATTGATCTACTTTCAAACTGTCCTTCTTCAAATCCCAAACTACCTTTATCCTTAGAAGGTTTTTGAAACACAATCAACTCATCAAGAATTGTAGTACTTGTTTTCAATTTTTCCTCATGAGATTTTTCTTTCTCTAGATCTGATTTTAGAATTACCACTTGTTGTTCAAGCTGTGCACATTCATCCATCCTTGTTTGAATTTTCCTCTTTTCTTCCACTTGTTCTTTCAATCTAGTGATGTCCTCATTTGCTTTCTTTAATTGATCACTGACTTCTCTATATCTTTCCTTGAATTTCTTGATTTGTTCTCTCAATTTCTTAATGAACTCATTTGCTTCCTTCAAGCTTTCCTTCAAATCATTGTTTTCTTCTTTAGCATTGTCAAGATCTTCAAGAGCAATTTCAAGTTCACTATTATCATATGGGGTATAGTATTCCTCAATACATTTAGCATTAATCTCTTCAGGAGGAATAGGTTCAATCTCTTATCTACCATGTGTTCAAATACTAGGATCCTCCTCAAGCTATTAGGCTTCTTAAAATTAACCAATATCTGATACCAATTGATGAGCACCCAAAATATTGAGAGGATGGTGAATCAGTATTCCATCAAAACCTTTTACATAATATCCATCCAAGCAATAACATAATTCTAACTGTAACAATTAGTGAAAGCATGGAATCAACATGAGATGATAATACACATGAATAAAAGTATTTTTACGTGGAAAACCCAAAATGGGAAAAGCCATAGTGAGGATTAACTCACAATATAATATGCAAATATAGAATATTACAAGGGCTCATTGCTATGACTCACTATCCTTGAAGGCTCACAACATAAAATAATTTACAAAATAGAGTATGACTCACTACCAATGATGAATTGAGATATAATGCACCTTCCTTGTGATGGAGTTCAGTTCCAGTGAATCATAGTGTATATAAAACACTTCCCTATAAGTATACTATCTACTCACATATGATACTTCACACATTCACACTTTCTGACTTTCATCCCTTCACTTATTCCACATCATCCACACAAAATTATCCACAAAAATTTCTTACATATATATCATATACATTCACTTTCACTAATTAGGTTAGCCTAATTAGAGAAACCCCATTTCACATCAAAACCAAGTCTATCAAAATTATCCTCAAAATAATATTCACCTTTGTGCCCAACACAAGCATCTAACATATGGTATTAGTCAGCATGGACCTAAGATAAATCTATATAGAATTCACAACACATATTTAATCTTCTTAACACCAATTCATAATTAGGTCGGCCTGAGCTAGACCTAAAACATCAAGACTCCAAACATATATGTAATTCATCAAATGTGTAACAAAAAGCATTTTTAACACATCGAATTCTCCTTTAGACAACATTGAATAAATTATCAACTTTAGCAAGGAAAAATAATTAATCATGAAAGAATGTGGAATCTCCTACATGAATGCACTATACAAAAAATTATTGTAGTTCTCAGAGTAGAACACTATTACCCATATCTTCTAAATTTTTTCACATTTCATATCAAAAATTCAAAGTAAGATGTAACTTATATTCACATATCTATGTAAAAATTCCTTTAGATATATCATTCTTCGAGGTCGAATCCAGACCAAAAAAATAATGTACTAAATCAACATAACACTTTTTTCCAAACTACTGGTACCTGTATCTTTCCAACTATATAGCCAAGTCATCTAAAATATTGTCAGTGGATGTAAATGATGTCAAAGTAGAACATAGTGTTAGCTTTTGATTAGATCTTACAAAATAAGATAATTTTTACCAAAATTTCAAATGAATTTCCATTACTATAGCAACTACTAAACTATACAAATAAGGTACATCGATGATAATCTTCCAATTTCCATTATTGACATCAATGAAAACCTTCCAATTTCCAACATAGTCGTCTCATAGAGCAATAATCTTCTCTCAATGGACATTGACAAAGGATAAGGTATGGTGCAATGGATAAAGGTTTGGCTTCCACTTATGCTCTATGATAGTTGTATTTCCTTGCATAATGAACATAAGGATCCTAGCTAGTGGTACATATCTTGGTATAATTGAATGTATCTTCATAGTAGTATTTCTACATCATTTCATATTATTGATGCAAAAATGGTTCCATGGTGTTAAAGTGGTTGTTGATTGGTTGGTCACTAGTGTTGATGCAACAATGGCATTTATCTCATTGTTGTCAAGATTTCAAGAGGTGTGATTGTATGTTTACAAGAGATACAAGGTTGGGACTTGTCATGTTTTGATATGACCAAAGGTGAATATATATGGTCCAATTCTGAAGTGTTATTTATATTATCAAGACGTTCATAGTGTTGATATTCACTACACATTCTTAACTTAGTTCTTGATGTAGTTCTTGATTTTGATGCTTCATGATATTCATGGAAAAGTGTCAAAATTATGTTTGTGGTTTATGCATTATACAATTACTTTAGTGCGAGACTTTATTCATCATCTCATTGAGTTGATACAGTTGGTATTCTTTAATGACAGTTGTTGGATAGTTAGTGATTACATTGTTTGTATTCCATGCTATTGAACAATCATCCTAGTGATAAACAGTATGGTGATAGTGAGCAACATAGATTTCAGCCATCGTGAATCACTAATGTGATGCGTACATAATTATTTCTCAATCACAACGATTGGACTATATCTTCTTATATAATGATGTTTGTCTTGAGAAACACAAGGGAAGTGGTTGGTATTGAATAGCTTGATGGTGCTATGAAAAATATGATTTCTTTTGTCCGATTATGGAGCTTGATGTAGAAGAGAAATTTTCACACACAAAATTCTCTCCAAACTCTCACAAAAAATGCTCAAATAAAATAGAGGAATTGTAAATTAACACAAAAATTTACTTGCATAAGAAACTATTGATTTTATTCATTAAACTAATCTGGATACAAAATTTTTCAATCATATATGGATTGATATGCACCAAATTATTCTCCTATAGGAATCAAATATGAAACTATAAATTAATCTAAAGAAAACTATGCTCAAACATATGAGCTTTTACAAAAAGAACCATCTCCCATCTCTTCTAAACCACATGCAACACATGCAACTTCAAACTAGCTATTCTAGCATCCTCATGGGTTGTTGTTTATCAGACCAAACCTGGAATAAAAATGTCCCAACTTTCCTCTAGAGAAAAGATACACCCTCACACTAGCCTCTCAAAACTTTCCTTCAAATTCTTCATTATTGCTTTCACATTTCTCTAGATTCTCCACTACTGGATCGAAGAATTAATTAGAAATTAAATTTTCTGCTCTCTACTGCCAGGTATGCCATCTCTTGTAGCTGAAAAAACCAAACATCAATTGATAATTAAAACTTATTAAAAATCCACTCACAATAACCTTGTCAAAGATAGAATGATGTATGTTTTTTATTCCACTTCTTTATCTCCTAAAAAATAAAAACCCAAGGAAAGTCTTGGGTGTCCATTTCCCACTCCCTAATTTTTAGGGATCAACATTTATTGTTTTAGAACTTCAATATTTCATTCTTAATGCCTCTTATTGGGTTTTGAATATTTTTGCAATTAAATGCTTTAAAACTATGTGTTTTGCTTTACACCCAACTAGCCAACTTGTCAAAGTTGAAAAGGAAATTTAATTGAACAGTTAAATTATTTGAAAATAATTAATTTTCCCACCTCAACATGTAATCCAAGCCTAAAATTAATTTATTTTAAAATTCCAAAAAATCTTCCCCAAAATTCACCTCTTTTTTTGATAGAGGATTACTAATTGCCATGGATTCTCCTGCATCAAAGCTCATTTGTAGAGGCAGTCCATTGTCCTTTGTCATTTTATGTCAAAGGGGAAGTGATGATGTGCAAGTGTAAATTGACATCAATTCCAAAGGGGGAGCTAGTTGACATTGTTTGTCATTAATGTCAAAGATATGTTGAGAGATGTTTGGTATTCATGTCCAAGAGATGCTCAGAGTTAGTTTTTCAAAGATACTTGGTTGATGGTATCCAGAGATTGCATTCCTTTCTTCATCCTTATTACAGAGCTGCCTCAAAGGTTGCTTCATATTATAATTCATTTCATGATGTTGAAGGATGTGTTTTGCATTTGAGGTTTTGACAAGATTCTTTGGAAGATCTTCTTTTCACTTTTATATTTCCTTGATGATATTGTTAATGAAAAAGGTGTTTGATGCCAACTTTATGTAAAGTGAGTTGCTTGGTATCACAGTGCTTGATCATGCAGTTTCAATATTTTTCATTCAGTGACATGAGCTTGTTTATTCATTTCATTTTCATTCCTAAGTCTTTATTGCTCATTCAAAGGGTTGCTTCATTACAATGCAATTTTTTTTTTCATTGTTTACTTCACATAGTTAGCATTTGGAGTTGACATTGTTTATTGGAAGATGACATTGATTCTTGTAAAGAGCATTTAAAACTGGTGGTATAACCTAATATTTAAAACCTAAGTCTAGGTTTATGCTTTGTGAAGACTACCAATACAAAAATCACTTTATTTTATATTTTAAAAGTGACTTGCTATACCAGATTAAAATCCATTTAAGTGAATATTCAAGGGGGTTGAGCTCATCTATTGACTAGCCCTCTCTCCTTAGTTAACATATTGGAAAAGTTAAAGGATTAAAACCCACCACTCATTGTTAATTCAATTGATATTGTTCAATTGACTAATTGGTGGGAGTCAAAGAATCAAAGGTCGACATTTAAAATTTGTGAATGGTTATATTGCTAACTCTCCAATTTTATAGGTATGTGAAGTGTCATCGTCTTATGTTAAGTTACACACATTTTGACAACTTTTTTGAAGAAAAATATGGAATAGGTAATGAAGGATGTGCATCTAGTGTATTAAGATTGTGGCCTAGGCTCAATAAGGGGTTTCTGAAGATGCTAATGACATGTTTGTGTTAAAAATAATTTTCAAGGAAGGAGACATGAATAGAAGAATATAAAAAGGTGATTAAGACAATTCTCTAAATGTACAATCAAAGAAGATTAATTTTCAAGGTGTGTGTGTAGGGGTCATTTTTTATTATTCATATCATTTTGTTTGTTGAAGGGGAGTCCTGCAAAGAGATATTTATTCATGTATGCAAGGAGAATTACATGTTGAATATCTATATGTGAAGATTTTGATGAAATAGTGTTGTGGTATGGGTGAATTATAGAGATGATGCTTGTTGAATTGATGATATAGAGAAAGATCACGTGAATAGTGGATTGTATTGAAGTAGACTAACCCTCTGATTTTGTTTATTTCTTTTGATATTAAAGTAAGTGGAGTATTTTTGTTAGTGATGCATGTTTTTTTCCTATTGAGGCATATTTTGTTCCCAATGAGGCTTATTTTTTTCTAGTTAGGCATATTGTTTTGTCAGTGAGGTATAGAGTGGAGCTAGTAAGGCTTTACTAGTGTGGCATAGAATATAGTTAGTGAGTATTTTCTCATGAGGCATAGCTTGTAGCTAGTGAGGATTTTTTAGTGAGTCATAGAATGTAACCAATGAGTTTTTAGCCAACGAGGCTTAATAAACTATATTTTAAGAGTTTTTTTTCTCCCTTTTATTGTTTTCCACTCATAATTCTTGTGTTATGTATCCTCTTGATTTTTTTTCATATTGTTTTTAATAGGTCATCTTTGTTCAAGTATCATGTTTTGATTTACATATCATTGTGACTCACTCAACATTCAATACCTATAATGTTTGAATTTTCTTCATTCTAAGATCTCCCTACATAATATAAGTGAGATAGTTAATGAATTTTTTTTCCTCATTATACCATTGATTCACCACACCTCTTAGTGGTCTTGTACTCCAACAGTTTATTCACCATGTTTCAAAGTAAAATAAAATATTAAATAGGTTTAGTACTCATAGGAATCTATACAATATGGTGAGGAAGCAATAATCAAGCTATTTTATCATTCATGATCTTTAAAAGTGAAATAGTCTAATGTGTCAATGCGGTGTCCATTAGTACTACTTCCTTGTCTGGTAAGGCTATATACTTACCCCTTAATGATATATTATATAATACCTCAAGATTTTAATCCTTTATCAGCTAATTTTCATCATCCATAATAATAAGTGGTTTTTCTTGATGCACTCATTGCTGTCTCATGCATAGTATTCCATGTGATTAAATGATCAAAAAATGTATTATAAGTTGAAATCATTGAAGTGTTTTGTATTATGGATCAATATAATCCTAAATGGATATGTAGTATGGTGGCATTGGAGGAAACTCATTAGGTTACTCATATTTAATCTACTAAAGCACTCATGTGACAAGATGAGTCTCCACCAAGCAATTTTAATATTTTAATGAGAAAACATGTTCATAATATGATTATATGAATTTGTATCCTAGTTAAACCACTTTTATCCCTATATAAGGGTATAAGATAAATTACTCATCTATTATGAAAATTGTTGATAAATCAAAAGCATCAAAGTGCCCAAGTTGATGCCATCTCATGGTTCTTTAAGGCATTAAGTAAAATGGATCATTTATCAATAATAATCAATAATGTGCTTAAGTATCCATGTCAAGAAAAGGGAATAGTAGATTACAAAATATCTCCTTATTGATGATAATGTCAAGGATTCAATAAATGTTATATAAAGTGTTTTTTTTAGCATCCTAATATGTAAGGATGTTGGAACAAATGCACAACATAGGAAAGACAATCAATATTTATGCTACTCTAGCTAGAGTAGCTCACTAGAGAATGGCATAGTTTGAAAAAATAACACCTCAAATGCTAAGTTAGACCTCTAGGTTTCATAAAAATTTCTAAGAATCAAATTGAGTATTTATAAAAGTCAACAAAAAAGTAGATAAAAATCAATAAAATAGTGAAATAGAACCAAGTGACTTATAAAATTTCAAGCCATTTGATCCAAGTAGCATAAATTACTAATAGGAATCCTTGGGAAACCAACATGGTAGTCCTAGTAACCCAAGTTTGAGTTCCATGGTCACCTTGTAAACATACAATAGTAAAAGTAGAGACATAGGCTATGTAATAGAAAAGCACCAATGGGATCAAAAATGGAAAAAAAAATAGATTAGGAAATAGTAAAAAAAAAATTAGGAAGTCAACTTAAACATAAAAGATATTAATTTTTGAACCAAAGGAAATAGGGTGTCCACCTTTTGGGAGATGGAACTTTGGGACCTATTTTGCACTTTAGTTCATTAGGAAACCAAGATTTCTCAGCCAAGTGACTCAATTGAGGGAATAACTAGGGGTTTCCCTACATGATTATAAGGGGGTTCACCATTATAATAGGTTTCAAAGGAGAAATGCAAACACTCATGCATAAAACCCTAGAAACTTGAAAGAATAAAATCAGATTGACAAAAGAGAATGAAACAAAAGGGTACCTGGAAGAATGATGGAATCCAAGCAAGGTCTGCAACATTGAAATTTTTCATTTTGAAGTGTAACGAGACTCATATGTTAGGTAAGGAAATTTAGTCCCACTATATGAATTCGGGCAAAATCTAGAATCTTTTAGTGACTATTCATGATCTACATAATGATTACAAAAGGGGCTATATTGGGACATGTACCCAGAGGGGTGATTTAGTCCCAATATTAGGGTTTGACTAATATTTATATAGCCTCTAGTTATCTTCTGTAGCTTCCATCTTGTTTGATCTTCAAGTCTAAAAAGTATGAATTACGATTTGTAGGTGAGTTTCTATGAAAATGACAATTTCTTGACAAATTTTGCAACTTTGTCTTCAAAGGATCTTCAAGATCCAATTCACCTAGATTTTCAATCACACATTAAGAGGGAAATATTTTTTGTGTTATGGAATAGGTGTTTGCCTTGGTCAAACCATGTTTTGGTAATTAAACCTTGAAATGAAATGAAATAGCATGAAGGAATGATGAATGGACAATATGCAATGTTGCAACTCACCAAACCCTCTAAATGAAGGTACAAACTTGTGTGAAATGGCTCCAGTGGATGTGGATCTTAAATCTTAATCTTGATATGAGATAATGTATTTGAATGCTTGCTTGAATCATGAAAACCTACATCACAAATATTAGCTCACAAAAACACATAATGCATGATGACTTTGACATGATGCTTGAATATTGAATGCTACTCCAAATTCTTGATGATTTTCTCTTGAATGCTCTCTTGATCATACATTTTCTATAATGCTTGAATACTTGAAAGCTTAGATCTTGTTAGGATAAAATATGTGAAATAACCTTGTATTTATACTTAATTATGCCAAATTTCCCAAAATTACAACACTACAAGATGACATCAGATCTACGATAATCAAATCTTGCAATTAATTTGATTTAAAATAGGTCCAAGTTAAAGCAGGACTCATACACTAGGTTAGGCATATGAGTCCCAATAACTTAAACCTGGAACACAAACTACAAAAAGTGTTAAGTTCAATGCAACATTTAAAATCAGGTCCTGAGACCAAGGTGGGATCCATACACCCAAGGTGGCATATGAGTTCTAGATACCTAGATTTGGAACACATAACCAAAAGCATTAAATTATTGTTTGTAATTTATTCAGTGTTGGGATTATCCTCAGAAAATGCATTTAATTAAGGCTTGTGAATGCAAAATAGGACCAAATAAGGCATAAAGAAGCCAAAATTTAATAGGGAGGGCCCAAACAAGTGTGAAAATGTAAAGGGATATATTTTTCCACACTTGATTTGGCCACCACTTTAGTGAGAGGAGGAAATTGCTTCAAACTCACAATAAAGTAGATAAACTTTCATCAAGAGGGGTCCAAGTGTACTAATGCTAGTGAGATAGGATGAAAATGATCAAGAGGGATGATAAAGCTCCTAGGAACAAGATCCTATGGAAATACAACATAAGAAAAAAAGGACACACATGTGAATAATGTATGAAGCAACAACAGGGTACAAGCATACATTGTCAAAGACATAAAGAAGAAAAAGAAAAGGAGGGGTGGAGCGAGCCTCGACTATTTGTCCAATACGATGTGGATCAAGCCTTAGTTATTTGTCCAAAAAACCATTTACAAGTGGAGCACGATGTCCACTATTCAAACAACATGCATGCTCACATGGGCTAGTGGAATCTAGTATCCACTAGGTGAGCCCCCAGTGAGACACATATGTAGATGGATGGTATGCACCCACATAGACAAGAAAGTGGATATGGGAATGTCATGCCTATGGTCAGCTCCCATAAGTTAACCATGCCAAAGCTATACCTATTGATAACTTTTATAAGGCACCACACAACATGAATAATAGTATCCATGAGGCAAGCAAAACTTTGTATGCTAACACCCATGAAAAAATGGGATGGATCCATTGTTGCGAGTATGAGCATATTTGGTGGTGTTGTCATTAATGTTTTCATTGATGTCAACACTATTCAGTATGTTGTATATTGTGCATGTATAGTTGAGATGTTGTTGAGATATTGTGAGTACATGGAGCTATCTTTATGATATTTCAGATGTGTTGAATTTTTGGGTTTCCAAGTGCTTCTGAGAAAATTAATAAAGAGAGAAGTTAGAGTTATGAATGTGTTCAAAATTTGCTCCACATTTCTCCTGTGTTGAAACTATGCTTGTGTAGATTTGAATATTTTTTGATGGTGATCTGATGGTAATATATTCTATGTTGTAGCTTCTAGTTTGAGGGAATGTGAAAGTTGCGTTCACTAGTGTGTGAACCGTTCTGGAAAAGTTAGTTTTTTGTGGATTGGGAGAAATGTTTCTGGTCTGTAGTTCTCCACTATTTTGTTTCAGATCTTGCGGATCTAGAATATGTCTTATAATGGTGTTCTCTATGTTCAAGGAAATATGTTTATGGTTTGGTGATTCAGAAGTTGAATTTGAGAGTTGTTGTAAGTGTTTGCACATTCTGGATGGACTAATGGAAGGAGTTCAGTGTTCAAAGATAATTACACTTGCTACAAATGTATCTGAAGGAACTTGAGATGTGTTCTTGTGCATAATAGAGCATGTTGCATTGTCTATGTGTCATCTTCTTGTTGGAAAGCATGTACATTGATGTTCAACTATGTTTTCATTAGGTTTAGCTGACTTGGTGTTTACACTTCATTTGAAGAATAAAATTTAATTAAGGAAGCTTGTGGTTGATCTCAGACATTATTTTTGGTCTTGGTTAAGTATTTTATTGGTCCACTCTCATTCCTTTCCACCTCAAGAATGTTGAGTTTCTGACCTAATTTCAATTTATGAAATGAAGCTTTTGTGGCTGACCTTGGAAAATTTTTATAAGGTTGAAGATGGTATAAATGCAAGGAAAGTTGTGAATAATTGTATGATGCAAAGCAATGAAGTAAGCCACAAATAAGATGAGAAAAAGTGTGCAAAAGTGAGTTGAGGTAGCAGTACTTCATTGTGTTATATTCATGAAGGTAGTGAGCTAAAGGTTTCTACAATCTTCTGATTAAGGTTGTGGATGTGTGTAAATTGTTGTGGTGGACCTTTTGTTTTCTTTTGTATCTATAGGTAGTGATCCTTATTGTTGGAAAATGAGTTATTTCCGTAGGTAGTGAGCCTTTGTATCTAGACAGCAAGTCCTATTTTTGGTAGCGAGCCCTTGGAAATGAGTCTTTGTATTCGGCTTTGCACTCTCTTTATATTGTGAGTTAATCCTCACCATGGTTTTTCCCTCATTGGGTTTTCCACATAAAATCTAGTGTTCATTGTGTTGATTTTACTTTCTGTTATATGCATTTCATGTTCATTCTAAATAAAAAAACAATGTGATTGTGAAATTGATAAGTGTTGAAGTTCTTAGTTTGTTTTGGTGACAACTAATTCAGCCCCCCCTCTTAGTTTTCCTGCTCCTTTTAATAGTTGGTATCAGAGCAATGGTTCCTTGGTATAGAAATTAACCGCTTAAGGAAGATCTGATGGCGCATAAGTTGGAGATCCCTATGTTCGATGGAGTTGATTACAATGACTAGAAAGTGTAGATGAGAGGATACATTCTATCTTGGTTACAAGACCTAGAAGGCTGTTGAGATGAAGTATGTTTCTCTGGCGAGTGGCCCTACTACTATAGTTGAGGTTTCTACTTATTAGGAGAATGAGAAGGCAAGGTATGCTATTTTCAGTGTTTTATATAAAATTGACTGAACTAAGGTTCTTTCTTTAGACATTGCTCATGAAGTTTGGAAGAAGTTGCAAGAACTGTATGAAGGAAAAGAAAGAGTAAAATTGACAAAGAACCTAGCAGCAAAGTGTGGATATGAGAATTTGAAAATGGAAGAAAGTGAAGATTTTACAAGCTATTTCTAGAGGGTTGAACTTACAACAAATGAATTTAGGAATCAAGGGGGAAATATGATTGATGAAGATATAATTGAGAAGATCTTAATAACCCTACCTGATTGTTATAGCGATAAGATCTTAGTGATTGAAGAAATGTATGATCCTAATAAATACACTAAATAACAGTTATTTGGCACCTTTACAACATTTGAGATGAGAAAATTCAGGAAAGAAGAAAAGATATAAACAACATTTAAAGCAACAAAGACCGAGGATGATTCAGATAGTGATGGTTTTGATGAGTTGGAAGTGAATTTTACCAGGAAGTTGAAGAAATGTATTGGTAAGTATAAAAGGTATGTTTCCCTTTAAATGTTTCAGTTGTGGTAATATTGGTCATTATGCTTCAAGATGTATGAATAAAGATGTAAATAAGAAGAACAAGGATCACAAAGATAAGGATATAAAGGATAAGAAATATAAGAATTTGTATTATGTTAAAGAAGAAGCTAAAATCTCTTATGATGAATCTGATTATGAGGGTGATGATAGTGAATGCTTATTTTTAGCTTTGGAGAATAAATCTATTTCTGCTAACCCTAGAAAATATGCAAGAAAGAATGCTCCAGAGAACAAGAAGAATGATATGGAAGGTACTTTGGTCACTGCATTTCATGCTAGATAGGATGAAGACTACTGGGTGATTGACAGTGGATGATCTAATAACATGACTGAAGATAAAAGTAAGTTTACTAAACTTTAAAAGTATGATGGTGGTTTGGTCATGTTTGGTGATGATTCAAGAGTGAAGATAGTTTGAAAAGGTTCAATTAGTTTTGATGGAATTCACAACACTAATAATGTGTATTATGTAAAGGGTTTGAGGCATAATATCTTGAGTGTTGGATAGTTGTGTAGCAATGGCTTTAAACTTGTGTTTCAGAATAATACCTATGAAATAAGAAAAGGATCTGGAGATATGGTTGCTCCTGGAAGGTGAATTCATGGAAACATCTATCAGCTTAAGGGTGTTGACAGTCAATGCCTTGTATCTCAATTCAATGAAAGTTGGTTGTGGAACTAAAGGATGGGACATGTAAACTTTGATAATTTGGTTAGGATCAGTTCAAGAGATGTTGTATGAGGTCTTCCTAGAATCACAAAGCCTGCTAATACTATTTGTAGAAGTTGTTAGTTGGGGAAACAAACAAGAATCAATTTTAAGAAAAAAAAGAGTAGTCTACTACTAGAATGTTGGAATTAATTCATACTAACCTTTGTGGTCTAACTAGAATAGGAATCCTAAATGGTGACAGGTATTTCATGCTCCTTATTGATGATTATACTCAAATGACATGGGTTGCTTTTCTTAGAGAGAATACTCGGGCTCTGGATAGGTTTAAAGTGTTCAAAGTAAGAGTGGAAAATGAGGTGACCCTGAGAATCAAATGTTTGAGATCTGATAGAGGTGGAGAATCCACTTCTAGTGAATTTAATACATTTTGTGAACATCATGGCATAAAAATTCAATTCTCTACTTCGAGAACCCCTCAGTAGAATGTGGTAGTTGAGAGGAAAAACAAGATAGAATAGAAAGTTGTAGGAACCATGATGAAAGATTCAAATGTACCAGACGTGTAATAGAGAGAGGTAATACACATTGTTGTTTATGTTCTTAATAGAATTCAGATTAGAGGCAACAACACAAATACTCCTTTTGAGTTATGGACTGGTAAGAATCCTACTATGAAGTACTTTAAGGTATTTGGAAGTAGATTTTACATTAAAAGAGATGAAAATCTTGGAAAGTTTGATGCTAGATGTGATGAAGGAATTTTTCTTGGGTACTCTACTACTAGTAAAACATATAGATGCTTCAATAAAAGATTGAGGAATATTATTGAGAGTGATAATGTGAAATTTGAGGAGGACATACGCATACCTATTGAGATAAGTGAAGTTGAACTTGATGATCCTATCTATGGACAAGTACTTGAAGTGAATAAGGAGAAGGAAGAAGAAGAAGAAGATGAAGACGAAGAAGAATAAGAAGAAGAATAAGTTGAAGAAGAAGAAGAAATCCCAGAACCTGCTATTAAGACTGCTAAGTATGTGTAGAAGAATCATCCGGAGGAACAAATAATTTGAGATAAGAGTGAAGGTGTGAAGACAAGAAGTAGAGTAGCAGCTGAGGTAAATATTTTTTCACTCTCTAAAATAGAACCTAAATCTGTGAGTGAAGCATGTGAAGTTGAGAGTTGGGTTAGAGCTATGAAAGAAGAGTTGATGCAAATAGAAAAGAATCAGACATGGGACTTAGCCCCTAGACCTGTGAATAAGAATGTAATTGGTTCAAAATGGGTGTTCCAAAATAAGTTGAACGAAAATGGTGAAGTTATAAGAAATAAAGCAAGACTTGTATGTAAAGGATAATCACAAGTTGAAGGCATAGAATTTGAAGAAACATTTTCCACTGTGGCTACAATGGAAGCTATTAGGATGTTTCTAGCATTTTCTGCCCACAAGGATTTCAAATAATATTAGATGGATGTCAGGTCAGCATTTCTGAATGGTGAATTAGAGGAAGAGGTGTAAATGAAACAACTTTAAGGATTTCAATTATCAAACAAACCAGATATGGGTTGTAAGTTGAAGAAGGCATTGTATGGGATGAAGCAAGCTCCCAGAGCTTGGTATGCAAGATTGGATAGATACCTGACAAAGCAAGGTTTTAGCAAAGTCTTTGCTGACAAAAATCTTTACTTCAAAGTGCAAGGTAAAAAAATGTTGATAGTAGTAGTATATGTTGATGATATCATCTTTGGTGGAAATGAAGGCATGTGTAAAATATTTGCAAAAGAAATGCAAAAAGAATTTGAAATGTCCATGATTGGTAAGTTGAATTTCTTTCTTGGTCTTCAAGTGAATCAAACAGATAAAGGGATATTCATTTCACAATTGAAATATGTGAGGGAGATGTTGAAGAAGTTTGGAATGAATGGTTCCAAACTAGTTAGTAATCCTATGGTAATCAGATGTAAGCTGAGTAAAGATGATGAATCTGCTAAAACTGATAAGAGAAAATATAGATCTATGATCTATGGATTGTTGTATCTTACTACTACTAGACCAGATATTATGCATGCAATATGTTTAGTTTCTATATTTCAAGAAGATCCTAAAGAGGTACTTGTGATAGCTGTAAAGAGGACATTTAGATATCTTAAAGGTACACTAGATTATGGCTTATGGTATCTTAAGGGTGTTGATTTCACCTTGAGTGCTTATATCGATGCAGATTGGGCTGGCTATGTTGATGACTGGAAGAGTACTAGTGGAGGTGCTTTCTTTCTTGGTGGAAGATTAGTTTCTTGGTTGAGTAAGAAATAATATTTGGTTTTTTTATCCACTATAGAGGCACAATATATTGTTGCAACATCCTGCTACACATAGGTTTTGTGGATGAAGCAAACTATGAAAGACATTAGAGTGATATGTGATGATCCTATTCCTATTTTTTATGATAATACAAGTGCAATAAACATTTAAAATAATTTGGTGATGCATTCAAGAACAAAACACATATCTATCAGATATCATTTCTTGAGAGAGAAGGTTTTGGAGAATGAAGTTAGGCTAGAGTATGTGACAACAAAATAACAAATTGTAGATATATTTACTAAGGCTCTTCCAAAGGATACTTTTGAGTATCTTAGGGAGAGGTTGGGGGTCACTGACCCTTTGAACTAGGTGCACATGAAGGTGCATCAATCCAATAAATTAACAAATTCTTCATTTTTCTAGATTGATGAATCATGGATGTACTCCACAGGGGGACTAGGAATGTTTTTCCTTGTTACAGTATGGGTTAAATGGCTATACTCCTAAGGTGGAGTAATCAAATATTTTGATCTTTTCCATTGATGTCAAAGGGGGAGAGAAATTCATGTGAAAAATAGTCAGAAAAGAAGAAAAGGTGTTCTCCTAGAATATTGTGTAGGTTGTTGTCTTTGATGGGTTTTTCACATCATTTGTTACCATCAATGACAAAGGGGGAGATTGTTGCAAGTATGAGCATGTTTGGTGGTATTGTTATTAATGTTTTCATCAATGTCAACATTGTTCAGTATGTTCTAGATTGTGCATGTATAGTTGAGATGCTATTGAGATATTGTGAGTACATGGAGCTATATTTATGATGTTTCAGATGTGCTAAATTGTTGGGTTTCCAAGTTTTAAAATTAATAAAGAAAGAAGTCTGAGTTATGAATGTGTTTAGAGTGTGCTCTAGTATGTGCTCTACATTTCTCCTATGTTGATCCTATTCTTGTGTGGATCTAAAGTTTTGTTGATGGTGATATGATGGTAATATCTCCTGAGTTGTAGCTTTTGTTTTGATGGAATGTGAAAGTTGTGTTCACTGATGTGTGAATCATTCTGGTAGAGTTAGTTTTCTATGGACTAGGAGAAATGTTTCTACTCCACAGTTCTCCACTATTTTTTTTAGATCCCATGGATCTAGAATATTTCTTATAATGGTGTTCTCTAGTTTTTGACAAAGATGCTTGTGGTTTGGTGATCCAGAAGTTAAATTTTAGAGTTTTTGTATGTGTTTGCACAGTCCAGATGGACTGATGGAAGGTGTTCAGTATTTGAAAATTGTTACACTTGATGTGGATGTATTTGAGGGAACTTGAGATGTGTTCTCATGCATAATAAATCATGTTACATTGTCTGCATGTCATCTTCTTGTTGGAAAGCGTGTACATCAATTTTCAGTTGTGTTTTCATTAGGTTTGGCTGACCTAGTGTTTACACTTCATTTGAAGAATAAAATTTAATCAAGGAAGCATGTGGTTGATTTGAGACATTATTTTTTGTCTTGATTAAGTGTTTTATTTGTCAACTCTCATTCCTTTCCATCGTGGGAATGCTAAGTTGGTGACCTAATTTGAATTTACGAAATGAAGCTTATGTGGCCAACCTTGGAGAAATTTTCTAAGGTTGAAGATGGTATAAATCCAAGGTAAGTTGTGAAGAATTTTATGATGCAAAGTAACAAAGTAAGCCACAAATAAGAAGAGAAGTGTGTGAAAGTGAGTTGAGGCAATAGTACTTCATTGTGTTAGATTCCTAAAGGTAGTGAGTTAAAGGTTTCTGCAATCTTCTAATCAAGGTTGTGGATGTGTGTAAATTGTTGCGGTGGATCTTTTATTTTCTTTTGTATCTATAGGTAGTGAGCCTCCCGGTTAGACAGTGAGTCCTTTCTATAGGCAGTGAACCTTTGTATCTAGACAGTGAGTCCTCTTCTAGGCAGTGAGCCCTTGACAGTGAGCCTTTGTATTCAATTTTTCAATCTCTTTATATTGTGAGTTAATCCTCATTGTGGTTTTTCCCTCATTGGTTTTTCCACGTAAAATCTAGTGTTCATTGTACTAATTTTACTTTTTGTTATCTACATTTCATGTTCAAAACAATGTTATTGTGAAAATGATAAGTTTTGAAGTTTTAATTTTGTTTTGGTGACAACTGATTCAACCCCCCCCCCAAATTGTCCTGCACCTTTTAACATCCACAGGAATGAAAAGTGTGTTATGCAAGGTGGCCATATAATAGTTATTGTAAATGAAAAATAGTGTAAGGTATGTTCAAATGGGTTTTTCTTAGTTCATGTAAGGTCTTAACTTAGGGAACATCATGCCTAATTCTCCAAGAGATGACCAATTGAAGAATAGAAGATTCACAACTGAGGGAATGCAATCCACTTGGCATTACCACTAATAAGAATATAATATGCTGAGAGAGATCATGCTCTTGAAGGAAATCATGCCCAATTCCATCACCAAGGGAAAGATGCATCCTATGAAGTAAGAATACCACACAATGAAACATGAGTTATAAAATGCAAAATAATAATGTCAATGTATGCCCCCACTTTAAAGAAATTGCTAAAGATCATGTTGTGAGCAATTACTTTAAAGTAGCAAATGCTAAATGCTAACAATAAAGAGGACATGAGAGCTTATTTGGAAATTCCTATTCCAAGTCATATGTTTCAAAATGAAGCTACATCATGAAAAGGGGTTGTACCCAAAATTAAATCCCAAAATCCCATACAAGGGATCCATAGATTCAAGGTCAATATGTCTTTGCTACAATGTTTTTATAGAGAGTTCAAAAAATTATCATTCCCCAAATATTCAAACAAGTAGAAGAATGACACAAAGAGAGTGGAAACAAAGAAAATCCTTTTGGTCAACATGGAAGAGACCTAAATGTATCGATGCCTTGCATTATCCCCTAAAGGAAAACACAAGATAGAGAAAAGATAATGTTTTATGACATATAGAAGAATGTAGATACAAAGAGTAGGAATGTCATAAAGAGAGAGATACATCCAAAAAAATAATATGGGAGATCACATTACATACATGCAATCACACACATAATATGAAAAATAAAACAAAGACAAGACTAGTAAGGCACATGAGATTCAACCTATAGCAGGTTGTACACATCCCAATGTTGTTCATTGTACACAGAAGTAAAATAACTAGCCAAAGGGACCACAACAAGTGTGGTACTAGGAGCATCACCTAGTCCAACATGTGGTGAGTCACTTTTTCTAGGAGGATCATCACAGTTGTTATGGTCTAAGCTCAAGGAAGAATAAAATAATAAATTCAACTCATTATGCACTTCTTCATCAATTTTAGCAATCTCATCATAATCATGTAAGTTAATCACAATGGGAGATCGAATGATAATATTAAAAGAAGGTGCTTGTCCCTATTGTGGTTAAGATATATAATCTTTTTATTGTGGTGAAGAGGGAGAGTCATCGTGTATTGCTTCACTAGAGTTTGGATGTTGATTTTGTTTATTATTTTTTTCATTTAACCTTTGAGAAATAGCATGAAATCTACGCCTATGCCTTCTAGCATTTCTATTTATTTTGGTATGATTTTAAATTTTTGTTTGTGTAGGAGTAGGTTTATCGAACTTGGGTTTCTTCTATTCCATTTGAGGAGGTACAAAAGGAACCATGGAAGGGTGTTCAACCACTTTCTCTTTAGCTTTGTGAAATTGTTTTATCTTAGGAGGCATGACAAGATTTTTTTGGTTGTCTCTTGGTTGTTTGTAGGAGATAGGACAATTATCTATCTTGGGTTGTTCTTGGTTACTTGGAAGGTCTTTTGGTTCAATCATAGTTTCATCAAGGATAGGAGGCTCAATCGTGGGTTGAGGCATGTTTCAAAGGGATAATTCTACTATGTGTTTTTCATTAAACTTTTGATAGGATTTGAAAATGAAATCTTCACAAGGTTTAATAGGTTCAATAGGCTTAAGCCAAAAGAAATCTAATGAAAATTTTCCATGGGAAGACATAGGATTAAAACTACTATGATGCACGATAAAGATCTCATTGTCAAAGGGAAACTTTAAGCATTTATCCACAACCAATAGAACAACTTCCATGGAGCATAGCCATGGATAACCAAGCTTCACACAGAATTGATCTGATGTTAGGATGATGGAGAATGAGACATAATTTATTTGGTCCAACTTTTAAATGAAGGATGATTGAACCAATCGTACGGTAAGCAAAACCATTATGCATTTTTATCCATAATTTCAATTTATCATATGTATCTTGATATATTTCATGCACAAGTAAGAATTATTCAGTGGTCACATTCTATCCACATACGAGATCAATTAATATCTCATTAGTGGGCTTGTCATTGATTTGGCCAGCTCTATAAAAAGGACCATTGAGTGCATGTTTAAGTATTTATTTTTTTGAGAAAGTGATATGAAGAGGCATTTTAGTTTGGCCCTTACGAGATTGAATTTTGATCAATCCACCATAATATCCATAGGAATTTGTTCATTATTATCCATGTTGTCATCATTCGTGTCAACATTTATCACATCATTCTTAGTTTCACTAACTTTGAAAAATGAAATATTATGATTTGGCATGGGGTTGGTAAAGATTTTCATTTTTTGGTTGGGAGGGGCAATAGACTTATTACCACGATCATTGAAACCACCAATTTGAATATGATTGGAATCAATGAGGTCTTGCATTGTGTGTTTAAGATGCCTACAATGTTCTATATCATGTCCATTTTGATAGTGAAAATGACAATAAGAATTTGATCTAAATTTTGGAGGTAATGGTTTATTAGGATCGGGAGTTTTAATGGGAGGTAAGGAAATCAAGTTCTTTTCTATAAGTTGTAACATGATATTATGGAGGGTATGGGGTAAGGGGGTAAATTGTCTAGTCAGATCCCCAAATTTAAAAATATTTTTCTTCTTTATAGCAGCCACTTGGGTATCAACATGTTGAGTTGGTTGAGGTGGATTTATTTGAAGAAAGCCTTTATTTTGTTTCCTAAAAGGTTAGTAATTATTTTGAGTTGTGGATTTAGACTTTTTAGAATGGTTAGAGGTGGGTTTTGTTTCATGACTACAAATCAATTTTTGATAATCATGAAGGGTAGTACACAAGTGTATGAAGGAAGGAAATTATCTTGCATCTTAATTTGTAATTTCTTGATGAGCACTCATTGAAGGTGAGGATCAAGAATCTTTATGTCAATTTGGGAATAAAGTAATTGGTAGCATGAAATGAAGTCGGTGAATTTTTTCATAATCCTTTTTCTTACATCTCATCAAATAAGCTAATGTCATCTTAGGAGTCATGTGCACCTGGAAATGGTTAATAAATTCTTCAACAAGTTCATTGAATGAATGAATTTATTTCTCTAGTAATGAGGAAAACCATTCTAAAGGGGCATCTTTCAAGGACCTAGGGAAAAGCTTAGCCAAGAGTTTATTGTCAAGGATGAAATCACTGCATAAGGTGGTGTAAGTAGAAATATGGTTATAAGGATTTAATTTCCATACATATTTCTCAAACCTAGGAATATCTATACCTATGTTATTGGCATTCTTAATATCTCCAAGGATAAGGTATTGCTTTTGGCATGGTATGAAGGTTGGCCATTTTGACTTTAGTTTATGGTGGAAATTTTTTATTGAAAGGATGAATTTTTTTGTAAAAGTTGATTAATAATGGAATCATTGGTTATGTTTTAGGATGGGGGTGTGTATATGTTTGAGGAGCATGTAAGTGGAACACAAATATGTGACGTAAAGTGGTAGGAGATATGATGTGGGATGCCACAAAGGTACAAGGATTGCTAGTGGAAATTCCAATGTTAGGAATGAAATTACTAGTAGGTTGCATGATGTAGAGCAGGGTAGAAGGTTTCAAAATAATCTCAATTCAAAAACTTTTCAAATTCAATGGCCTTAACACATCAAACAAAAAGATTTCCTTCGCAAATTGACACTATGCCTTGTAGCACAACAAACACACCTTTTTAGACATACTTTTCCGGAAGAAAATCCAACCCACAATATAAAATATTTTTAGGATACCCTTTTTGTCACTTTAAAACATATCAAAAATTTAGGTAGGGTTGTTTTGGGACAACACCTTCAAAAATCTACTGCTATGCTTGATAATTAGGCCTAATTAAGTTCTTCCTACTAGGTCTCCACAAGGTTTACTCATTATATGCTCTCAATATTAAAAAAAATAATTCAAAAATGTCAAATTGTGTCTAACTAATCATTTACAAGAATTAAAAATAACTTTCAAAGGGCCTTTCACCAAACCCTAACCTTTATGCAACTATTTTTCCTAAAACATGAGTTTTTAGCCTAGGGAATCAACATATTTGCACAAATCCTTCTCCCCTACTCCTAAAAACATATTTAACACAAATTATACCCTAACTACATCCATTCCACTGATTTTAGGGTCAATTCATTAGTGGAATGGAGAGAAACTCATTTTTCTTGCTTCAAACCAACCCTGGGCTAGGTTTTTAAACATTTTTTAGGAAAAGTGCTCTAACTCACTCAAATTTTAATGAAATTAGATGAAACTAGTTGAAAATGAACAAGGATCATATCATAATCAACTCCAACAATTTTTAGGCCATAAGAAGGTCGTACAAGACTGTACAACATGGTGAAAGTTATAAGGAAACAAGAAAACTCAGAATTTTCACCATGAAATGCAATGAACTGTCATTTATAACTTTCACACAACACCAAATGAGGCCAATTTATCTATTAAAATTTTAGATAACACCATTATAGAGTTTTACTCCAATTTTTATGAAGATCTAATAGTGGAAGCAAAATTTATGCCATTTTTTTCAAAACTGGTAACCCTAGGACAATTTTAGGAAGGTTTTACAAAAATGGCCATAACTCTCAAAATACTAAATGAAAATTGATGCCACAAAATAAGAAAGAAATAAAATTCACATTTCAACAACCTAATATTGTTTTAAGGTTGAAATGGAGGCTATACAATTCATAATTTTCATGTTAGCAACAAAAATGTTCAGAAAATGCAAAAATAGAATTGTTCTATTTGCTTAAACCTCCAAACTCCATCAACCAACCCTTATCTTCTACCATAAAAGGATTTTAAAGAATTTAAAACCATATTAGAACTAACTCCAACCATTTTTTTGGTTAAGGAGTTAACAAAACATCATTATACCTCATTATGACAAAAAGTACAAAAGTTGCATTGACAACAATGTGCAACATTACAATATTTTAGCACCTAGACCCTAACTCACACCTAATGACCTTAGAAGACCTTATTGCATGTAAACAACTAAAACCAAAAAAAAGATCAACTTTTGAACCCTCTTGGGCATGAATACCTGGGTGTCCCTGCACCATACTCCTAGGGAAAAGAAAATTTGAGGTCCACCTTAAATAGGAATCTTCTTTCCTGTCTTCTAGTTTCGTTGCGTGTGTACATTTTTTCCTTTTTCCTAGATCTCAAATACATTTGTATCAATTGGTGCACTTGTGCATTTTGGTCCATCAAGATGCTTCTTGAGCCAAGGATAACTTGGTACAATATAGCCATGTGTTTTTGTTTTTGTTCTTGTTCTAGCTTGACCTTGGACTGTAATTGTAAATTTACTTTCGCTGTCATCCACTTTGTCTTATTTACCTACACAAGAAATAAACATATTAAAGAAATCATATTCTTCTTCTTCATACTTCACTTCTTCATCCACCTCATGTTTTTTTCCACACATTATTTTCTATTTGTGATTCTCCAAAATATTTGGCTTCACCTCAACCTTACTTAGCCATTCATTTTCATTTCTAAATTGCTCATCCATTATTTCATTCTCCTTTACATCAACATTCTCAACTCTCGGTTCTTATCTTGAGAACCATGTCATCTCCTTATCCTCCATGAATCTTTCCTCTCTTTGGAATATCCCTGAGTCCTCTACAACTTCTTTTGTTATCTCTTCATCTTCTTCCTGAACATCACCCACTTCAACATCAATGTCACCATTACTTTCATTAGTTTGAGAAAATTTAAAAGAAATTTCTTCCATTTCTTGTTCAACTAGTTTCTCAAACAATATGCTATCAAAACTTATTACCTCATCCACTACCTCATTTTTCTCCACTTCATACTATTGTACATCTATATTCTCACTTAACAAAAAGCTTTTAATTCCTATACACTCATCCTTCAAGGTTGTTAATACATATTTCATCCCATCATTTCTCAACTCATATGTGTTGTTTTTGTTATTATATTTTTCTACCTTTCTATAATGTCACAACCTTCCAAACACAATGTGACATACATCCAAATGCATAATATCACAAACTATTTCATCCTTATAACTACCTATATGTGTAGAACCCCAATCCTAGACCTACACAAACATAACAAACAAACACAATATTAGATCAATACACAAGTTAGAACTAAGATTCCCCATGAAATTCATTAACAATGCTCAAAATAGGAAATAAAATTAAGAACATAATGAGAAAGCAATGAAATCCTAATTAAGCATGCAAAATCTCAATCCCATGGGGGAATTGGTGCCAATTTGATGTGGAAATTGGCCCTTCCCCAACTCTTATGCAAGCTTAGTGTTGATTTTATGAAGATGTGATCCACTTTGGTAGAATTCTTGCATAACTAGCTACAACCTTGATAAAATTGATGAAAATGGTGATGCTTGGAGATGAAATTGAGTATAATAAGTTTGATCAAATTGTGGATGATCAAAACAAAGGATAGCCTCTATATTTATAGAAGAAAGTAAAGAGAGAAGAGGAGAAAGGGATGAATGTGGGATCATTCAACATCCAATGGGAAAGTGCCAGTTGTCGAGATGTGAATGGGAAAAGGATGTGCACAATTTGATGAATGTTCCCATAAATGCAATTAGGTGGAATTTCAAAATAGTGAAATGACATGTTGGAGGGAAGAGAAGAAGGAGTTATGTCCACTTAGCTCAAGGAAAAAGGACATGTAAGATGAAATAAATTCCTTATTGGAAGGACACATCCTATTTGGAGGGATTTTCAAATTTGGAGGAATATTCCCTCAAAGATGCCAAGTTGAGAGAAAATGAAGATTTAATAAATCAATTAAATTGATTTATTTGTGTAATTGGGAAAAGCTAGAGGATGTGACATGGATTAAGATTAGATTTAATCAGGATTTGATTAAATAAAAGGAGGTTAGTTGATGTGACTATTTGATTTAGATTTTTGGGTTGATTTTAAATCAAAATGAGAATAATATGATATAGGTTTAATTAAATAAAGGTTTTGATTTATTTAATTAAAAGGGATGATGTTGGATTAAGTTAGATAAAGGTTTAATTTATTTAATTTAATAGAACTTTAGAGATTTAATTAAATAAAGAGAATTATTCAATTAAAATAGAGACAAGGGGATTAATCAAATAAAATGATTTATTTAATTAATGAAAAATAATGACTTAACTAGATATAATTGATCTATTTAATTAAGAGAGGAAAATTGATGAATTTAATCAAATAGGGGTTATTCAATTAAATGGTTAGATAGAGGGATGATTTAGGATGAAGTGGTGTTAATTAAATTAGGATCAATTGTGTAATTTCAATAAGTACATTTTACGTGTTTACATTTTGCCCCTCTTTGAAGCGATGCACTTGTGTTGGTTCAAAGAATAAACATGTCTTGATCAAAAGCCAAATTTTTTCTAATTTTCACAATTCCCCAATGCTGCCCTAGTAGATGAAAGATGCTGCCATACTACCCTCTCGAGAGATCGGACAAAATTTTAACTTTTTGGGTGATCTCGCAAAAAAAGAGGACAAGGTGCCCGAGAGGTCTAGAAAGGCTCTAGAATGTCAAAAATATTCCAAAATGATGCAACACGGCCCACAAATGAACAATAACAGGCTCAAGAGGCCAAAACCCTAGTAGGACAACTAAACAGGGTCAAAAAACCCTAACTTTTAGGCTTAATATAGGCCTCGGGAGGCCATTTCCAATTCATTTACATGGATATCTTGTAGAGATTCTACAACTTAAGCTTTGAGCACTAAACGAGATGGCGCAACATGTTCTTCCATTAAACTTTTGAGATCAAGTATGAGTGTACCAGTGACATCCAAGTGCAGGACCTCCGATGAGTGATCCTAACCTGATCTCATTTTTTGTGTTTAGGTGCATTTATTAGGACTAGAAAGCTAGTTTAGGTCTAGTAGTGCAATATAGCGCTACTACAAACTCAATTTCAGTGCCGCATGACTTCAAGCTACTCCGCATATCCATGTAGCATCATGGCAGAAAATTTTTCAATTTAGGGTTTCAGGTCAAAGTGCACCACGTATGCACAGAGCATCGTGGCGATCATGTTTGAAGTTTAAGTTTACTAGTCAAATTGGGTCATTGTCAAACTGCACTGTGATGACAGAGTTTGAGGGTTCAAAATCCTCTAACGACACAATTTGAAACTTTCAAACTACACTTCCTTCGCAAATAGCGATGCATATGCTATTTCAAGGGTGAAAAAGCTTGATCAGGCCCATGATTTTTTTCATGAAACTTGATGTTGTGACTTTGCTGATATAGGAGGAGGCCAAGATACTACACTCGTGAGAGCACAAGATCCTAGTTCTATTTGGCATTCTAGATGGGATGCATGAGCTATTACAGGAGTACCTGGGAGCTCTAGGATTATGGTACATCACCTATGCTCACCCAGTTCACACTCACTTGGGTATGATTACTGTGTTTTCCAAGCAATGGCACAATGAGACATCATCTTTCCATTTTCCCATTAGTGAGGCAACGATCACTTTGGAGGATGTTTGGCACATTTCGAGACGACCAATCCATGAAGAGTGCGACATCTATGATTTGGATGCCAAGAGGGAGGCCTACTATGACATGTTGGGCCTAAATTAGATTATTTTTGCAAAGGGCTAGATTGAGCTGGAACGATACAGGCTCACTATTTCACCATTCAAATTAGTGGTAGTAGCCTTTATCTCAGGACTTTTGGCACCAGATCGGTGGGGCTGATATTTCAGCATTAGATGGGGGCTCACCTAGGAGAGGATGATCAATTTCAGGACTTGCTTTGCTTGGGGTTTGGTGCTATTAGCCTCTCTTTACAAAGATCTGCATGAGGTAGTGTATCTAGACAATAGATCCATCAGGGCTGGTGTTACTCTCCTACACATCTGGGCATGGGAGCATATCTTAGTGTTGCACCCTATCAGAGTTGGTCCCATAGCTATGGATCTAGATGATCTAGTGGTGTGGCGATATAGAGGTGGAGTTTCTTTTTAACACACTATCAAGCATGGGATCCCTCATTGGAGGAGGGTGATAGATGATATGTAGGAGTTCACCTAGAGGCCATACCTCAGATGGATGGCATGGTATGATGATGACCAACAACTTTTCTTCACCTGCTAGGACTAGCTTATGTAGGGGCAAGAGAACACCATGATAGGGAGATATCTACTAGATAGAGTGGATCATGAATTTGGTGATGCTTAGGATTGACCTGATGACTAGTATGTGGCCATCTTCACTCGTATGATGAGGGAGACATCCTAGGGCTGCCACATCCTAATAGACAAGGTAGTTCAGATTTTCAAACAACTTGTGGCTAGACCATGAGCATATGTATAGGGTCTAGCTGATGCAAGCATGACAAAAAGTTATGGGGATTGGTTTTGGGAACCTCTGAGATTGACATTAGCAGGAATAGCAATGGCACAATGGAGGCCTAGGGGTTGAGTAGGTAGGTAGTCACAGGGAGGCTAAGGGGGAGGCAACGAGGACAAAGGTGAGGGAGGCAAGGGTCCATAGCTAGACCATGGACCACCTCCTTGTGATGGAGAGCAGGTAGATGGGCCACCCTAACAAGAAGATTAGGATTAGGTCCATTAGGACCAAGACCAAGGATTTTAGGATTAGGTTCATGGACACCAGGATAGGGTTCGGACACTACCCAGAGATGGGGACCATGATCAACCACCTGTGCAGCCATCCCTTCAGCCAAACCATAGGGATGGTCAGATTCTCCATCTATAGGCATAGATATAGGTACTTATGACTCAGAGGGATCAGTTACAGGTAGAGCAGGACCAAGAGATCTAGCAGAGATAGGTTGCAGAGCTATAGGTAGTAGCAGAGATTGGAAGACATTAGCAGTTAGAGAGCATACCTACATCCTCCTCCTAGAGCATGGAACCACTTTGATCATATGGGGAGGCCATCCAACAAGCCAATTACTACAGGATGTATTATTATTAGGCTATGTCAAGACTAGCCCGAGTCCTAGATTTTTCACAGAGGACAAGCCACAGACCCACAAAGGACCACGGGAAGAGAGCAGGTGGCGAGGGAAAGAGCCAATAGGGTTAGCCCTAGTTTTTATTAGAGACATATATTCTTTCATTCTTTTATGCTTCACAGACTCATTTTTTATAGCCCAATGGGTGATTGTACTTTATTGACATACACATGTATATTTTGATCCAATTTTTTACCATGACAGTGTACATTTTGATGATGATATATATGATATGAGATGACGTTGGTTCGATGTGATGCGTTCTATTATATTTATGCATTATGGATGTCTTTACTTTCTATATGCTATGCAATGTGATGCAATGATGTTGTGCAATGTTATGATGTACATTATGTTCTATGTGATGATGCAAATGTGATGAGATGCTTTCTTTTTTGATATCTTTTCTGTGATGATGCAAAAATGCAATGATTGTGCTACTAACAGATCTATATTATGCCCCTAATGGATGATGATGAATTGCAATCTTTTTCTCTTTTCATTATCTTTTCTCATGCATTATATGGTGATGCATTTATATGATTCTTATGTCATGATGATGCTTATGCAAATGAATGATGCTTATATATGTTTTATGGATATTATGATGATGTTTATGATATGATATGATGAATGCAAATAATCTTTTATATGATATATGAATATGATGATGCAAATGAATGCAAATGTGTAAATGATGAAATGCTTAGAATAACCAATCTATATCATGCAAATGATGGAAATGCAATGCATGTGATATGATTTAATATGCAATATGTCGTATGCTGATGGTTTGTGGATGCAGGATGGATGCATATAAGATGATTTGTGATTAACTATCATGGTACCATGTTAGCATGGAAAGAAAATGGAAGAAAGAAGAGGATCCAACAAGATAGGAGATAATGGTGATGATGATGATTTTCTTACTAAGAAGTTGGGATTTTAAAAGGGAAAATTACCTTATGTTTGATTACACACATGGTACAATGCATCAAGGTATAAAGAACTAGGATGGTGTTGCATCTAATGTGATGGACTTTGACTCGACAATCAGATAAGAGTACTCATGTTCACACCTAGCATACAAAACCTTATTTAAAATGCAGTTCGGATATTTCAGACATCTCATACCAAAACATAGGAAGAAAAGCCTTCCTATGTGGTCAACAAGACACCTAAAACACCCTCCCTACACCTAAACAAAGTACACATGACCAAGGTTATATTACAAGAATATCCCACAAGCACAAAAGATAAAAATATAATAATCTTTTCCCCATTTGTTTCTCTCTAAATCCCTTTGTTTGGGACACCATTGAGAGGTCATTGAAATGAGCACAAAAAGATAAGTCAAAAGACAAAGATAAAGCACACAAACAAGCTAATGTTCTTCAATACCACTATCCAAGACTAAACTATGGTGATGCTTGATGTTGATGTCCATTGTAGGAAGGATGCATCCTAGGAGATGATGGTAACAAATTATTGATTTGGGATTGATTGGATGATAGGCTATTGACACAAAGAGTTGACCAACTTGTTTACGTATTGTCCTAGACTTGAAACTCTTGACACTTTAGTTTTTACTTTTAACCTGCTAGACTTGTTTCTGACTGTTTCAGCAAAGGTTGAGGATGATGATTGATTTATTATGAGTGATGCTTATTTCAGGTGAAAGAGAGATGAGACAAATGGATTTTTTTGGGTTTTTTGAATGTTTTTGAAGTTTTTTGAATTATTTTGAGACATTTTTTGATATTTTCAAGATTTTACAAATGTTTTGATTTTTTGAATTTTCAAATGTTTTGGGGTTTTCTGAGATTTTGACCAAGAGACTAACCTAAAGACCTATCCTAGGGGCCTCAGAGGCTAATCAATAGATTAGACTTGCCTACGTTATAAATGTAGATACCTCATAGTTTGAGTGACACAAACTTGATTATTGATGAGATATGAATAGATGGATTGTCTGTTTATTTTGATGGACTCGGGGGATGATCAAAGATCAACCTTTCCTATGTTCAAAGCTCAGAGAAAATGTAATTCGACAAGACAAATCTATTTTTTGACTTTTTCTGACTAATTTTTTGACCTATTTTTGTATTTTGATATGTTTTGAATTTTTCAGGATTTTGTGATTTTGTGATGTTTTTGGATTTTTTGATTTTCAGATGTTTTTGGATTTTTTTATCTTTGGGATTTCAAAAAACATACACAAATATGATCTAATGAGAACATGCCCCTAGCATGAAGCAATAGACTACTATAGTATATGCAAGACAAACTGACCTTGAGAATGGGTCAAGTAGTACTATGAGGGATCATGACATGAACACAACACCAAGCTATGATGTGGATGTGGATGGGTGATGGATGGAGATATGGAATGCAATGAATGATGGAAGTGTGCAAAATGAGTCATGAAGATCTTGGTGGATGGAAAGTTCTTATTTACACAAGGTACTTGTTTTCTAAGTGTTCACCAAGGTACTTTCCCAAAGTGCCACCAAAGTGGTTTTCACTAGAGGACGATTTGTTTTTCTTTACTGTTTTTTATCCTTTTTTTTATTGTTTTGGATTTTTGGATTTTTTTGTATTTTTGGTTCTATACCTTGAAAGATTTAGGCATAAATTTTTTAAAGATGGGAGCTGTTGATGGGATCCTATAGAGGCTCACCTTTGGGTGTTGATAATTCATATGCCTCTAACTTATAGCTCATTGTGATAACAAATGGTCCAAACCAGTTGGGTTCAAATTTTCCTTTGCCATTTGGATTTGGGACGTTCTTTTGACTCTCTTTTAGCACAAGTTCTCCAACTTGGAATGTCTGAATCATAATATTCTTGTTATAACTCCTCTTGAGTTGGTTTTGATAAACTTGTAAATGATTTAAGGCCTCCATACATTGCTCATCCAAAAACTCTAGTTCATTCAGTTTTGATACGCTGTATTCCTCATCTGTGATGAGGTTCTATAGTGATATTCTCAGTGACAGGAGTTTGATCTTGATGGGTAATATTGCTTTTGATTTGTAGACCAGGGAGAATGGGGTGGCACCTATTGGTGTGTGGATGTTGGTTCGATAGGCCTAGAGGGTGGGATTTAGCTACAAATGCCAGTCATGACCTACATCATTGACTGTCTTTTTGAGGATCTTCAAAATGGTTTTATTGGTGGCTTCTGCTTGGCCATTTCCTTGGGGATGATATGGAGTGGAAAAGCGATGTTATATTTTGAATTTTTTACATAGGTCATGAACATCCTGATTCTTGAAGGGTGTCCCATTGTCTAAGATAATAGCTTGGGAGACACCATAGCGGCATAATAAGTAGTTCAAGATGAACTTTGATATCTACTTTCTATTGATGTATGTCATGGGGATGGCTTCCACCCACGTGGTGAAATACTCAGTGGGGGTAATGATAAACTTGTGATCACTGGATGAGGTGGGGGTGATTTTTCTATTGAGATTGAGCCCCCACTACAAAAACAGCCATGGTGTGACAATCAGATGGAGTTCTTGAGTTTGTACATGGATGAGGTCCCCATGCTACTGACATTGTAAACACTTTCTAATGTAGTCATGTTCTTCTTTTTCCATATTAGGCCAATAATACCCCATCCTCAATAATTTCTTAGCCAAGGTCATTTCACTCAAGTGCAAACCACAAATATTGTTATGTACCTTAGTTAAAGAATTCAAGGCCTCTTCAATGTTTAGGCAATGTAACAGGGTTCCTTCTATGCTTCGACAATAAAGGGTTTCTCCTAGGATGAAAAAATGAGATGCTTTCTTGACAAAGGATTTCTTAAGGTTTGAGGTTATGTCAATTGGTAGGACTCCTATTCTTAGATAAGTGTATATGTCATGGTACCAAGGATCACCAGGACCAACAATTTTGCACACAAATTCTAACTCCAATACCTTGAGTGTAGGCATGAGAAGTTGCTCTACTAGGAATTCATGCTTTGGGACATTGCAAGAGATATCCAATAGGGATACAATTGTCACCATGGCATCTATCACTCTATTGTTTGCTATAGGTATCTGCTCGAATGTGATCTCAATGGACTCCTTGAGAATTTCCACCAATTTCTTTAATGGGGTTAGCTTGTCATCCTTAGTCTGATACTCGTCATTCACTTGATTGATTATTAGCTATGAATCCCCATACACCTCGAGGGGCATGATATGTTACTGCACTACTATTTAGAATCCTATGGTTAAAGCATCATATTCAGTGATATTGTTTGTGCAGGGAAATGCCAATTTGTAGGACCTTGGTATGCAGTCTCCCTATGGAGTGATGAAAAAGATCCCAGCTCCTGATCCATGCTATGTGTAGGAACCATCAAAGTACAAATTCTAGTGGTCTACTATGCTCAAGTTGAAGATGGATTCATTTGGGAATTCTAAAATTAGTGGATTCTCTGAATACATTGGTGCTTCTACCAGTTGTTCTGCAATGGCTTTCCCTTTGATGGCCTTCTGCTCTACATAATCGATGTCATATTTTGATAGGATCATGACCCACTTGGCCATCCTTCCTATGAGCATTTCTTTGGAGAGAAGATACTAGATCGATCTTGGCAATGAGTTTAATTTTTTGTGTCAACATGTAGTATCTGGAATTTTGTGAAGCAAACATGACTACAAGACAAGAATTTTCGATGAAGGAATAATTTAACGCATGCCCTGCCATGGTTCGGTTTATGTAGTAGATGGCCCTCTCTATTCCATTTGCATCATGCTGACCTAGGAGAGCACCGAGAGCTACTGTTGTTGCTGATATGTAGAGGATTAGATTTTTTCCAGGGATTGATGGCATAAGCATTGGAGGTGTGAGAAAATACTCTTTGATCTTGTTGAAGGCTTGATCACACTTCTCCTCCCATTTGTGTGCTACCCCCTTGTGGAGTAGGTGAGAATATGGGATTGATTTTTTTGCTAATTGAGCTATGAACTAATGGATTGACTAGAGAATTCCTTGTAGGCCTCTTAGCTGCTTCAAAGTCTTGGGTGTGTCCATCTCGAGGATTGATTTTACTTTAGTAGGATCTATTTCAATTCCTCTCATAGAAACAATGTACCCCAACAGCTTCCCTGATTGTATACTGAAGATGCACTTCTTTGGACTAAGGCAGACCTTGTATTCCTCAAGTCTATCAAAGATGGCACTTAATGCTACTATGTGGTCTCTTCTCTTTTTGGATTTTTCCAATATGTTGTCAACATAATCTTCCACAGTCTTATGGATCATGTCATGAAAGATTAAAGTCTTTAGAATAAATGACATCATGTTCAGGCAATATGTCCCCCATGGACAAGTAAAAGTCATTTTGTCGTGATCTTCTTTGGCTATCATAATTTGGTTATACATGGAGAATCCATCCATCAATGAAAGCATCTCATGTCTCGTGGTCATTTCTATGATCATATCAATGTTGGGAGCTGGGAAGTCATCTTTGAGACATGCCTTCTTTAGGTCTCTAAAATCTATGCATATATAGATGCCCCCATTAGGCTTTGAAATAGGAACCATATTTGATACCCACTCTGGATAGTTGATTGGTCATATGAACCCTACATCAAGTAGCTTCTTCAATTCCATTTTGACTAACAATGCTATCTGGGGATACATTTTTCTAAGTTTCTGTTTGACAGGCTTTGCTTTGGGGTAAACTCCTAGATGGTGGACCACAATCTTCGAATCAAGCCTGGGCATGTCGGCATAGTTCCATGAAAAGTTGACTTTTCTCTCCCTTATGAAATCAGCTAGGAGGTCATGTTCTTCTGACATTGATGATTCAACATAAAATGTGATATGTGAAGTTTCCTCTATTCCAAAGTTGACTAGGTTGCACTTTTTGGCTAGAACCACTGACTTTTCCTAATGTAGAGAACTAAGAGGAAGATTGAATCCTTCATCCTTGGGTACCTCAGAGAGTTTTTCACCATTGGATACATCCTTTATTTTTACTATTTTTGGGTTAGAGTGCCATAGTGTGGTTTTCACTCAAAGACCTTGAGATTATTCTCAATTTTTCACTTTTGTGACTAAAGGAATCAATCACTTCCCCATAGCAATATTGTGTGTCTAGAATGATATCAAACCCAACCTTGTGATCTCTACATTGTATCATGTCTTGCAGTCCCATGAATTCTTAGAGTGCCTCATCATTTTTTAAAGTGTCTAGAATCAGTGGTCCTCATTGGTTGTAATTAATGAGCTGGGGGTAGACTTGGTTGATTTCTTGGGTTTGACTGGTTGACTCAAATGACATAGTACTAATCATGAGGAGGGAGGAATTCTCAAATAGCATAGGTAGGATAGTTATGGAATCTTCCTCATCATTGCTATTACTACATATGTCAATTATGTCAAATGTGAAGTTGTCTATGACTCAGGCTGTAGATACAAGTAAGCGAAGTTTGATTGCTATTGGCTAAGGGGGAGTCTTGACTACTTTAACTAGGAGACCTCATCCATGTATGGTTATACTTGGAGGGGTACATCCAAGGCCAAGATTTCTCATTCATGTCTGATGCAAAGCCTAGGTGGATAATAACTCAACAAAATAATGTCAATATCAGAAACAATGAACCCTTCTTGAAAACACCTTCAATTTGCCAAGCATCAACTCACCTTCAAGGGTCTCAACCCTTCAAATTTGCAAAACAACACAAACCCTCCACCAAGGCCCTAAAAAAGTTTTTAAAAATTCCAATGATGACAATTTTTCCATTTAAAATCAATCTCAAAGTTAGATTCTTCACAACCTTCAAAACTCACCTTCTACCACTAGCATCCCTTGTAGTATAGGAAAACTGATTTTTTAGTCTTTAGACCAAATCCTTCCAAAACACCAAAGAAATAAAACATAGAATCAAGCACCCATTTCAGATTCATTCATCATATCAAAAACTTAGATATTACTCTTTTGAATCAAAGATTTCAAAATCAAGAATTTCACAGTTTTAGGCCTCCAATTAGGCCATTTTTACAAAGAGACCCCTCTTTAATCTTATCACCAAACCACCAAACAAAAAAATTGTCTTGAGAAATGATACAAAACCACATATTTCCCAGGTCTTAAGTCCTCATTTGTTCTTATACACTCTTAAACTCAAACCCTCCAAAAAGTATGTAGAAACCAAGGGTTTTAGGGTACCCTTATTAAAAGTTCACACTCCCAGTCACTACCAGCCAAACCAACTGCTTAGAAACATCAAATATTGTCCCCCCATGCTCAAAAAACACTCACTTGTCCTTTGGCATCATTTTTTTGGACATCATTTCCTAGGTTTGAACCACCCTTTTCCAAGAGGAAACACACATTTTCCAGTCCTAGGGCTCCACCCATTCACTACCAATTCAATATCACAGCATATTGAACATGTTAAACATATAATTTACATGTAAGAGGACCCATTCCACAAGATACAGTAAACACAAAAAGTGGAATGGGTCATTTTATCATTTTTTGAAGACCCTCAACCCACAAATCTAGAAAAAATAGGTAGCAGCAAAAAAAATTGAATAACTTTCACAAAACAAGGAGTTAGACCCTCAGATTTGAAGTAAATTAAAGCTAATTCATAGTCCTACAACTTTCAAAAATGTTTTAGAGCATTTGGAGTATGTACAGATCTGTACAAGGACAAAAGTAGAGAAAAAACAATAATTTTCTGAAAAATAGTGTTTTTATTGATCAAAAAAAGGCTCACCAATCTCCAACCAACTCCACTTTCAAGCAATTTAAGGTTCTTATACATTTTTTGGTTTCATTCCAACTTCTTTCAACACCTATAACTGATTTTTAATCATTAAGACCTTCTAATCTTCATTAAGTTGCATTTTAAGACAAATTGCATATGACAATATTACATAAACTTTGCAGCTTTTTAATTTTGACACCCAAAAACTCCTAGATCACTCTAACACCTCTAATTCACCCTATTATAGTATATTAGACGTCATTCTTGCATATTTACACCCAAATTCAAGGATTTCCCTTCAAAAAGCTACAAATTCAAATGTTAACAATTTTGTAGCAAGAATGCATTATTTGCACTTTTGACTACCAAGATTCAAAAGAAATCAACCTAATACACCTTAAATGGTCTTAATTGACCTTATTTAGCATAAATAAACCTAAAACATATTGATCTAACCCATTGACCACCTATCAACCTTCAAAAAGTGAAATTTTGTGACTAGGAGACTAGGGCCTCCTGCACCAGTGTCTCAAGAATGATAGGTACTAGAAGTCCACTGTCATTTTGTCCAAGTCTCTAGTTTTTGTAATAGCCCATTATGAGCATCATTTGTAAGCCTTTACTGCTATCATCCATAGGTAGATCAACTACCAATCTATTGTATTGGTACATGATATGGGATGGTTCCTCTTCTATTACTTCCTACCCGAGATCTCCCCAACTTCTAAAGTTGGAAGATCCTGCAGTGAATGTTTGGGATGAGGAAGCCTCATTTGATTGTGGTCATCCTCATGACCTGGGAGATTGTGGTAACTCTCCTACAACAAAAGATTTTTTTGGAATTGTATAGCATCCACACCCATTGTACTAGATAATGACCTTGATATCAGAGATGGAGGGGATGGCGGGTGTCCCTATCATAGAAGTGGAGACTAATGTAGCTAGGTCTACATATAGAGTGGTGGGGCCTTCATCATTTTTTGGCACTTGGGGGATTTTGTAATATTTTTCTTCTAGGATCTTGCAGTAAGAAAAGGGTTCGCTATCCCCATGGATATGTAAGGAAAGTAGAGGTGTGGAAACACTTTCCTAACGTCAAATCCACATGGAAGTAAGCAGACAGTACTTTAAATTTTTCTAATTACAATCTAATTAAGACACACATGAAAGAATTTTAGAAACAAAGAAGATACTCAAAAACAACTGAACAACAGATTTACGTGGGAAACCATTTTGGGAAAAAAACTCACCACACCAAGCTAAATCTCTTTGTATTACAGTAACAACAATTACATACAATCAGAAATACAACTTGTTAGAACTGTAAAATTTTGAAATTTTTACAGTCATTTGCATTCATGAGTTTTCAAAATAAGTCCTCATCATATGCATAAAGTTCCCTACTCATGGTGTCTTGCTTTTATTTTTTCATATGATTCATTTGAATCCATCTAGTCTTTGATATTTCATTGTATTTTCCATATCGGTAAGATAGGGTGAAGGTCTCCCCAACCTATATTTTTCACTAATGTATATTTGTTGTAGACTATTGGCAGGACACTTCTTTTGTTTCAGTGACAGAGAAGATTCATATCAGCATAAGAATCATATTCGAGATGAGGTCATAGCGAAATATTATCTTTTGCCGACCAACGTATGAAAAGATACATCGGCATAGGTTGGGGCATCGATGTAATGTCATAGCGAATTCAATATGTATTACCAACTAGCATATAGAAGGGTCATTTTTGTGAAATTGATTGGTATCGGCATGAAGTCATAGTGAATACATTATGTCTTGCTGAATGATGCATGTGGAAGTATATCGGCCAAGCTAAAGGTATTCGGGATGAGGTCTTGGCGAGTTTGAATTGTCTTACTGACCAGCGATGAGTATATGTATTTCAATAAGACTAAATTATATCAAAGTAGTGTCTTGATGAAGGCATTGGGTCTTGCCGATAAGGCATAAAGGGGTTTCATCAAAAATCTATCGGAGAGAAGCTATGGAGTCTTGTCGATTCAAAATTTATGCCAATAGAGATATGCATCGCCAGGAGAAGAAGTCTTCAGTGTAATTTTCACTGAGGTTTGAAAGTTATATTGACAAAGTATTTCAGGGTGAGTCTCACTGAATGGAGCAATCTAGAGGAATGGGTTCGGCGAGATATTTGGTATTGGTATGAGTCTTTTCGAAGATTCATGGTCTTGCCGATGGATTTATTTCATTGGTAAGATTTATTTTATCGGTGAGAAACTCAATGGTCATGCCAAAGTGTGGTTTCATTGGTGAAGGGGTGATTTTGTCTCAGTGACTAGAGAATGACTTGAAGCATATAGATAGGACATAATGGATTCTATGTAACATCTCCCCGACTCAGAATTGTCATAGCGACATGAAAGATAGAAGCAATAGTCATCAATTTGATTCCAAGTGTTGGTATGACTGCAGAATGTCTTGGCGAAAGGTGTAATAAACGTTGCAAGAGGACTTCACCCCAAATTTGAAAATCTCTCACCGATAGGACATTTGATGAGACAGTGCCAGTTTCAAATGATCCTTCATTTGTGCTTCATTAATGGTGCGACATGATATAACGGCGAAGGTTTAATCAATTCTTCAGTACCGAATTGATTGCAGAAGAATTGGCAAGGTGAATAGAGAACCGAGACATTTTTCATTTTGAGGAGCTTGAGCAAAATACTATAAGTAAGTTCATCTTAAGCTTTCCACATTTTTAATTTTGTGATTTTGAAGAATGGAGTCTGCTGGTTTTGGAAAAGCTAAAAGTAGAAAACTGGGTGAGAGTAGTTAGTCAAAAGGAAAGAAATAAAAACTTGATACAGAATAGGAGGGCACTAAGCAGAGGTTAAATCAGGACCTTATTGATCAGTTACCTGGTTCAGGGCCTAAAGCCAAAAGGTTTGTACAACTTAGGGAAGAAGTTGATAAATTGGATGATAAATGCAAGTTCATAGGTGATGTCTGGACTGCCGTAAGAGGGTATGAACTATTCAATTTTCACTATCATAGGAGAAACCGTTTTGAACCAATCTGTAATCCATGGAAGCTAAATGTAGGGAAACTGGTGTGCCCTAACATATTTGTAAATACAAAACTAGTAAAATTGCTTGCAAATCATTATGATCCAAAACATAAAGCTATATGTGACCCATCTAGAAAACCACAAATATATGTGTCAAAAGAAGCAATAGGCGAGGTTTTCAAATTAGAAGGGTTTTGCAATGAGGTGATCAGTTGTGAAGAGTTGGAGAAGGAATTCTCAAGAATGGATACAATTTATAAGGGTTGGAGGTTGCCAATTCATAGAGTTAAATAGGGCAACAAGCTAGAACCTCTGCAAGATAGTGAGGGGCTTCCTTATCATGTGGACTTGTTTGAGCCCTATATGAAGTACACTTATTTCTTAGTATGTCAGGTGTTGGGAATGGATGCCCCAGAATTTATGTCAATTGTGCCAATGATTATCACAATAGATATCTAGTATCACAATTCTAGGCCATTTGACTATGCCTCATACATTTCTAGGGGGCTTGCTTTAGGATTGATGGCTATCAAGGGTGGATCATCTATTGTTCATCTCAAACACTATTCATTGTTAATGCACTTGGTGCTATATTTTGGACAGGAGTTAGGAGTATGGCCTCCAGAAATGAGAATTTCTCCAATTGGTAAGGAGGGTGAAGTATTGCCTGTTCAATTGTGGACTGCTATTTGGGACAACAGGTTTGCTAGTTCTAGTTTCATTCATTTTGAAGAACATTTTGTAAAAACATTGTATAAGTTGTATTAATATCCTTGTAATTATTCATTGACTGATGAGATTAAAAGATTCCTTTGGCCAAAAGACTTCAATGGGCTAGTTGATCATAACTAGGGAGACTGGTATTGTTTGGAGGGAGCTACAATGATTAGAGTATATGGATTTGAAGATGCCCCTTTCATTCTACCAAGGACAATTCCAAATAGAGTTGCATATTTGGAAATTGTCAGATAGATGGATTACTACAGTGTGATACATTTTAGCTCTTTTGGGAAGCAGGCTTTTATGCCTAGTATATTGTGTTTTGGTGACTTCACTGTGTTGGCTAAGGAAGGATACAATTTGATCCTTGATAGATTGCTACATTATAATATGAAGAGAGGACCACCCAGGAGGAACTTTGACCCAGAAGGATATATCAATTCTGCCAAGTTGAAGATAAATTTTGGAGGGTATCAGCATGTACCCTATTCCTTTGATGATATGATCAGGAATCTAGATGAAGATGAAGCTAAAATGGTAGTTGAAAGATATAACTAAGGGCTGATAGAGGTAGAGCAATTGTTTTCAGGGGAGGAGACACCAAAGGATAATGTGCCACTGAGCAAACCAGAAAAGGTATCCAGGTTGAGGACTTAGCAGTATGTTTTCCCAATTAGAGAACAGAGTATTGAAAGTGGTGATGTTGATGCAAGGCATATGGAGTATAGATAATTTGTCTCAGATAATGAGTTTATAAATTCCCCTGAATTCAAAGCATTCTTGTATAAGCAGAAGGGGAAGGAAATAAGATAAAATGTTGATGATGTCAGTTCAAGAAATGAAGAACAATTGCTGAGCCAATTGAGAAAATGTGTGGATGACGAAATGACAAATATGACTCCTAAAAAAGGTAGGAAAATGTTGGAGAATGCTGGTATCATGATCTTTCATGGCCTTGACTTAAATTCTACACTAGTTTTTGATAGTTTCTTGAAGGACAGTAATGCTACACATAAGCTTGACAGAGAAAGTGTAACAGAGGTGTATGCAGGATCCAAGTATAGTACTGATGAAGGATCATTCATGATCTAGGCTTTATACCCACCCCACAGGAAATCAATGGTAATTGACACAAAGAAGGCATTTGGCCATGTCATGACCCTAAAAGTTGGAGAGGCTGATCCTGTAGCTATTGCTGAAATTGGTGTCAATATTGCAAAATTGAACAAAGCACAAATTTAGTTGTTGATAAAAGAAAGAGAAATGTACAAGGAAAATAATGAAAGAATGTTGAGAGAGAATGAGACACTAAAATATTTGGTTGGTATTTCAATGGGGCCAACCAAAATGCTCACTCAAGGAGAAAGCTCTCAGGAAAAAGATCATTGGGTAGGATCAAGTGCTTATTCTCAGGGAAAGCATGATGCAATTGCAGAAATTGTCAAGAAGAGGTAGGATAATTTGACATCTTGGTTGAATAAAATGTGGGGAAAATACTCTCATACTTTTTCTACATTGAAAGAGCATATAAGGATGGATAGAAACATTATGGAGAATTTTCATGAAATAGCCCAAAATGATGTTTCTAGCAGTGCAGCACTTGAAGCTACAAATCATATTGTGAATCATCATCGAAACTTCTATGTTGAGCTACAAGGGGATGAACAAGGATTAATAGAACCTGCCAAGAAAACTATGATTACATTCTCTGATGACAAAGGGGAATTGAAAGATGCCACCAAATGGAAAAATGAATGTGATTCAATGCTGAATGAAGTCATGAAGACAACTTCTGTAGAGGATACAACGTTGAATGAAGTGAGCGAAAAGAATGAGGAGATGATCAAGATGGAGATTAAGATCCAGAATGCTATTGGAGATGTGGACACATATGAGCATCGAGATTATTTAGATCATCTTGCTAAAACTCACTTGTTGCTAAATAGAGCATAATTATTTTCTAATCCTTTTGTTTTTTATACATGTGACATTTCAATTTTTGAAAGGATATGGCCTTTCGTATTCTCAATGTATAAATATCTATTTTGGAAACAAAATGTGAGCGATAAGTAGAATAGGATAGAGGATAGAAGATATACAGTGTAATACAATGTTTTTCCAATATGAGACTATGCTGCATGTTTCAAATCATGGAGATATCAATTGAAATCTAATAATATGATGCAGTTGTTTCTAGTATTAGTTGTTTATGGTGTTCATTTAAAGTGTTATTGAAGTTGTCTCCAGTATGGTGTTTTCTGGTTATTCAAATTGGTGTAACAAGTTCATATCTAGTTTGTCAGTGCACATTTGTTGCACCTGTATGGTTAACTAATTGATTCTTTCCAATAAAGATTAAACCCTTTAGATTGATCATAGTAATTAGAGAATGTCAATTGGATCACTAAGAAGAACTCGGTAATCATAACCTTGCATGTTTATACAAATTATAAACAAAATTAAATGCTAAAAAACTTGAATGTTTTCCAGAACAAGGTATTTGTTTCAAATTTTCTCTTCACTCCGCATACCCAATAAGGCACTAGTCTCTGCATCTCATCATTTAGTTTTATTGTTTCCTTTTTACATTTGTTAACTGAGCATATTAGGTTTTAGTTTTGAATATTGGTATACAATATATACCAAATTTAGTTTTATTTGTCCATTTTCATTTGCCATCGTGGACAAATCACTGCGAGAAAAGAAGATCAAAAGTTAAGTCTGCCTGATTCATGTAGGTACACCCGCCTAGGTCTAGCAACACCTAAAGAGTAGGTCTAAATATTTTGACTTTGTCTGTTACCCTAAAAAGTTGTGAAGGCTTGGTAACCTTTCATGGTTCAAACCTACATTTTTGAGAGCTAAAACAACTCTCTAGTATTTCACAGTAGCTACAACATTCACTGTTCAATCTCTCTTAGAAAAGCTCTCAACCAATTTGATTTACTTTTATTCTATTCACATTTTGATTTTGTCTTTTGTGCATCCTTATTTGCCATTGCCAATCATAGACAGTTTCCATCGAGTAGATGATTTTTCCTTGCATGTAGTTTTTCCAGCGTTGCAACAGTTACAAAAAATCCAACCGTCATTTGTTTGAAAATTTCTTCCTCTGATTGTTCCAGCATGATGCCACATAGGATGGTCACATGGTCAAATGGCATTCAAACTTTTTTGGCATATCGGTGAGACACTAATAGTGTCTCCCCGATGCCATAAAGTATTCGCTATCGATATCGGTTCCCCAACAGTCGGCAAGAGAATTTTCATTCGACAAGACCCATACTAAAAACCATAAGTCATACCGAACTCAGAGATACCATTGGCAAGACATACCAATCACACCAAAACCACATATTGAAGTCTTCGAGTTATGCCGTCATGTGATTTCCTTTCGGCGTGACAATCACTTTTCGGTGAGACTCATATCGAAGTCACAAGTCACAGTGATGAGTTATACTATCGGCAAGACATACCAATCTCACCAAGACTTTCCATTGACCACTTCATGCTACACCGAAGCCTTACTACTATTGGCAAGACCTCACAGTTTTTGTGTGACGTCATACTGAAAAGAGCTTCCATCGAATGATCTACAATTTTTGCTGAGATATCACAACTAACATCCCATGTCACCCCGAATGTCACATATTGTTGGCAAGACTCATGTCTTTCGCCGTGACATTTCTCCAAGCACCCCAAGTCTTACCAAAGACCATCAACATGACTTACCCAAGTCGCCAAGACTTCTCAATGAAGTCTTTTGTTACCGCGAAGACACCAGGAGAATAATCCTGTTGGTGTGACATAGGTTTGTCATTAAGACATCTCCCCACAACCTTTATGTTACCTCGATAGCTGTACATCCTAGTCGGCGAGACCTTTATCAATTGCTATGACTCATATTGAAACAAAAGGTTACGCCGATGACCATATGCAAAATGGTGTCAGTGAGACATTTCGTATAGGCCAGACCAATATCGACAACCCAAGCCTCCTCGATGCCTGATAAGATCACACTATCACCCGAAGGTTTCTATTCACCAAAAAAGTCATGCCAAACACAGAAATTCATAGTGATAGACTTTTCAGCAAGACTTCAACCCTATCATAGTGATATGAACATTTCAAGAGCTTCAGAATAATTAGTCACCCAGACATGAACAATGTCATAGCAACTTTTCCCTTCAGGAGTTCCATGTCAGTAAGGATTGAGGCACATATTCCAACAAGCTCCCACTTGATGAAGATCTTATTGACACATCCAGAGCATAAAAAAACTACTAAAAAACATGGGTCAAGAGGCCCATCAAACTGGCACACCACCTATATTTTTCTATGCTCACAGGCTTCGTCAACACATTTGCAACATTCTCCAAAGTATCCACTTTCTCCAAGGAGACCTTCCCATCCTCCATCATATCTCACACAAAGTGATATTGTACATCTATATGTTTCATCCTGGCATGGAAAGTAGGATTCTTTTCCAAACATATAGCACTCTAACTGTCACAGTAAATAGTATTTTTTCTTGCATCAAAACCAATGTTAGAACAAAAATGTTTTAACCAGATCGCTTCTTTACAGGCATGTGTAGCTGCCATGTATTCTACCTTTGTAGTGGACAAAGCGACTATAGCTTGTCGCTTGCTCATCCAACTCACTGTACCACCATTCATCATGAAAACATATCCACTAGTGGATCTTCTGCTGTCAATGTCCTCTGCCCAACCAAAATCCACATAACCTTGAATGCTAAGAGTCTTCTATGATTCAACCAAGTTACCATGGTAACATAGAGCAAAGTCTAAAGTACCCTTCAGATATCTAAACACTCTCTTCATAGCATCCCAATGTGTCCTTCTAGGGTTTTCCATAAACCGACTAAGAACTCTCGATGCTTGGGCAATGTCTAGCCTTGTACAGACCATAGCATACATGAGGCTGCCAACTGCACTTGCATAAGGTACACTAGTCATTTCCTCCATCTCAATAGGAGATTTTGGAAAATCCTCAACAGATAACTTCGTTCCTTGCATAACTGGAACAACTAGCTGTTTGCAATCAATCATACAAAATCTCTCCAGAACAGTCTTGACATACTTACTCTGACTGAGCCAAAGCTTTCTATTCTTCCTATCCCTGGTTATTTCCATTCCCAAAATATACCCTACTGCACCAAGATCTTTCATTTCAAACTTTGTAGACAACTGAGACTTAAGATAAAAAATCATTAGCTTACTATTGCCTATGAACAACATATCATCAACATAGAGAGAAATAATAAAGACTTTATCACTTTCAACTTTGTAATACACATAGTGATCACATTTGATCTTACAAATCCCAATGACAAAACAAACATGTCAAACTTTTGGTACCACATTCTAGGGGACTGTTTTAAACCATACAGAGATTTCTTTAACTTGCAAACCAATCTTTCTTTACCTTTTTCCACAAAATGCTCTGGCTGGGACATATAAATTTCTTCTTCAAGATCACCATGAAGAAATGTTGTCTTCACATCCATCTGCTCAATTTCTAAGTCATACATTGCTGCAAGTGACAAAATAAATCTAATAGATGTCAGCTTAGCTATAGGAGAAAATATTTCTCCATAATCAACTCCCTCTACCTAGGAATAACCTTTAGCAACCAGCCTTTCTTTATATTTCTCCACACTACCATCCAAACCTATTTTCTTCTTAAAAACCCATTTGTAGCCCACAACTTTTTGCCTTTAGGCAATGGTACCAAACTCCAGGTATCATTCTTTTCTAATGATGTCATTTCTTCATTCATGGCTTCCAACCAAGAGTTTGCATTAGACATTTTAAATGCCTCTTTCATAGTCCTAGGTTCATCAGTGCTAGAAATTAAAGCATAGGCACAAGTAGACTCAATGAAAGAAAACCCATACCTATCAGTTTACTTTCTCTCATGAGTTGACCTCCTCACAGTCTGAGGCTGAGGTGGTTCTTCATCTTCATCAGAAATTTTAGAACTACTTGAGCTCTCCTCAGTATCAGGTACATTTTGATTTTTCAATTCCTCTTTATCTGGTGTCGAAGAAATTTTTGCTACATCTTTTTCATTTTCTAATTTTTTCTCTGACTGTAGATCCAATGTAGAATATTTCAGCTCATGAAAGATAACACTTCTATTGTACAAAACCTTCTCAGTCTCAAGATTCCAAAGCTTGTATCCTTTTATGCCAACGCTATAGCCAATAAAAATACACTTCACAACTTTGTTTTCCAACTTGGATCTCTTTTCGAATGGCACATATGCATGTGCCTCATAGCTAAAGACACAAATATGTATGAGAGAGGGCTTCATTCTAGACCATGCTTCCAAAGGCATCTTCTCAACAAGAGTAGAGTTAGGAGAATGATTTACCAAGTAACATGCTGTAGAGACTGCTTCAGCCCAAAACTTCTCCTCCAAGCCAACACTACTCAGCATACTTTGTGCTCTTTCCATTACTGTCCTATTGAACCTTTCAAAAACTCCATTGTGTTGTGGAGTATAAGGTGTAGTCTTATGTCTTTTAATCCCATGATTTGTACAGTACCTTTCAAATTCATCTAAACAAAACTCACTACCATTTTCAGTCCTCAAGCATTTTATTTTTCTACCAGTCTAATTTTCAACAAGGTTTTTAAATTCCTTAAACCGACTAAACACTTCTGATTTACTTTTTAGAAAATATACAAATGTTCTTCTTGAATAATCATCAATAAATGATGCATAGTATCTTGATTTAGACAGAGAAGGAACATTCACTGGACCAAACACATTAGAATGAATATAATCAAGCAAACCAAAAGATTTGTGAGGACTGAAATAAAATGAAACACTGTGCTATTTACCATATATGCAATGTTCACAAAATTTGAACTCAAGGTTACAATCTTCAAGCCCTTCTACCAGGTTTTTATTTTTCAAGGTTTTTAAACTTTTTTCACTAATGTGGCCAAGCCGATGATGCTAGAGCATAGTCTTTTCTGGTGGGAGTTTAACCTCCATGGCGTTTACTCCATCAGGAATGTTTTCCTTCTTTTCTTCATGAGCAGTCTTAAGTGACTTTGTAGAGACACTATTGCATTGGACAACTTATGCATCCAACTTGTACAAGGTACCAATTCGAGCACCCATATCCAGCACCATCGAGCCTCTAGTCATCTTGCAGCCATTTCTAGAGAACGTGACTTGCACTTCGATATCATTCAACTTACTTACAGAAAGTAGATTTCAAGCCAGACCTGGTATATGCATCACATCACATCATTGATTCCCTTCACTCTTCCATCAGGGAATTGAATTCTGACTCTTTCACAACCAACAATTTCCAAAGATGAATCACTTGCCAAATACACCTTTCCACCATTGTACTCTTCATACTTTGTGAACCATTCTCTATGAGATTTCATGTAGAAAGATGCTCTAGAATCAATCAGCCAGACATCATCTGATGCCTGTGTAGCCAAAGCTGCAATGAAGGAATCTACATCACTATGAGAAGAATCATTTCCAGAAGAGTCCTTATTCTTTTTCTCCTCCTTGCAATCCTTTTGGACATGACCAGGTTGCCCATAGTTCCAGCACTTCACCTTTGACTTCTTGCCAAGAGACTTTGATCTCCCTTCTGATTTCAATCTGGACTTCTTGTCCTTCTTCTTTCCTTTCTCCTTTGGTCTACCTCTGATAGCCAGAGCCTCCTTTTCCATCTCAAAATATTTTCTTCTCATTTCTTTTGATAACAGAGAAGCAACAACATCTTCCATCTTGAATGTGGATGTTGTACTTCCAATGGCCATCACCAAATGATCCCAATAATTAGGCACAGAACACAACAACAACATGCAATGATATTCATCTTCAATCTTCACACCAACAGATGTCAACTGAGCAATCAACATGTTGAAAGCATTTAAGTGATCAACAAAGACCCTCCTTCCTGCATTCTCAAAGAGTACAACTTCTTCCTCAAGAACTTGTTCACCAAGGACTTGCCTTGATAAATAGATGTTAATCTTTTCCACAAGGAAGATGTAGTCTTTTCTTCATGCACATTCAAAAGAACAGAGTCTGCCAAATAGAGCCTTATCAGCCCTTTAGGCTTTCTATCTACAAGGTCTGAATCCTCTTGCTTCATGCCTTGAGTTATTGTTCCAGACATAGCAGTCCAAAGATCTCGATCTACTAATAGATCTTCCATTTTGAGTTTACACAACTCAAAATTGCTTCCATTGAATTTCTCTATATCCATCCTTTTGGATGTGCTCACCATCTTAATTTGTAATTAAACTATCAGACCTCTACAAAACTCCCACTAGAAAAGGATTGACATTAAAAACTCAACCTACTCACAAGGACAACACAACTAGCCAGGCTCTAATACCACTTGTAAGGAAAGTAGAGGTGTGGAAACACTTTCCTAACGTCAAATCCATAAGGAAGTAAGTAGACAGTACTTTTAATTTTTCTAATTACAATCTAATTAAGACACACATGAAAGAATTTTAGAAATAGAGAAGATACTCAAAAACAACTGAACAACAAATTTATGTGGGAAACCCTTTTGGGAAAAAACCCACCACACCAAGCTGAATCTCTTTCTATTACAGTAACAACAATTACATACAATCAAAAATACAATTCTCTGGTATTTCACAGTAGCTACAACATTCACTGTTCAATATCTCTTAGAAAAGAACTCAACCAATTCAATTCACTCATAATAATTTCAAATCAGAATCGATATTCTTTTATTCTATTCACATTCTGATTTTGTACTCTATGCATCCTTATCTTCCATTGCCAATCATAGACAGTTTCCATCAAGCAGATGATTTTTCCTTGCATGCAGTTTTTCCAGCATTGCAACCATTACAAAAAATTCAACTGTCATCCGTTTGAAAATTGTTTCCTTTGATTGGTCCAGCATGATGCCACATAGGATGGTCACAGGGTCAAATGGTGTTCAAAATTTGTTGGCATATAGGTGAGACACTAATAGTGTCTCCCTGATGCCACAAAGTATTCGCTATTGATATCGGTTCCCCAACAGTCGGCAAGAGAATTCTCATTCAACAAGAATCATACTGAAAACCATAAGTCATATCAAACTCAGAGAGACCATCGAAAAAACATACCGATCATGCCAAAACATCATATTGAAGTCTTCGAGTTATGCTGTCATGTGATTTCCTTTCGGTGTGACAATCACTTTTTGGTGAGACTCATATGGAAGTCACAAGTCACAGCGATGAGTTATACTATTGGCAAGACATACCGATCTTGCTAAGAATTTCCATCGACCACTTCATGCTACACTGAAGCCTTACTACTATCGGCAAGACCCCATGGTTTTGGTGAGACGTCATACCAAAAAGAGCTTCCACTGAACGATCTACCATTTTCGCTGAGATATCACAACAAACATCCCATGTCACCCCAAATGTCACATACTATCAATAAGACTCATGTCTTTCACTGTGACCTTTCTCTGAGTGCCCCAAGTCTTACCAAAGACCATTGACGTGACTTACCCAAGTCACCAAGAATTCTCAACGAAGTCTTTTGTTACCGCGAAGACACCATGAGAATACTCATGTCGGCATGACCTAGCTTCATCATTGAGACATCTCCCCGCAACCTTTATGTTACCTCGATAGCTATACATCCCAGTCGACGAGACCTTTATCGATCGCTAGGACTCATACCGAAACAAAAGGTTATGCCGATGACCATATGCAAAACGGTGTTGGTGAGACATTTTGTATCAGCCAGACTAATACCAACAACCCAAGTCTCCCCAACACTTGATAAGATCACACTATTGCCCGAAGGTTTCCATTTGCCAAAAAAGTCACGTTGAACACATATAATCACATCGATAGACTTGTCAGCAAGACTTCAACCCTATCACAACAATATGAAAATTTCAAGAGCTTCAGAACAATTAGTCGCCCAGACATGAACAATGTCACAACAACTTTTCCCTTTAGGAGTTCCATGTCAGTAAGGATTGAGGCATATATTCCAATAGGATAGTGACCTCTTGGCCTTGGTATGTGAACTTGACACATTGGTGGAAGGTTGATGCCTCTATTTGCATCCCATGGATCCACAGACACCCCAAGAGAATTTTGTAAGGAAAATTGAGGTCAAGGACTTGACATGTGGTTTCCATAATTGCTGGCCCTACTTGGATAAGAAGTTGAATAGTGCCCTGAGACACTCTTTCTTGATCATCGTAAGCCCTGATTGTGATGCCTTTTCCTTTTTCAATGAAATCTTCTGAGATTCCCAAATTCTTTATGAGCTTGAGGGAACAAATGTTTAAACCTGCACCTCCATCCACCAAGATCCTCTTGACTTTGTTCTTATGCACTAGGACTTCCAGATGGAGTGAACGATTGTGAGATGCTTGGGTGGGAAAGTCTTGATGAGAGAATGTAAGAAGATTTGGGGTAATGATGTTTCCAACCATAGCTTGGAATTTTTCAACATCAAGATCCACAAAGATGATAGATGAAGCCAATGCTGCTTCAAGGATCTTTTGTGGGCTGATGAAATATTCAACAACTCCATGATGGAGATCTAAGTTGGGGTTCTTTTCAATTGGTCAAGGGAATTATAACCATTAGGAATGGATCTTGGGTTGGTAGTGGGTGCTCTAGGAGGCTAAGATGACCCTATGATGGTAATTTTTCAACCTCTTGTGGTGAATCCACAATCATCTTAGGCTCCTTTGATGGTGATAAAAATGTAATACTCATCTAGGGATGAGATGACATGGTTGTATACATGATTCATACTTTTGAATGAACCCTTCCCCTTATCATTGTTATTGTTCCCTTTGTTGTTATGATTGGGCATCAGATATGTGTAGATCTTAAGATTTTGATTTCGTGCTAGCTCTACTTGAATAGGGAGTTGGATAGTGCCTTGAGACACTCTTTCTTGATCATCGTAAGCCCTAATTGTGATGCCTTTTCCTTTTTCAAAGGATTCCTCTTAGATTCCTAGATTCTTTATGAGCTTGAGGGAAGAGATGTTTAAACCTACATCTCCATCCACCAAGAATCTCTTGAGTTTGTTTTTATGCACTAGGACCTCCAGATGGAGTGTGCGATTATGAGATGGTTAGGTGGGAAGGTATTGACCGAAGAATGTAAGAAGATTTGGGGTAATGATGTTTCAGACCATAGCTTGGAATTGTTCATCATCAAGATCTACAAAGATAGTGGATGAAGCCAATGCTTCTTCAAGGATATTTTTGTGGGCTAATGATATCTTTAGTAACTCCATGATGGAGATTTGAGCTGGGGTTTTTTTCAATTGGTCGAGGACATTATAGCCACTAGGAATGGATCTTGGGTTGGTAGTGGGTGCTCTAGGAGGCTGAGATGACCCTACGATGGTGATTTTTCCACCTCTTGTGGTGACTCCACAATTAGCTTGGGCTCCTTTGATTGTGATAACATTGCAATACTCATTTAGGGATGTGATGACATGGTTGTATACATGATTCACACTTTTAAATGCACCCTTCCCCTTTTCATTGTTATTGTTCCCCTTTTTGTTATGATTGCACATCAGATTCATGTAGATCTTAAGATTTTGATTTCCCATTGGTTATTCCACATTTATGATTTTATCATCAATGAGGTCTTGAATCAAGTTTATCAAACTCATACAACTAGAAGTTGTGTGTCCCTTAATCTTGTGGAAATCACAAAGGTGATTTTCATTGTACCATGGTGGTTTCACCAAGGGTTCTTGATAATTTTCATAGGTAGGGATTGTGATGAGTTTTTCTGCCACTAGCCTCTTCATCATGGACTCAGCGGACTCCCCAAGGTCTATGTACTTCTGCTTGGGGGAGTTTTTGTTTTTCTGGGGTGGCCCCCTTTGATTGTTCACATTGTTGATTGTTTGATTGCTTTCCTACTGAGTTACACTGTTAGCTTGATGATTATTTTGATTGTTGTTTTGGGGTTGTTGCTGGGCTATTGGCGTGTTTTGTCAAGGAGCACTAATGACAACTTTGGAATCAACAACACCATCATTGGTAATGGTTCTATTCTTTTCCCGCGTGCGAGGTTTGTCATTATAGCTAGTGGATGGATGATTGTTTTGCTATTTAGGATATGCGGGTGACCCTCCTTGTGAAATAAGGGCTCGTTCAATGTTGAGCACTTTGGAGATCAATTGGTTGTATGTGGTGATACCTTGCACCTTGAGATGGAATGCCAAGGCTCCTTCAAGATTGGAGATGATGGTGCAAACTTATTGTTCTTCAAGCATGGCCCATTTGCTCCTGTTGGCCTTGGATCACCATCATTGTAGGAAGGAGGAAAATGATTCATTTTTACCTTGTTTAAGAGCTAATAGTTCCTCTAGACTAACATCCATCCCAATATTGAATGTTTTTTTTTTATGAATGCATCTACTATCTCCTAGAACTTCTTGATGCTAGGAGGAAGGCAAGAAAACCACTCCATGGTTTGGCCAACCAAAATCCTAGGAAATAGCCACATCATATATGTATCATCATATGTGACTTCCATGCAATGCACTTGGAATTCCCTTATGTGATTTTCAGGGTTTCCCATTCCACAATATTTATCAAATTTGGGGATTTGAAATCCCTTTGGGAATGGTTTCATTGCAAGACTCCTGTCAAATGGATAGGGAAACAAGTTGTTGGGTGTTTTTATGGTTTTCCCTAACTGAAGATCAAGCACTTGTTGCGAGAGCAACTTGATTTTTGTTGTCACATCATTTTGTAGATTAGGGGGTGGAGTGAAGGTGTTTTGTGGTGGTTCAATTGTTGTTGGGATGGGTGGATTGGTTGGTGTATTGGTGGATGGTACTTGCACATTTTTTTGTGCCAAGTATACTTGTAATTTTTGTTGTACCAACAATGCTTATTGATGCTCCTATTGTTGTTGTACTAATAGTTCCTATTGTTGAGCTTCTTGTTGTTGTTGTTGTTGGGCTTCTAGTCGGGCTTCTTCTTGCTACTCTTGGTATTGTTTTAGCACTTACTAGTATGCTTGTTGTTGGGATGCTTGTTGTTGTGCAATATATTGTGCTTGTGCTTGAGCTGCTTGTGCGACTTTAGCTGCTTGTGTGGCTTATGTAGCTTGTGTAGCTTAAGCTACTTTCCCAACTTGGGTAGCTTGTTGTTGTAATAATTCATGGGCTTGATCAGCCTATTGTTCCTATTGTGCAACTAGTTGTGCTTGCACTTGATGAGCGGCTAGCTATGCAGCTTATTAGTTTTGGATTTGTTGGAGTGCCTTTTGATAAGCAACTTGCTCAGCAACTTGCAACACAATGCTGTATTGATTTGATGTGTTTGGATTGGGTGGTGGTGGTGGTGGTGGTGGATTCAGAATGTAGCTTGTTGTCATGATGAGAGGCATTGTCATATTGACGATTAGGATTTGGGTGGTGGATGGTGAGATCGATATGCTTGGTCCTTGAGAGACCATGTTTTGAGATATTTGAGGGATGGTTGATGATGTGATGGTTTCCTATGTTATTGGGACAGTTTCCATCTATTGTTGTGATATTGATGGAAAGATGGGAGGATTTGATATGATGTTTTTATTGATGATTGAGGGTTGACTTAATTTTGTTGATTGATGTTTGGTAAAGGGGGAAGCCCTAAACTAAGAGGTGGTGTGGATATTGATGACAAGGGTGGAAGTGGTGGAAAAGTGAGTGGCATAATACCTTGGGGAAATGATGAAGATGAAGGGTCAAAGATGCCCCTTGGCCCAAATAAGTCACCATCTCCTTGTGAGATCATAGGGAGAGAGGTTTGAGGTGTTGCATGAAATGATGATGATGGGTCATTGGGATCATGAAAGGTGAGGGGGACATATGGGTGTAAGGGATTTTGGGGGACAGGTTTCCCTAAGATAGTGTTTGCGTCCATATCTTAATTATTCACAAGGGGCGCATTTTTAGTGTATTGAGAAATGTGCTCCCCTTGTTAACAATGGGTTGAGTTGGAGCAATGGATGATGTAATTTATGAAATGACTTGAGTGATGTTATCTATAGGATAGACTTGCTCACAAGATGATAATTTGACTAAGTATATGAAGAAGGATGCATCTACATATACCTAGCTAAACAAGATGATTTGATGATAATTTAAATAAGCATATGAAGAAGGATGCATCTACATATACCTAGCTAAACAAGATGGATTTTTATGTTTCGATTCAAGGATTTTGATTTGTTTCAAGGATTTTGATTCATGGATTTTATGAAAAGTCTAGCATGAAGGATGATTTCAATGTTTTCAAGAGTTGTTGGTGGGATGATTTTGGTTAATGTTTGAAAGATGGATGAAGGTTTTTATTTTGATCCTATGAGTACCTAAAAAGATTCTTGTTTACAAGACCTTGATTTTGAAGAACACACTTTACTCTAAAAAAGATGCTCAAATTCCTAAAAATATTTGGATTTTGACAATAATAAAATGATTACAAATTGGGATTGTTTCTTGAAGCTCTTATGTAAAAGCTGAAAAGTAATCTTTGTCTAAATTCATAGAGCCTTGAGAGATGCTTTTGATGTTCTTTTGGACTAAGAGATTTTGACTTTGGTTTCTAGATTTTGATCTTGCATGAAATCATTTGAGACACATGTGTGGGGTTCAATTGTTCTTAGCTTTCTTAATGACTTATTTTTACCACAAACAATTCGTGATTAAGTTTCTCCAAACTAAATGTCCAATGTCCTAACTTCTTATCATCCCACAAAGTGTATTATGTGGAAATCAAGGAATTTAAGGAAAAGTTTCCTATTGTTGACTTTAGTAAGCAAATTGAGATATAAATCCAAATGTTTGGAAACCTCTAAGGATAAAATTCCTAGGGAAAGCAAGAACACATGAATTTTGTCAAAGATATTTGCTTCCTAAAGGGTTTGAAGTTTGATGATAATGTTGAATGTTTGTTTTTCCAATGTTTGCGAAAAAGCAAAGTGTTTTGTTTCCAAGAACATGCACAATCCTATGGATATGAAAGACTGCATTTGTTGAATCCCCACTTGGACAAGTATAACTACACCTAATTTTAGTGAATGGTTAGATGCTTGACCCCATTGGATCCCCTCTACGACACTAACTTATATGGGGCAGCCAAGCATCAGTACCCATGAAACTCCCATGGCATACTTTCCATTTCTACTAAAAGCTGTAAAAGTGTGGGGCAGCTTCAGAACGACCGTTCTTGTACCAAGAAATAGATCAAGGATTTTGGCCTTTTCTAAACAAGGGTTTTAATGTGGGAATTCTATTCATGGGGTATCATCCATGCAGCAAGAGACCATTGCTACCCTTCTCATTAGAATAATCCTCGTGATACTTGACTTTCAACAAGTACTCACACTTATATACCGGTTGGAAGTCGCTTGGCTTTAGCATGTTCCCGGCTAGGTCATTCCCTTGGGTGATTAATTTTTCCCACAAGGCCCTCTAAGATAAAAAAAAGCAAGAAAACAAATCCATATTTTGATTGATCTTTGTTGAGAAACAAAAAGAGAACATATGCAATATGTTCAACTCACACTCAGAAGTTGTGTTCAAGTTTTAATCCCACAATGAAATGTGGAGGCAATCACTTTACACAACTTAAGATCACCAAAAAGCCTTTTGATTCTCAAGATCATCGTGAGGTGGGAGAGAAGCACATACATGTTTTTGGTGGTATTATTTTGGGTAAGTGATTACAAGACAACGAAGCACACATTCATTTTATCCTTTCAAAGCAAAAGTGACTTCTTTTTAAGCACCAAAGGAAGTGTGAGATTTTGATTGTTTAATTCTTAACCTTAAAAAAAATCTAGTGGATTTTCCTAAAGTTCTTTATAAGACCTTTGTAGCAAAAATGAAAGCTTTTGTAGTGTTCTTTTTAGTGCCCAAAATAAATTTAGTATATCCTAAGAGCATGAAAGATAACAAATCCTTAAGAGAGATCATGAGTTCTCCAAAAGTGTTAAACAAACACAAAAGTGTTCAAAAACACTTGATGTAATGAGAGAATGATGCCATAATGCAACTTTCAACTTCTTTTTTCTCCTTCACCTTGATTAGACCAACTTGCAAAAACTAATTAGAATTGCAAAACAGAGGTTAGAAAAACTAGTTAGTAACCTAAAGCAACCAAAATGAAAAAACACATGTTGAAATTGAGTCAATTTGAACTTTTTACTTCACTCTAGTGGTGCAGTCCACACAGGTGACATAGTTTGAGGAAGCCAGTGGTGATGCATGGTGTTGCTTGTCAGACAACGACACTCTATAGTAAAACTAGAGAGCATGATTGCAATGGAGTTTTTCTCAATGGAGTAGTTTGGAATTTGAGAAAACTAGCAACCCTAAACTAACCTCGAGGCAGAGTTAGAAAATTTGAATTTTGGGTGAGAAAGACTAAGTGGCATGGTTCACAGTTTGAAGCATCACTATATGGCACCGCTGGATTGATAGTGGTGTTGTATGGTGCCACTGGATTGATAGCGGCGCAGTTTCTTGTAGATGTAAATATTAGCAAAAAATGATGGAAGTTTTAGAAAAAAACATGATTGAATCTTCAAGGCCTCCCTCTTTCAAGTGCCAAATGTAGAACCCTAATCCTAGACCTGCATAAACATAACATACACAATATTAGATCAATATACAAGTTAGAACTAAGATTCCTTTTATCCATGCAAATATCTGAGATTAGAACTTGACAACATTTACCTTTAGACTTGTAGGTAGTCCGGAATAAGCATTCCTTTTCTATCTTACATTCTTTCATGGCTTTCATCTCTTCCTCCTATATCATCTTTTCCATTTCTTCAGCTTCTTTTCCACTTTGAATAATCTATTTAATAATTTTTATGCCCTTTGCCCATCTTTCTTCTTATTAAGAGCCATCCTGAAATATCAAATCTCACTAAACCACATTAGCCAAAACAATATATCGTTTCCCAAAGATCTTCTAGCTCTGATACCAATTTGATCTAGAGTAGGGTAGAAGGTTGTAAAATAATCTCAATTCAACAAAATTTCCAATGCAATGGCCTTCACACATCAAAGAAGAATATTTCCTTCACAAATTTACACTATACCTTGTAGCACAACAAAAACCCCTTTTTTGACATAATTTGTAGGAAAAAATTCCAACCCACAATCCAAAATATTTTTAGAATACCCTTTATGGAACTTTAAAACGTATCAAAAATTTAGATAGGGTTTTTTTTGGGACAACTCCTTCAAAAATTTGTTGCTACACTTGACAATTAGGCCTAATTAGGTTCTTCCTACTAGGTCTCCACAAGGTTTACTCATTATAGGCTCTCAATCTTCAAACCAAGACTCCAAAAATGTCAAATTGTGTCTGCCTAATCATTTTCAAGCATTACAAACAACTTTCAAAGGGCCTTTCACCAAACCCCAATCTTTATGCAACTATTTTGCCCAAAATTGCCTAAAACATGAGTTTTTAGCACATGGCATCAACATATTTGCACAAATGATTCTCCCCTAATATTGAAAACATATTTAACACAAAATATACCCTAACTACATCCATTCCACTAAGTTTTGGGCCAATTGATTGGTGGAATGGAGAGAAACTCATTTTTCTTGCTTCAAACCAACTTTAGGCTAGGTTTTCAAATAATTTTTAGGATAAATGCTCTCTCACTCAAATTTTAATGAAATTATATGAAAATGGTTGAAAATTAACAAGTATTCATAACATCATCAACTCCAACAATTTTACATCCATAAGAAGGCTGTACATAATTGTACAACATGGTTAAAGTTACAAGAAAGCAAGAAAACTCAAAAATTTCGCTATGAAATGCAACAAACTGTCATTCAAAACTTTCACACAACACCAAATGAGGCTAATCACTCTATTCATATTGTAGATAACACATTTATAGAATTTTAATCCAATTTTTATGAATATATAATGGTGGAAAAAAAATTTATTCCATTTGTTTCAAAACTAGTAACCCTAGAACAGTTTGAGATTTTTTTTACAAAAATGACCATAACTCTCAAAATACCAAATGAAAATTGATTTCAAAAAATGAAAAAGAAAGGTAATTCACATTAAAACAACATACAAGTGGTTTTAGGTCGAAATGGAGGCTATACAATCTATAATTTTCATGTTAGCAGCAAAAATGTTTAGAAAATGTAGAAATAAAATTGTTCTATTTGCTTCAACCTCCAAACTCCATCAACCAACCTTTCTCTTCAACCATACAAGGATTTTTAAAGAATTTAAAATCATATTCCAACTACCTCCAACCATATTTATGGTTAAGGAGTTAACAAAACATCATTATACCTCATTATGACAAAAAGTTCAAAAGTTGGATTAACAACAATGTGCAACATTGCAATATTTTTGCACCTAGACCCTAACTCACACCTAATGACCAAAAACCAAGTCAAATACACATGAAATGTTCTTAGAATACCTTATTACATTCCAATGACTCAAACCAAACAAAATATCAAAATTTAAACTATCTTGGGCATGAAGACCTGGGTGCCCTTGGACTATTGCATCATTGTGGTAACTTAAGGGTTGATGTAGGTAGGAATAGAGGAAATGGTTGTAGGAGGAGGAATTTGGGTTCCTTCTTGACTTTGAGAATTTTTTGAAGTTTGAGCACAACTATTTTTTTGAGTTAATATTTTTTTCCAAAAATCTAAGCTAAGTTGTGTGGAATATCTATTCCCTTTCCACTTTCAATCATTCGGTGTATGTTATCTATGGTAGGAATAACAGTGTTGGAAATGTTTTCAGCACTCACTTGGTTTTGTAGTTTTTCTAATTCTTCATGGATTTGGATTATATTTTCTTGAGGGACACTAGAAACCATTTTTTCAAAACTTATCACATTACTTGAAGGTAAAGAGTTCTCAAGGGTATGCTCCATACCTAGTGAGCTAGTGTCAACACTATGAGTGAAAGAGTTAGATAACCCAAATCCATGATGAGTGTGTTGTCATGGGATGAAATGAGTATCAAACCAAATATCACTATAGTATTAGGAATAGGAAACCAAGTTGTAAAGAACATGCATAGGACAATCAATGAATGCAATATAAATGCAATGCAAAGAAGATAAATGACATGCTTTAATTCCAATTCATATGTTTAAAAATGAACTTGAAATGAAACCAAATTAAGCTAGATCTAATGAAATAGAAACTTAACAATTTGAAGCAAAGATATGATAACAATAAATAGAAGCACATAAATGAAATGTTAAATGTTATAAAATGTTGATTCAGATGTTACTCAGGACTAAATCACCAAAATGGGAAAATGTGTCCCAATTAGGGTTTTTGGAAAGTTCAAATAGTGAAAAATAGAGAGGAAAGAATTCAATTTTTTTGGAAAAACCAACTATATAGGGACTAAATCACCTAGGTGGAAAAATGAGTCTCATATTATGGTTTTGAAACCAAATTAAACAAGTTTTGAGTTGATGTTAAGGTTTCTAGGTTGTATAATCAAATGAGTATGTGGAAGCATAGTTTTCCAATGAAATTCAATGATGCAAGATGCAAAAATGCAACCTATATGCACTTTTCACTAATGCAAGATTTAGAAGCGCTAAATGCAATTCAACTAATGCAAATATAATGAAAAAATAATGCAATATAGATCTAGGACATATAATGTTCTCCAAGTCATAAATGCAAGGGTCCAAAGGTCAGGTTCATAAAAATCAACCAAAGGAAATAGGGGTCCACCTTTTGGGAGATGGAACTTTGGGACCTATTTCACACTTTAGTTCATTAAGAAACCAAGATCACTCAAAAAAGTGACTCAATTGATGGAAGTAATAGGGGTTTCCTTGTGTAATTATACTGGGGTTCACCATTATGTGAGGTTTCAAAGGAGAAATACAAACATTCATGCACAAAACCCCAAAAAAATGAAAGCATAAAATCAGATTGGCAAAAGAGAATGAAAAAAGGGGTACTTGGAAGAATGATTGAATACAAGCAAGGCCTGTAAAACTGAAATTCTTCTTTTTGAAGTTTCCTAGGACTTATACACTAGGTAGGGTGATTTAGTCCTACTACTAGAATCTGGGCAGAATTTGGAATCTTCTAGTGATTGTTTCGGATCTATAGAAAGATGCAAAAAAGGCATGTACTAGGACTCATACACCTAGAGGGGTGATTTAGTCCCAATATAAGGGTTTTATTGATACTTTTGTAGCCTCTAGTGATCTTCTATATCTTCCATCCTTCAATTCTAAAAATTTTGAATTATGATCTATAGGTGAGTTTCTATGAACATGAAAACTTCTTGACAACTTTGACAACTTTTTCAACTTTTTGTTCAAAGGATTTTCAAGCTCTAATTCACCTAGATCTTCAATGACACATCAAGAGGGAAAAAATTTGTGTTAGGGAATAGGGTTTTTCCTTGGTCAAACCATGTTTTGGTAATTAAACCTTGAAATGAAATGAATAGCATGAAGGAATGATGAATGAACAATATGAATGTTGCAACTCACCAAACCCTTGAAATGAAGGCTGCAAACTTGTGTGAAATGGATCCAATGGATGTGGATCTTGACTCTTAATCTTTATGTGAGATAATGTCTTTGAATACTTGCTTGAATCATGGAAACCTACATCACAAATGTTAGATCAAAAACAAACATGATGCATGAATCTTGAATGCTACTGCAAATGCTTGATGATTTGCTCTTGAATTCTCTCTTGAATTCCCTCTTGATCATAAATTTGCTACAATTATTGAATACTTAAAAGCTTATATATTGTGAGGATAAATAATGTGAAATAACATTGTATTTATACTTGTATATAAATTTTTTCCCAAAATTATAACACTACAAGCTGACATTTGATATAAGATAAAAAAAATCCTACCAAGAATTTGACTTAAAATAGGTCCAAGTTAAAGCAGGAATCATACACCAAGTTGGGCATATGAGTCCCAATGACTTCAACCTTGGACACACACTACAAGAAGTGTTAAGTTCAATTCAATAATTAAAATCAAGTCCCAAGACCCAGGTGGGACCCATATGCCAAATATGGAATATGAGTCCCAGATCCCTAGATTTGGAATGTTCACATAACCCAAAACATTAGATTATGAATTTTAATTTATTAAGTGTTGGGATTATCCTTAGAAAAATACATTTAATTAAGTCTTGTGTATACAAAATAGGACCAAATAAGAAATAAAGAAGCCAAATTTTAATAGGGAGGGCCCAAACAAGTGTGAAAATTTAAAGGGATATATTTTTCTACACTCTAATTTTAAATAATAAACTACATGTCTAATAGATAATTCAATCAAAATAAGAAAAAAATAAAGGTAGATATGAGTGGAGTGTTTTCTTGTTTTTCACACCCATAGATCCATGAATGGATGACATGAAACCATATTTTTTATCTCATCATAATATTTTTGTTGGTTATAAATTCTTGTAGTTTCACTCCCATTTGTTTCATGTTTTCCCTCTTTCCGTTTCTTCCCCTTGCCCCTCCTCTATTGAAGATTTTTGTTTAGCTTAATTTTCCTTGTATGTGTTGGAAGTTTGGAAGTTTCTAATTGATGATGCAGTTTGGAAACATGAGCATGAAGTATACATACATTGGTTGATCCAATTTTTTCATTGATTTGACCATTGTTATGATCATCCTAGCATAGTGGGGAAGTATTTTTGGTTACCTTTGTATAGTGCCAGTTGGTTAGGAAAGCATGGTTTATCAAGAATTTGGCGAAGTGTTTCCTTTGTTAGTGTTGTGGTCCAGTGCATCAATTTTTGGGTCCACACTTCACCGCAGATTGGTATAATCTTCTACATTCATAACTACAATTTTGAGTCCAATGGATGGAGCAACATTCATGTTTTTATGAAATTTTGTGTAGTTTCCAGAAAGATATGAATAGCAGTGCACATCTCTGTATATCAAAGTTATCTTTTAAATAGTGTACCAGTGTGGGTGATTCCACACTTCTTCATGAATAATTATTTCAATTTGTAATGATGAAGATAAGCTAATGAATTTCGGTTGAATGAGAATTCAATGAGAGATACAATTTTGAGATCACAAAATTGATGAGATTACATGAGCTCCTAAAGACTTTGTGTTTAGGTCTATTTTGGGCCAACCTAACATGGTTGATGTTTTTGTGGAGAATAATTGAGAAAATCTATCTTATGTGGGATTTATATTTAGGTCCATGCCGACCTATCTTGATAAAAATTGTATTTTTATCTTAGGTGGGGTGTTGTCATAATAGTGGTTTACAATTCCTGAGAGGAACGAATTTTAGCTGAAATCACATATTTTTAGAAAATATAATGATTTAAGCCTTAAAAAGTTCCATTTTAAGGATTCCAATTGAAGGGGGTTTGATCAAATCACCTTAGATCAAACCCCCTTGGATAGAACCTCGCTAGTTTTAAACCATACCTATAAATATGTCTCCTTTACACCTATCAAAATGCTGATAAAAAATCACTTTTGATTTAGCTTTTGGGGGATCAAATGAATTCATTTAAAATTTATTTCAAATGATTATGGTATTCCTCAGAACAAGCTATCCAATGAATATAATTTTAATATGTTTTGGTTTTGTTATGTATTTGAGTTTTACTAAACATAGGTTTTTCATCGAAAATGAATTTATTTGTTCTTCACATTGAAAAATGAGATTGCACATGAGCTCCTAAAGACTTAGGTCTATTTTACCTAACATGGTTGATTGTGGAGAATAATTGAGAAAATCTATCTTATGTGGGATTTGAAAAAAATATTTTTAGAATCTACAGACAAAATTTGATGAGACTCTAGTTTGCACCATCTTCAAATTCCTCACAGTTTAGCCGCTATAGATGCCCGAATGTAAAGATTTAGTTAAAAATAATAATTTCAGTGTCCAATTTGGCCAAAAATTGTAAACCACTATTATGGGATCACCCGGTGTTAAGTGTGGATGAAATGCTTTAAGGATGACATGTTTAATTCTTGTCTTACTTCTAGTTAGGCCGACCTAATTGAAATTTGACCTGATGTGGGTATATATGAGATCATTACTAAGGTTTTAAAGAGGATTGAAATGTATGGTGTAGAAGAGTGCAAAAGGAATATATGATATGTGAATGTGATAGAGTAGAGAAGATTTATGACATGTATGGTGATTCACCTACATGTGTATGATGTAACAATAAGCAAATTGCTATGAAGATATTTTTTGTAGCTCAATGGAACTATAATCTAGCATATGATAGATGTTATTGTATCAATTAAAATAGGCAATGTTTCCAATCCTTCTTTGTTCTTACTTAGTGGGTTGTGAGATCTTTTCTAGATAGTGTGTACTAGCAGTGAGCCTTTTGTAATATCTTATATCTAGATATAATATATTATAGCTAACCCTCAAAATCATGGTTTTTCCCCTTATTGTGTTTTCCATGTAGAAATATCAGTGTTCATGTGTCATGTGATTCCATGGTTGTATTCATGCTTTCATTCATCATTACAGTTATTTATATTCAACTAATCAGATGGGTTGTGTTTGATTGGTTAAAAGGAATACTAATTCACCCCCCTCTTAGTATTCTAGGTGTTCAACAATTGGTATTAGAGCCTAGTTCCCTTGAAGGAGCTTGAATTATTTGGAAAGATCTTGGATTTTTAACATATGGTTGATAGGAAGTACCCTACTCCTTAGGAAGAAATTTCTACAATGGAATATACAAAAGAATATTGTAAGCTAGACAAGGATGAAGAACTCAAAGTTTCACTTGAATATCTTAACAAAATTAAAAATGAGAATGGAAATTTGAAGGAAAATCTAAAAGAGGCAAATGAATGCATCAAGAAATTGAGAGAGAATATTAATAAATTTAGAGAAAGATATAGATAAGTTAATGAACAATTGAAGAAATCAAATGAAGAAATCACTAGAGTGAAAATATAAGTGGAAGAAAAGAAGAAAATTGAGGACTATCTAAATACATTGATACAAAGTGAAACTAATGAATGCACTGGACTTGAACAAGAACTGGTAAATCTAAGAGAAAATTTGGAGAAAGAAAGAATTCATGAGGAAAAACTTAAGACAAGTTCTGCAATGCTTGATGAGTTAATTGCCTGACATAAATCATCTAAATATAAAGGTTGTTTGGGAATTGAAAGAGGAGGAAGCTCTAAAGAAAATCAGACATCTAATCCAAAGAAGACTATAGAATTTGGAAAAATTGAAGGAAAAATGAACTATGGCAAGTTCAAGAATAAAAGAAGCAATGCTAGAAGACTCCCTAATACCTAGACATATAATTGAAAAAAAACTAGACATATTATAACATCTTACCTAGAAGACTCCCTATAAGTGCAACAAACTTGTGCATATTGCAAAAAAAAGAACATAATATCTAGAATGAGCCTACAAAGAAAGATGAACCAGTCAAGAAAGTTGATCCCAATGAAGTGAAGAAGGAAATGGGAAAAGTATGGAGAAATGAAGAAGAAACTGAGGACAAGGGAGAATATGTACCTATTTCTAGTGCAAATTCTTCCTCCAGTAAATAAGCCTAGACCTATGGCTTAGGGGGAGCTATACTAAAAATCATATAGCCCCCTTTCCAAATGATGTGTCATGGCTTGAAATGAAGAGACAAGATGGAGAAGAATATTGTGGATATATTGGTGAAAACTACGGGAGAAAATATTTTAATGTAGTAGTTTTTGGAGCTTCTAAAAGTTGATAGTGCATACAAGATTTCAAAGTTTACCAAAATTTCATCTAAAGTATTTATTGCTAAAATGGGTCAAATCAAGGAGTTAAAAGAATTCTTGGGAAAATAAATTCATTTCATTTTACACATACAGAGGAGAAGTAAAGTGAAGAAGAAGTAAAAGGATTTGACATGTCCCTTAAGAGAAAATCATCAAAACCCTAATTTTCACTGAGCCAGTTTAAGAGGTGTTATGTGTACTCCAAGTTTTTTCATAATTTTTATTTAAAAGAATTATAGATGTAATGGAAGGACTAAAGGTTGTAAATGTCTCAGAGAGACCACAACCTGAATTGAAGAGGCATTGTTCGAAAGTTCTATTGGAAGATCTGGTGGGCTCATTTTCTTGCACTCCCTTTGGAGTTTTATTGACTGAGGATATCAATGCATGCATTGATGGGAAAATAGAAGAAGTATCTAATAATTAATTATGTGTTCTATAGATAAGATAATTGGAAGGAAATGATGATACCTTAAACTAGAATACAAAACCCTAAGTGGAAGGAAATTTGATGGGTGGCGGTAGTTCTCATTGTTTGAAGTTAGAAAGAAGTACATCAAAATGGTATTGATAAAAATTCATGGTGAATCCATTTGTATTGATCGTGAGTACTTAATAAAAAAGGAAGCTATTAGTGATGTAACTAGTTTATGGTCCTCTGGACCAATTCTAGAATGAAAAAAATATCATGGTCAAGGACTTAATGGAGAAGAAATGTGCTACTCTTAAAGAAAAGGAATTCACTTTATATACAATTAGGTGTCTGGCTATCTAGTATGCTACAAGGATTATTGGACACAAAATCTATAGACCAAATAACGACTATATAGTCTCTTCCACTGTTGTTCACATTACACATAACATGATTGAAAATGGAATTTATTATGACCTATGTGACTTACTCCAACAAAATTTGATGAAGAACCTAAAGAAAATAGAAAAGAACAAAAATCACACATTCATGTATGGTACTTTGATAATCTATTTACTTTTCTAATTAATTAAGAAAGTACTAGTAATTGGGAAAATTGAGTGGAAAAGTATGAAATCAGTTGCACAATAGATAACAAATTATATGAAAAATCTTGGTGGTTTAGATGGACAAGACAATGCTCTTGTGGAATTCTTTGGAATGTTTCAGATGAGTATGAATGAAAGAGTAAGAATATCTAAGAATGTGTTGGAAAGATATTTAGGAGACATTAGTTTCTTTGTCTCTATTTACTTTTTCTTCATGGAAGCAATTGAGCCCAAAATTGTTTGGATTTCTAAGTTGGACTATGAAGTAACTAAGGAAGAAGTTGTTCATTATGTATAAGTGCTTTTAAGAACCCTTAAAGGCCTTAGCACATCATGAGTAGAGGGAAGGAATAGAACTAAAGCCTCCAATAGTTCTAGGAGAATAGTAAGAAAAGGAAGAGCATTGTCATTCCTCCAACTGAAATTAAGCAAGAAGTTGCAATAAAGAAGATGCTAACATAGAATAAGGAAGGATGCACATAGATGATGCTCAACATGAGCATGAAATTAGAATCAGAATCAAAAGTGCACACGACATGGATGAAGCCATGAAAAATTTACAAGAGGAAATCCCTGGAGCAAGCATTAATTCATCACTATCTACTATAGATAATTTCAAAAACATGGTTGATTTGTTGAAAGTATATACCTCCAGATTCAAAGAACAAGCTAGAAGTGGACTAGAAGCAAGGACTATAGAGAAGATTCTAGAGGATATCAAAAGGAAATGTGTAGATTCACATCATAGAGCTATGAAGGGATTGAAGTATACTCAAACTTCTGAAGAAGAAGCACAAAAAATACTATCATAATGCTTGAAGTGGTCGAACAACACACCGAGTATAAAGGATACAACTAACTCAGTTCAAACTCAAATAGACTATGAAGTATATATTTATGATTTAGAAAGAGACAGGAACAATTAGAAATGGACTAGCATTATACAGCTGCATGAAAATTTATTTTCCTTGTAGAATCAGAGGGAAGAAACAATCAAACATTATGTGAAATTAAGGGATCTAGTGAAGATAAAGCATACACCTATATCTAGTACTCTTCCCAATGTAGATAAAATCTTAGAAATAAATTTTAACCCTAGCACTTTGAAAGAAGGATAAAAGTCTCTAATGGAACTTGAATTATAGTTTAGGACTCTTGAAAAAGAAAAAAGACTTTTGAAAGAAGGAAATTTTACTTGGCAGGATACTTTGAAGAAGCTCAAAGGATCTACATCTTTAGGTTGATAAGTCTTACCTTTATGCACATTACTAAGTTTTTGCATAAAAAATTCCTTTTTTTGGGAGATTATATATATAAGGGAAGCATACTGAGCCTTTGCATGGTCTTTTCCATTAATTTCAAAGGGTGAGAGAGTGGAAAAGCATATTTTATCAAAGCACTTGGAAGTGATAGTTACATTTTGGGAAAGATGGTTGGAAAATATTTTGGAAAGACAAGTTAATATGTGTAATGGGGAGACAAGTTTTGAAACAAGTCATTGATTTTTTTTGATATGCATGTTTCCATAAATGAAAAAAGGGGAGATTGTTGGAAGTTTGGAAGTCTGTCATTGATGATGCAGTTTGGAAACATGAGCGTGAAGTATACATACATTGGTTGATCCAGTGTTTTTGTTGATGTCAACATTGTTATGATCATCCTAGCATAGTGGGGAAATATTTTTGGTGACCTTTGTAAAGTGTCAGTTTGTTTGGAAAGCATGGTATATAAATAATTTGGCTAAGTACTTCTTTTGTCAATGTTGTGGTCCATTGCATCAGTTTTTAGGTCTCCACTTCACTACACATTGGTATAATATTCTACAATCAATCTACAATTTTGATTCCATCTAATGGAGCAACATTCATGTTTTTTTGACATTTTTTACAACTTCCTAAAATATATGAATAATAGTGTGTGGCTCTACATATCATAGTCATATTTTGAATAGTGTACCAATGTGGGAGATTCCACACTTCACAAATAATTATTTTTTATTGCAATGATGAAGATAAGCTAATGAATTTTGATTGAATGAGAATTTGATGAGAGATTGAATTTTGAAATCACATGATTGATGAGATTACATGATGTCCTCAAGAGTTTGTGTTTAGGTATTTTTTTAGCCAACCTAACATGGTTGATGTTTTGTGGAGGGTAATTGAGAAACTCTATCTTCTATTGGATTTATATTTAGGTCCATGCTGAAATATCTTGATGGAAATTGTATTTTGATCTTAGTTGTTAAGTATGGATTAAATACTTTAAGGATAACATGTTTAAGTTTTGTGTGTTACTTCTAATTAGGTAAAACTAATTGAAGTTTCACCTTATGTGGGTATATATATGAGATCATTATTGAGGTTTTCAAGAGGAGTGAGAAGTATGGCATAAAAGAGTGTGAAATGAATATATGACATGTGAATGTGGTACAATAGAGCATATTTATGACGTGTATGGTGATTCACCTACATGTGTGTGATGTAGTAATAAGCAGATTGTGTGAAGATCATTTGTTTACCTCAATGAAACTTTAATATGGCATAGGATAGATGCTATTACATATCAATTCAAATAGGAAGTGTTTCCAACCCTTCTTTTTTCTTACTCAGAAGGTTATGAGCTCTTTTATGGACAGTGTGTCCTAGCAGTGAGCCTAATGTAATATCTTATATCTAAATATAATATATTGTGAGCTAACACTCACCATGGATTTTCCCTTTTATGGGTTTTCCATGTAAAATACTAGTGTCCATGTGTCATGTGATTTTGTGGTTGTATTCATGCTTTCATTCTTCATTACTTTTTTTTTTATTCAATTAATTTGATGGGTTGTGTTTAATTGGTTTAGAGGGATATTGATTTACCCCCCCCCCTTTGAGTATTACAGGTGTTCAACATTATGCTAGGATCCTTTTCATCTAATTGTCTCTTTGATTAGTCTTATAAATAATTGAGATGAAGTGAAATAACAAAAAAAATCAATATCAACCTCTCATCCTCATATAACACTTAATTTTAGCTTATCATGTATTCTAATATGCAGTTGAGTTCGAATGTTGGTGTTTATATTGTAGGTTACATGTGAGAAATAGGATAAATATTATATTCTAGCATTTCCTAAACCATGCATCCAAGGTAAGTCCTCTCATTATTTTTGTTATTATACATGATAAATCATTTTTTTTGTATGACAAAACATGGGACAAAAATCCAAGGTAAGTATAGGTTAGTATAGGACCAACAATGCCAGTGTTTGATAATGGTGCCTGTGTGTATGCAAATATGCCTATCATAATGAATTCAAAACACATTCAATAAAAAATTATATTAAAGAAGCTTAAAGAAAAATAAACAAACTCTTAGTACTGCTTCTTCAAAGTTGTTTTATTGCTCCTTATCTCCAGCGTTTCATTGATTCAAGTTGCTCTCAGTTTTAGTATGCCAAGCTCAACGAAATGGACTACTAGATTATGGGATTTAAATTAAAATGCATACTATACTAAGATGCAAGATTATGCTATGCTATAATAAGATAATTGCTAAGATATGATTATTGATAGAATGCTAAAGATGCAAGTTCCTAAGTGTAATTGCGTGTGTGTAACCAATGCTTCGATTCACACATGTATTTATAAATTTTTTCAAGGATTTTGATTGGCTGAGTTGATCAACGACTGTGATAATTAAGATTTTGAGGTAATAAGAAGATTTCATAATTAAATGAAATATTTAATTATGATTTGAAGAAAGCAGAATATCTTTAATTAAATAAAATATTTAATTAATTAGAAGAAAGTTTTAAATAGAAGAAAATAAATATTTAAATTTGATTAAAACAAGAGATTTAATTAAATTCAAAAGATGATCTAATTAATTTAAATAAATAAAATGTATTTATTTAATTAATCAAGTAGACATGTGAAATAATTAAATAAAATAAATTTATTCAATTATGGTGGGAGAATAAAATGAATGAACATTATAATTAAATTAATTAAATTTAATTACATGTAGAAGACTTTAGATAAATTAATTAAATAATAAATATTTAATTAAATGCCAAGATTAATTAGACATGACCAATTTTATGCACATACATTTTGCCCCTCTTTGAAGTGATGTGTGAAATGCATTGCTTGAAAGAAATTTTTTTTTTTGCCCCTGATATGTTTTTGATGCCGATGCTGATGATGCCCACTTGGGAGATAAATCACGGATGATGATATGAGTTTTGAAAATGTGATAAAAAAACTTGATTGGATGATGAAATTCTGATGGTGATTTAGTGATTTAGCTCTCGATAATTGGTGTAAAAGATGCCCTTGGTGAAAAATAAAGTAATAGAAAATAAAATGTCACCAAAAACCCACCTTAATTAACCCATATAAGGTAAAAGGGGTAAAAGTGGAAGTCATTTTCACCCATTTACTATAGCGATTTTTATGCTTTGACAGTGACATGGTGAGATGCAGATTCCATTTTAGAGGCATAGATTCAAGCGGGCCCACCAATACTAGAAAACAGTCGCGTATGGACCACCGGTGAGTCGATTGAACCCTTTATGATTCGATTTCTTTTATTTTGATCAATTTTTAAGCTTTTTCGTGCGGATTTAGGGCAAAAAATAAAGTTTTAGCACATCTGCCTATCTATTTTAGTGCATTCAAAAATTTCCATAGCACATCTAGGATGTTCTTTAGAGCATATAGGTTCAGGGTAAAATTAGGTTTTCTAGCACATACGAAGTGTAGATTAGCACTTATAGGAGTTAAGTCCAGATAGAAAACTTTAGCACATCTAGGGCACATAGTCACACATTTAGGGATTGGCTACAATAGAGGTGGATTAGTGCATCTAGGATATGAAGTAGTGCTTTCAGGTTTTAGCGCGTCTAGATGATGACATAGTGCATCCACAAGGTATATTAGCACATATAGGATTTTAGCGCTTATAGGAAAAACATTAGCGCTTTTAGGGTGAAAAAGCATGCATAATGAGTTTTAGCGCTTTTGAGGTAAATTGTAGCACTTTTGAGTTTCAGCGCAACAAAGGCACAGATTAGCGCATTGAGGAAATTTTTGGCAGAATGTGAGTGTGATAAAAAATGATTGTGTATACATTGCTTCCTTGGTCAATAGATAGATAAATTATCTTTCCATCATGCTGATATGGATAGAAATGATAGAAAATATGATGATTAACTGATAAGTTTCCTTTCCTGAATAAAAAATAAAGAGTAGATAGCTGATAACTTTGTTTTAGAGAAATTAAAGAAAAAAGAGTAGATTGATTGATTGATTGATTGACTAATTGTCTGATAACTTTGCTTCTCATGAATGAAAAAAAGAGAGTAAATGTCAGATAAATTTTCTTTCTATGATAGAAACCAAATAGTAGATGATGGGATTCAAACATATTTTCATTTATGACTAAAGTACAAATAAGAAAATGATTTGATTATTGATAAATTTACTTTCCTGAAAAAGAAAACAAATAGTAAAATGATGATAGAGTAGCTTGATTTGATATTTAGATAGATAGATGTAGCAGTGATTGCATGGTATGGTTGATTGCTTGATATGGGTCACTAATATGATGCATTGATATGATTTGTTGATTAATTTTATATGGGTCACTAATATAGTTCACTTGATAGATAGAGCACATGATATGAATCATTGGTATGAGTCTGATTAATTATCCTTGTGATGACTAAAAAAATGAGGTTTTTGACAACCTCCAGATTAGAGAGTGTTTCCTGAGATGTTGGGATCGGGTAGGAGAGCTGACTCCAACAGAGATACAGTGGATAGGTGACTATGGGTTGGGATCTTTGTTGACTATCCCGTGAGGGATTCGAGTCAATAGGGGACTGTTGACTACATTAGTAGAGAGGTGGAACTCTTATCATAACACCTTTCATTTGTTGACTGGTGAGATGACCGTGACACCTGAGGATGTGTATAGGATTCTAGGGATTCCCGTGGTACGTTCTCTTGTGGTTTATGACCATGAGATAAGAGGGACCGAGGCACTAAGGAGGATATGAGGTGATATGTCGATAGTAGGATATTGGGTGCCGTGGGATGATTTCAATAGATATCTAGCCTTAGTTGTTGTGTTGGGTGCATTCATTGGAGGCTTCCTTGGATTCGACCATCGATCGAAGGGATTTTCAGTTGGTTGGGGTAGGATGCTAGAGTGAATGGTGACTCAGCCATGGAGGTATGCCTGGGGGGATGCATTTTGGCTCACTTGTATCATGATCTACATCAGGTGGTATATCAAGGATCAGCTAGTTTGGCTAGTGGTGTGACTTTGTTCTAGATCTGGGTATGGGAGCATATTGCAATTACGAGGCCAGAGTGTGCCTAGGCTAGCCTACTAGGCAAGCCGTATGTATATGCATATTCAGGTGCACTTGTCCAACCCAAGCTAGGCAAGTTGGAGTATTGGTGGCACGTGTTAGATGATGTGGATTCAGTTATATGGAGGCCGTATATAGATTGTGAGGCCTAGGACACAGATCATTTGGAGATGCCTTTTGTTTGTATGCCTCAATATTTGATAGGATGGACCCTATACATTATTGAGATATTTTTGGCCTTGCGAGCTCAGAGATAGTATAGGTACACGCAGGGGATGCCACAGGGCATTGCTCGCTATGGGTGGTGCAAGGATGATCTTGGATGGGGACGATGTATTACATACCAGGTGGCATATACAGACTACTCTAGCTTATAGCCTAAGGGATGGGCATATAGGCCAGAGGTGATAGATGTAGGTATGTTAGATGATTACTTAGTGTATTTTCACACACATCAATTTCCACAATTTACATGTCCTGATGAGCTAGGGCCCATTGCAGTAGTACAACAACCTGGGGTGGAGAGACATGAGGATGTGGCCGGCGAAGAGCAGGTGGTGGGTGGAGGAGAGGAGGAGAGCAGAGATGAGGAGGAGGGAGTTAGAGATGAGGATGAGGGAGGTAGAGACGAGGATAGCTTAGATGATGGGGATGATGGGGGAGATGGTGGAGGGGAGGGGGGAGGGTAGTGAGGTAGAGGTTAGAAGCTTAGGCAGTGCTCAGATTGTACAAATACCTAGATCTAGTGGTAGACCACAGACCATCATTAGGGTTTCCTCCTCATCACAGTAGGCACAAATAGGCATGCTGCAGGCCCAGGTGCAAATTGTTCAGGATCAGCTAGGTCAGACACAAAGTTTGATAGCGTAGTTATAGGCACAACTTGCACAGGCACAGACACAAACTCCAACACTAACACATGTACCTCCTCTTTCCCTAGTCCCATAGATAGCCTAGTTGATAGCAGAGAGACGTGCTTTTAGATGACGGGTAGAAAAGGTAGAGGGTGCTACATAGAGGCTTATGGGTAGTGTTTATAGTGTTTCCTTATGAGAGGCCATCGCAGAGGGGTTCAAGATGGCCAAGGAGGTTGAGCACTATTGGGTTAGATATGAGGAGTTGTGTGCTCGTGACCATCGAGAGCCTTACCCATGGTCTGCTAGCAGATCGAGGACTAGATCATGGACGTCAACACATGGCAGAGAGGTCATAGGGCCTCAACAGGATCCTAATGCAGGGGGTAGTGGTAGGTCACCTTCTTCCAGATCGGCTCCATCAGGGGCTTTGACCAGCTAGCTTATGATGTTGTGATGCAGATGTATTTCACACATGTATATCAATTTTGGACCATGTATATTTGATTTTGATCATATCCCATGTATCTCTCTTTAGACATTTTAGTTTCATTGGACATTGGACATTTGTATCATTTATGATAAGCAATGATATACAACGGCGATGATTTGTGATGATGTGCATTTTAGGAAGTGATGATATGATATGGATATGCATTTGTTTGTATATGTTATGAGAGGGATTTTGATATACATTTAATATTTTGAGAACTAATTTTGTGATGTAGGATGATTTATGATATGATGGCAAGTTATGCTATATACTAATGATGTCGTGCAAGTGGATGACCTAGGATGGTGATTTATGAAAATGCAATGATTTGTCAAATGTTGTGATAATGTATGTATGAAATGTTTATTATTTATTTATTTTTTTGTATTTTTCAAATGCAAGTGAAATAATGATGAAAAATGAATGTTGTGTTTGTGAAATGCATCATGAATTTGTGAAATGGTAGGATGATATGGTAGACGATTAAAGATGTGATATGCAAATGATAATGAATGGATGTGATTAATAATAATGAAAGGTATGATGGAATGATAAATGATAAGTGATAACGATCAGAAATGAGATGTTTAGAAATTACAATGTAATGATATGTTAATGAAATGATAATAATAATGATAAAAAGATAATAAATGATAAATGATAATGCTATAATGATAAAATGATATGAAATGGTAAATGATGATGATACGAAAAATGATAATGAATAAATGAAATAGATGAAAAGATAATGAAATGTTAACAAGAGAAAATGAAATGAAATGAGATGATAGATGATAAAATGAAATGAAATGATAGATGATAATGAAATGAAATGATAGATGATAAAATGAAATGAAATGATAAATGATAAAATGAAATTAAATGATGAATGATAATGAAATGAAATGATAGATGATAATGAAATGAAATGATAGATGATAAAATGGAATGAAATGATAAAATGAAATGAAATGATAGATGATAAAATGTAATGGAAGAAAAATGAACTATATGGCATGTGTGAAACCTAGATGAAAGTTAATAATGAAACAAATGTCCAACTATCCTCTACAGAGAGTCCAAAGATATATGGCAACCATTGACATTTTTAGCCTTTTAGAACTTTGATGTGAATCCATTATGCAGTCATATACAATGATCTAAAATGAAATGCAACTAAATGAAATGAACCATTCATTGAGCCTTTTGTTAGCTTTCTTGAATCATCATAGAGCCTTTTAAAATGTTGGAAGTATGTACAAGCATAAAAGGGGAAATTAGAACCAATGATGACCTGAGTACAACTTTCATGATTGTTTATATAGCAAGCAAGCACAAGCATTGAGGTATAATTGAACTGAGATGACCTGAGAATTTCTTGCATAAACAAACAAAGATTAACCACTTTTTGATGCAAATGTGGAACTTTCATCAATGATATTGCTTTGGAAATCATGTCTCGCAACATATTTGCACCAGATTGAGAGTTAATCTTAAGACAACAGACAAAGAAAAATCATTCTCTTTCCTCGTCACTCTAGTTTAGTACATCATTGAGTGTGCTAGAGAGAGATGATATCAAAAATAAACAACCATTGTTCAAAATGTAATACTACTATTCCAAACATTATTCAGATTATAGATCATCTAGATATGAGTCATGATGTGATATTTACTAAAAATTGTTGTGATATAGATCAATGATTAGATAGGTATTCATGTGATTTGATTGTTTGTTCGCATGATTGGATTTTTCCATTGTCTAGCTGTTTCGCTATAACCTGAAAGTCAATTTTCCCCCAGCATGGTCAATGTTTTGCCCCCTGCACTGACACAACTTGCTAAAAAGAATATATACAATGATCAAGCCATGCTAAAAACATTTATCGCTCTAGGAAAATGATGATAGTATGATGTTGTTATGGCCCTAAGATGGTGCCGAAAATGATGCAAGACAAGAAGGTTGAAAAGCTAAGTGTCGAATATGAACTAATAGATGGAGAGCTACAAATAACGCTTGTTTGCTAGATTTTCACTATCTATTTTTATTGCATTTTTTCTGATTTCTTTTTTATTTTATTTTTTTGTATTTTTCTTGTCAATAGACTACATGTTACCAGGTTTTCACCCTATGACATTTTTAGATTCTTTTATTTTATTTTTTATTTTTTTGTATTTCTTCAAGACATTTTTAGATTTTTTTGTATTTCTTCAGGACATTTATGGATGATGATAGCTGACTTAAGCATAATATTTCTTCAAGTGCATGTTGTTGATGGGTTCCTCAAACAGGTCCCATTCTAGCATCGATAGCTTGTAGGCTTCTGAACTATCGACTACTATAACCAAATAAGGACCTAGCCAATTTGGTTCAAACTTTCCTTTCTTTTCTCTGTCTTGCTGATTTTGTGGAGTTTCTTTCAAAACCAAATCACCCACCTGAAAGGTATGTGGCTTTACTTTGTGATTATAGGTGTGAGACATCATTTGTTGGTATGCTTTCAAATGGTCAGCTGCTCTTTGTCTTTTTTCATCTAGGAGTTCTAGCTCTTGCAGTCGGGAAACTCTTTAGTAATCATCTATTGTGAGACCTTTTAGTGATACTCTGAGTGAGGGTATTTCAACTTCTAAAGGTAATATGGCTTCTGCTCCATAGACAAGAGCATATGGCATTGCTCCTATTAGCATGTGGACACTGGTTCTATAGGCCCATAAGGCGGGTTTGAGTTGAACATGCCAATCTTTCCCTGAATCATTCATAGTCTTCTTTAAAAAAATTAGTATAGTCTTATTTGAGGCCTCTGCTTGGCCATTCCCTTGTGGATAGTAAGGTGTTGAATATCTGTGTTGAATATGAAATCTCTCACAAAGTTCATCAACATCCCGATTCTTGAAAGGTCGTCCATTATATGTGATTATGGAGGTGGGAATGCCATACCGACAAATAGTATAGTTGAGTATGAATGATGATATTTGTTTTCCAGTAACTTTAGTAAGAGGTACTACCTCAATCCACTTGGTAAAATACTCTATGGCTGTGATGATGAACTTATGCCCATTCAATGATGAAGGATGAATCTTCCCGACTAGATCTAACCCCTATTGGGAGAATGGCCAGGTTGGTGTGAATTTTTGAAGTTCCTGTGTAGGAGAATGAATGAGATTCCCATGAATTTGGCATTTTTAGCATGTTTTCACAAAAGTGAATGATTCCTCTCTATTGTAGGCTAGTAGTAACCCATTCTAATCAATTTCTTGGATAAGATTAGTCCACTTGAATGAGTACCACAAATTCCACCATGAACTTTTTGTAAACCTTTTTCAAATTCATCACATTAAAGACATCGAAGTAGAGTACCATCAAGACCATGGCGATAAAGGGTGTCAACGATAAGAGTGTAGCGAGAGGATTGGCAAATAAAATTTCACTTTTGGTTATGGGATAAATCAGGTGGTAAGATGTCATCTTTTAGGTAGGAATAAATCTTTCCATACCATGGTGAATTGGATCCTACCAAGTGGCAAATGATTTGGCTTTCAGGTGTGTCATATGCAGGTGTAAATGATTGTTCCACCAGAAATTCATAGCGAGCCTGATTTTCTAGAAGTTGTAACAATGATGCGATCGTAGCCATGGCATCGACTGCTTTGTTATCAAGCCTTGGAATTTGTGTGAATTTGATGTCCACAAAGTACTTCTTGAAGTTGTCAACCATCTTTTTATATGGCAACAATTTGTCATCTTTGGTCTAATAATCATCATTGATCTGATTAATGACTAACTATGAGTTACCATACACTTGTAATTATGTAATCTTCCATTCCAATGCTATTTTAAGTCCAGTGATTAATGCTTCATATTCCGCTATGTTGTTGGTGCATGGAAACATCAGCCTATATGATCGAGGAATGGTGTGTCCTTGGGGGTGACGAAAAGTATGCTTGCCCCCAATCCATGTTGAGTGATAGAACCATCAAAATATAAGGACCATGGTTGTTTGGATTATGTAGTAAAGACATCAGCATCTGTAAATTCAATGTGCAATGGATGGTCTGCTTGCAGTGGTGCTTTAGCTAGTTGATCAATGATAACTTGTCCTTTTATTTCCTTACGATCAACATAATGGATGTCAAACTCACTCAAAATCATTACCCATTTTGCTAATCTTCCTGTCAATGATGCTTTGCTTAACACATACTTGAGTGGGTCAATCTTTGAAACAAGATTTATTGTATGAGTTAACATGTAATTCCAAAATTTTTGTGACGCAAATACTACTACTAGACAAGCCTTCTCAATGGAAGTGTAGTTGAGTTCATGACTTGTTATTGTTTTTCTAATGTAATAAATTGCACGTTCTTTCCCTGTTTAGTCTTCTTTCGCTAGCAATGCACCCAAGGATGTCTCTATTGTGGCAATATACAAGATCAATGGTTTGTCTAGATTTGGTGATACTAGAACTGGTGGAGTCATTAAGTACTGTTTCATTTGTTAAAAATCCAATTCACACTTGTCCTCCCATTTGAAAGAAACATTCTTATGTAGTAGATGTGTGAAAGGTAGACTTTTGTTGGCCAGTTTTGTAATGAACCTTTGTATAGATTGAAGTCATCCCTCTAATGATCTCAATTGACTGATGTTCCTTAGAAGAGGCTTTTCCATGATTTCGTGAACTTTAGTAGGATCTACTTTAATTCCTTTTTCTGAAACAATGTACCCCAAGAGTTTTCCAGATGTGACCCAAAAAACACATTTCTTAGGGTTTAGGCGAACTTTAAATTTTTCCAACCTTGCAAATATTTTGGATAATATTTCAAGATGTCCTCTCATGTATGATTTAGCCAATATGTCATCTACATAGTCTTCCATGAATGTGTGCATCATGTCATGAAAGATTGTAGTCATAGCTCTTTAATACGTAGCTCTAGCATTCTTTAAACCAAAAGGCATGACATTCCAATAGTAAGTCCCCCATGGACATGTGAAAGCTATTTTATCTTGATCTTCAAGTGCAATCTTAATTTGGTTGTAACCATAAAAACCATCCATTAATGAATACATGGCATGGCTAGCTGTCAGATCAACTATAGTGTCGATGTTTGGAAGTTGGAAGTCATCCTTAGGACATTCCTTATTAAGATCTCTAAAATCTATGCACACTATGACACTTTTATCTAGCTTAGATATAGGAACAATGTTGGAGATCCATTCTATGTAGTCGATTGATCTTATGAAGCCCACATCAAGGAGTTTCTCAGTTCTTCCTTAACCAATAATGCAACATGGGGGTGCATCTTTCTGAGTTTTTGTTTCATAGGCTTAACCCTTGGTTTGATAGACAAGTGATGCATGATAAGATTAGGATCAAGACCTAGCATGTCTAAATAAGACCAAGTAAAATTGAATTGATTTGCTCTTAGAAATTCTATGAACTCTGGTTTTTATTTCTCTATCATTGATGTAGCTAACTGTAAAATCCTTGGTTTTTCTGAAGTTTCGAGATTGAAGGCTTTTGTAGGCTCAATCAAGATAGGTGATTGCTCATGGTAGTGCTCTGGGAGAGTGTCAAGATTCCCATCATTTGGTGCCTTAAAAAGGTTTTCACCATCTAATACACTCTTTATTTTAGCTTTTGTTTGATCTAACACTGCCAGATTCTAGTTTCAACCATTGGATATTTCTTTTTGATTTTTATTTTTGCAGCTAGGAGAATTGAAACTCTCTTGATTAAAGACTCTATGCCAAAAATCTCTAGTGGAACAATCATTTGCATCATCTGCGGAAAGGAATTTTATGATAGATTTATCACTTGGAAACATAGGTATATCGATAGGTTCAGATGAATTCCAATCAATGAGATCAAGATGGATCAAAGATAGCAGGTCGTCGATTTGTGTGAAATCAGCTATGGTTATGGTCATAATGGAGTTGACCGTAGGATCCAAGGAAGGAGGCCGATCAATGATGGTAATGTTCTCATGATAGTCTTGTTCATTTAAATCTAACTTAGTATCACTAGAATCATAGTCACCTTGTAGTTTAGATTCTTGTGGTTGGGTCCCTAAACCTTCACCTTCAATTAGAGTTGGGGTATACTTGTGTATCACTTCAATATTTTTATCCCTCCAGAACTCATCATTATGGATGGTGTCCCATTCATATTCAACAGAGTCTATGTCAGAGTTATTATCCATGAAATTCTAAATTGTTGCCAAACATGCTTCTCTCGAATCTGAACCTTCTTGTAATGTGAGGATAGTATCATGTGACTACTTGGATTTTGTTTCTATTGAGTTAGTATCATAGCCTAGTCTTGTTTTATCTTTTGTAGCTAGTCCCAGAGGGTCAACAGGCTCAACTACTCCTTTTCTCTTTCCGATAGGACCATTACTATCATATCCCATCTTTTGCATGATTGAATACCCCTTACCATATTTATCTATTGGTAATTTGACATTAAAAACTGCTTCATCTTCATCTTTATAGAGCCAATTTAGAATTTCTCAATTTCTCTCTCCGCAGGATCTTCCATGGGGAATTTTTCTTTGATGAATCATCCATTAAACTTTGTGCTTGGCTCTGTTGGTGGTTGTGTTGATGTTGACATTGCTGATATTTGATGTTGTGTGATAGAAGGTTGTCCATGTGACCGAGGTGATGTAGTTAAATTAGCAAGATAGAGAGAGTACTCCCTGACTCCATGGTCCTTGAATTTCAATTTCTTGTCAAAACTATTGGTTAAATGACTAATTTGTGTATCAATCTTGAGAGTAGTACTAGCATGAGATTCTCAATTGTTAGGAAATAAGGTATCTTGACTAACTTTGATGTTGGCACAAGTCTGAATATTTGAATTATCAGCTAGTATCATGATTTCCTATCCATCATAAGGAAACTTAAGACATTGATGATATGTGGGTGGGACAACTTGCATTTCATGGATCCAAGGATGACCCAACAAGATGTATGCAAGATCACAATCCAATACTTGATAGAAAGTATTTTTGATAGCAGGTCCCACTCTGATTGGTAGCATGATTAAACCCTTGGACGCTCTTTCCTCATCAACATAGGCTTTAATAGTAATATTTCTTCTGGGATCAATGTCTTCTGGGATCAATGGAGTCCGTAGAAAATCCTAAATCCTAAACTAATTTCATGGTACATATGTTCAAAATAGCCCCTCCATCTATTAGGACGCATCTGACATGAAACTTGTGGATCATGACTTCTAAGTATAATGATGAATTATGGGGATGAGTCATGGAAATGTCATCCCTTTCAGAAAATGAGAGACATGTGGGTGTAGGCAAGTGTCCTACCATGGCTTGAAATTGGTCAACATCCAAATCAGTGGATACAATTGTTTCAATGAGGGCCTTTTCGAGAATTTCCTTATGTGCTGGGGAAATCTTCAAGAGTTCTAAGATAGAAATCTGAGTAGGAGTTTTCTGAAGTTGGTTGACTAAGTCATATTGATGTTGAGGTGGGGGCCCAGTGGATTTTGAAGAGGCACCCTTTAAGAAAACTTTAGCTTGTGCCCTTGTTGTTGTGTTGAATTCTCTATATTCCACCTTCCCATTGATTTTAATAACATTGACCTATTCATCATCAGTGTAGATATGATTGATTATCGGATCATCAATATGATTCACACTTTTTCCAAAAGACTCACCTTTTTGATAGTTGGGCAAAGGGTTGTGAAATGCTTGGAGGTCTTCATTTGATTATTGATGTCCTTCTATTGTGATGGTGCCATTTTCGATTAAGTCTTGAATGGCATTCTTCATGGCTTAACAATTATTTGTGTGATGACCTTTGCACTGATGATAGTCACAATAGTATGCCTCATTCCATGATGGAGACTTCACACTAGGTTCATAGTTTCGTTGAGGTGGCAAGGTAGTGACATTTTTAGCCATCAACTCTTTAAATGCAGATTCCAAAGATTGACCCAATGGAGTGTAAGTTCTACTAGAGAAGAATGAAAATAGTTGTGGATTTGTGTTCGAGGTATTCCATAAGGAGTTGTTATTGTTATTGGTTCCCCGATAACCTTGATTGTTGGCAGTCCCTTGATTGGGAGTAGAATGTTGATTCACATTATTCCTCGGAGGAGGATTGTTTCCTTGATTTGTGACCGAGTTGATATTGTTATAGTTATTGTTGCAAGGAGCACTTGGAGTACTAAGAACAAATGGCTTAGTTGAGACATGATTTGCATCAACGACACCATCATTCACCACGTTTTTGTTACGAGTCCAAAATTTAGACTTGTCCTGATTATTGTGGTGATTGGATGAGCTAGGATTTTCCTTGTCAAGTTTTATTATTCCTCTTTTGACCAAATCACTTTCAATGGTTATAGCATCTTCAATCAATTTATTTAAAGAGGGAGGACAATGTAAATTCAAATGATAGCTCATTTCTGAATTTAAGCTGTTAATGAAGGTGACCATCTTTTCCTTTTCAGGAACAGGATGTGGATATCTAGCAAACATTCTTCTCCATCTTTCAAGAAAAGTGATAAAAGGTTCACCAGGTTTTTGCGCAACTTTACAAAGATCTATCATAGTGATTTGGTTTTGGATGTTGTAGGAATATTGTGATATAAACAGATTGATTAATTCCTCAAATGTCTTGACAGGAGGTGTGATTTTTTATAGCCATTCCATAGAATGACTTCCAAGACTCCTAGGAAACAAATGCATCAAGTAAGTATCCTCATGAGTGAACTCTAAAGTCATGTTTCAAAAGCCTCTAACATGATTGATTGGATCTGATTTCCCATTATAACGATCAAATTTTGGAATTTCACAATGTTCGGGAAATGGAATCATGTTGAGACTTCGATCAAAAGGATAAGGACAAATGTCCTCAACAGTATACTTCTTTGTTGTGGTTCCCCCTTGTAACTCTTTAATTTTTCCTTGAAGTCCCTTAATTTTTTGAGTCAAAGCACTAAGATTAGATAGGGGTATTTCTTTAGATTTTCTCTTCAAATTCTCGGTATCAAAGTCATGAGGCAATTTAGCACCTTAGTCAGCTAGATAGAGGAAATATTTTTCTTTATCACATTGTAAGATCTTTTCTATGGCTTTGTGAAATGTGGGATCTTGCTTAGCCTCTCTAAGGTGGAGTTCATCCTCTTGTTCATCATCACTATCTATAGGAGTTTTGTTTATGACTTTGTACTTGTGGAATGAATTTTCTTCTTTGTTATCCATGTCTTTGTTGAAAAGTGGATTATGACTTATACTATAAAGAGGATTACTGCTTTCACCTTCTTCTTGAGTGTTTTGGGTATTACCTTCTTATTGGATTTCATCCTTCAATTTATTGTATTATGATCTTGTAAAGATAGGCATATGATTTTGAAGATTTCTTCTAAACTTAGATCATAGTTCTTATGAGTGCGACAATGATGATATCTTGATGTGATAAGATGTGAATCCTATGATATGATCAAAGATGTTCCTAATTTTTGATTGTGGATTTCAATGATGAATGATTTCAGAATCCTATTGGGGAAGTTGAATCAATAATCAAAAATTTGTTTGAAAGGTGCACTCTTAAGATTTGATCATTGTTTTTGAAGAAAGGTTTTAAGATCACTGAAGGATTTGACTAGGATGTGATGGATATTCAATAGAAGGTTGTGGTATATTATCAAACTCAAGAGGTTAATTAAGATTATGTCATTGAGATAGAGCTAATCTATGATAATAAGCTTGAGAATCCAAAGGCTCTACAGCGTACTCGTTAGTGAATCCACTAACAAAGTCTTGGTATCTATGAAGAAATCTGTGGTAATGAAGCAAGACATGTCAAATTTTGTATAAAAACTTTCTTCTTTGCAATGTTTTCTTGTACCCTAGATGTTTCTTGGGTTTCCTGATCCTATTGGAAACTGATTTCTTAACAAATTTTGTTGATTTCCACTCTCTAAGCATGGGAGAAATATCTGAACAATTTTTGAATGATTTCAATTGTTTTTTTTCATGTTCATTTCAGATGATCTTTTATCTGAATTTATGTGAATGAAAACACAACAAACACTCTGAATTAAATGGAATATAACCAAACAGAGATAAAGCAAGCACATCCTATGGTAAAGCCAGTACAATATCTGCTAGATTCCACGTGGGTTTCCCCAACCGCATGTCGGTAGCATGTGAATTTAGAAGCTTGGTTGCACGAGATCCCCCTTATAGTGCACTCTCTTCTCAGGCCAACCAAGATTCCAACCCCCATGAAACTCCCATGGTAGATTGATCACCTCTACTATAGACTGCAAAGGTGTGGATGCCTTCACACTGACTAGTGTTGTGCTAACAAATAGAATGTTTTTGGTTTACTAAACAATGGTGTTTAATTTAGGACCCCCATTTGAGTTGCCATACATGGGGCACAAGATTAAGCTCTATTTAGGAGGCACTCCAGCTTGAAGAGGTTAAGCTCAACAGGGTTTTGGGGAGTACAAATTGGTCCGTATGACACATCCACACTCATAATCTTAGGTTTTCCCTTAAGATTCACATTTGTATACCAGTTGGGGGTAGCTTGACTTTAGCTCCATTACTGATTTGAGTCATGTTGGGGTGATGAAATCCCTAGATAGGCCCAATTTCTAGAGGCAATAATCATTTCTCTTACACCCAGGATCACATTACTATACAAGGGGAGAGGATACTTCAGTTATTGCATCAAGGTTACACAAGGATAAAGTGGGTCTAGCTTTCTGGTCACCTAGTTTGCACAGGGCGAGAGCATAGTCACCTACCACTTTTAAGAACAATCAAGCAGAGTAAACAGATTCATTTTAATGCACCAAATCACAATGATTTAAGCTAAGTGAAGATATTGCTTCACAACTGACATGGGGTTTATTTTAATTGCACGATCAAAGTGTGGTGACTATCCTAGATTGATTCATTTTAAACCAGAAAAAATCTTGTCTGCGAAATGTGTCAAACTTAGAATCTTATTTTTGTGTTACAACCCAGATGTGTAGAAATAGACAGTATATGTGCAGAAACAGATCCCAAATTCACAGAAACATACCCTAAATGTGCTAAAATAGTTCTTAAATGCGCTATTTTAATTAAATACAAATTTAAATCTATAAATGACAGTAGTTAATGCTCTAAATCCTACCTTAAATGCTCTAATTTAACTCTTAAATGCGCTACTTTAATTAAATGTAGATTTAACTCTAAATGTAATGAGACTATATGTGCTATTCTATCTCTTAGATGCACTAAATTAACTCTCAGAAGCACCGAAGCAGTCCCTAGATGCATTGAAATACCTGCAAAATAGAAGCATTAAATTCCTAGATGTGCTGCAGAAAGTATCGGATGCACTAAAATGTTGAATTTTTCTAAAAGCTGCAATCTAAAACACAGAAACTTGTCAAAATGCTCTACAAGAAAAAGTTAAAACCGGGGCATAGGCCCCATGGTGGGCACCATTTTATGTGTGTATGAAAATATGCCTATCATAATGAATTCAAAACACATTCAATAAAACTTTATATTAAAGAAGCTTAAAGAAAAATAAACAAACTCTTAGTGCAGCTTCTTCAAAGTCATTTATTGCTCCCTATCTCTAGCATTTCATTGATTCAAGTTGCTCTTAGATTTAGTATGTCAAGCTCAACGAAATGGACTACTAGAGAATGGGATTTAAATTAAAATGCATACTATACTACGATGCAAGATTATGCTATGCTATGATATGATTATTGCTAAGATATGATTATTGATAGAATGCTAAAGATGCAAGTGCCTAAGTGTAATTGCGTGTGTGTAACCAATGCTTGGATTCACACATGTATTTATAGAGTTTTTCCAGAATTTTGATTGGTTGAGTTGATCAACAACTGTGATAATTAGGATTTTGAGGTAACCAGAAGATTTCATAATTAAATGAAATATTTAATTATGATTTGAAGAAAGCAGAAGATCTTTAATTAAATAAAATATTTAATAAAATTTGAAGAAATGACATGTGTATGAAATTAATTAAATAAAATATTTAATTAATTAGAAGAAATTTTAAATAGAAGAAAAGAAATATTTAAATTTAATTAAAACAAGAGATTTAATTAAATTCAAAAGATGATAATTAATTTAGATAAATAAAATGTATTTATTTAATTAATCAAGTAGACATGTGAAATAATTAAATAAAATAAATTTATTCAATCATGGTGGGAGAATAAAATGAATGAACAATATAATTAAATTAATTAAATTTAATTACATGTAGAAGACTTTAGAGAAATTAATTAAATAATAAATATTTAATTAAATGCCAGGATTAATTAGACATGACCAATTTTATGCACTTATAGTGCCTACCTACTATATAGATCATCATAACTGCTCAGAACTGTATGGGATACAATATAAATCAAATGGTGATTTGGTAGTCCAATTCATGACTATGATGCTTGAATTATACATCCTCTACGAATTTATATTCTTGATAAAATAATCTCCATTCCTCTTATTCTGTTATCCATATTGTTTGGCATCAAAATTAAGTTCCATGGGTTACATACATTGAGTTTTAGAATTTCTTTAGAAACCATCCATGGTGAAAGTAGTGACCTAAATACTTGAAAGGAGCAACCTTGTAATTTTTACATTCATAATTAATTTAGTTTCAACCATTTATATACCATTTTTTAACATTATTGAGAGTTATTTCTAGTTTTGATTGAGCCTTCACTCCCTTGGACTAATTATCCTTTCTTATTGACTCTTGGTCAACTATCGTGCCATCTATCCCTAAGCTCTCTAGTATTCTTCTTATCAATTTCCATGATTGAGAATTTTCAAGCCTATAAATGTTTCCCTTGATCTTTACATCCAAGAGGTTGAGTTTTCTACATTCTTATCAAGTTTTTGCTTATAACTCTCATTACATATCCCTTTCATTCCAATAGAAGTCCATATTGAATGAACTTTAGGGAATTATTATGTATTATATTGAAACCTCTATCTACAACATTAGTATTCTCATATGACACCTTTCAATCCTCCTCCCTTTTGCATTGAAGCTACACATATTCCTATATTTTCCAAGAAATATTATATTTTATCAATTCCAATTTTCTCTAGTTATTGATGTTATCAAGAGGACTATACAATTACTATAGAGGCTTATCCAAAATATGCTAGATTCTCTAAGGGAAAAATATAACACATACACTACAAGATGACTCTTTAGAGGTTTTTCAATCCGTTACTTTATTTAATAAAGCTTTTAGTATTACCTAGAAAACCTTAGATGTTCTTCATTAAAGTAATACTCTATTTCCTCTATTTTGTTATAATAAAATTTTAACTTCTTTCATAAAATTAAAAAATTATTTATTCTTTAAATTAAATTAAATTAGATTAGTTTTACTTATGTCATTTGAAAAGCCTTAATCCCAATGTGAGGTGCTAAAATAAAAACATAAAATAAAATGTAGAAATTGCATTTAGCAAAAATCCACTTAGGTACATACATTTAGAGAAAGATTTCATTACAAAAAAATGGTTTAATTAAGAATTGTTTAAGCTATCCAAGAAAATATAATAATCTAGAGTCATTTTGCATCCATATATGGTTGAAATTAGAAAAAATCACCTCCACAACTCCCAAGGATCACCTACAATCAAACACTTGACACAAAAATAGAGAATAGAAAGTTAGAGGCCAAGAGACATTGATTCAAAAAGCATGAATAATTATGAATATGCATCTAAATGATAATACAATAAATAATTCTTATAAAAGGTTAATTAACCTAAAAATTGTAGGTGAAGGTAAAAAAAAATCATGACATGTGTCCTCATCCTATGACATGAGAAATAAAATGAACATGGCCTATGTAAGCTTAAGTAATTAGAGGAAAAGGGATGTAATAATTAAGTAAATAGTTAATTAGGAAATACCCTTTTCTCTAACACCCCTAGTCCTTAAGTGAAACTTAGGGAGTAGCTCAAAACTCAAAAGATGAATACATGATGGGTCCCAACAAACAAGGCCTAGTGAGGTACCCATGTATAAACAATCAAATTTCTCGCAACTAGAGAAAATAAGAAAAACACAATGGGCAAAAAATCCACTTCAAAAGAGGGAAATACAAGTGAAGGACTTGTTGGATGTTGTAGTTTTGTTTCTGATATGTGGTTTTCATTGATGTCAATACTATTAACATTGTTGCATTAGAAGTTGTATATGTCGAGGATATTGAGAAAATTGTAATAAGAAGTGCTACAGGTTGTCAATGGTGAAGTGAAGATCATTTTTTCAGTGTGTTCAATACATTTCTATTATGAGGTTGTGGACTAAAGGGTTTCTTGTTGAGTATGTCCTATTTATCCATGTTGAATTTCAGAGATCCACATGTAGAGTTGATCCAGTTATGGTGATTTTCATTATGACAGTTTTTCTGTCGCTTTAGTTAGTGTTCCTGATTGAAGATTCTATGATTTTAGTAAGTTTAGTTGTTGCAGATGCTTCTCTAGTGTTTCATGATGCTTGTGGATGTTTCTAGTTCATTCTCTATCTTTGTGGCATGTCTACATTGAACATTGTGCTCGTGATCCGAGATTTTCTCTTACGTGTTCATGCTTTTCATGTTCTTGGTCGACAAGGTGTTGAAGCATGTTGTGGATCTTCGAGGATAAATTAATTGAAGTGTTTTCATGTTGGAGATGTTGTTTTTGGTCTTCACTATGCTATGTTCAAACTTGGTTGATTTGCATGAATAATGTCTAATTTTTTTGGGCCAATTGTTTGTAATTATTTTATCATCTTTTTGTGGTTGACTTATAGCGATGCAGTTTCTTGTTGTGGATATATAAGAATGATTGTTTTATCATTTGAAGGCATGAGTGTGGGTACGAATGTGAAGTGTATGAGTCCTATGTGTGAATAAATTTTAGATGATTCGAAGGCAGAGAAGAGAGTGAAGAAGAGTGAAGAAGTGTTCATGTGCTTAATTGGAACTATAACTAGGCAGTAGTAGATGTTATTTTCTCAGTTCAAATATGGATGGTTTTAATCCGAATCTTTCTATAAGATAGTGTGTCTTCCTTGGGTAGTGATCCTTGTTGTATCTAAGCGGTGAGCTCTATGAAGTGTTCCTAAATGCATGTGCATTCCCCATTCATATTTTCTTATACTTTTAACAGGGTATAATCTTGTGGATTGAACTCCACCATGGTTTTTCCCCTAATAGGGATTTCCACATAAAAAATGTTGGTGTTATGTGTGCTTCTGATGTGTTGTTCATTTATGCTTTCATGGTTAATGATTAGATATGAAATTAAGGTTAATAAGTTGAATAGGATTAAGATTCAGTGACAATTTATTCACTCCCCCCTCTCAGTTGTCTACCCTTGAGTTGACAACAATACTAAGAAGCTTCCAAAAAAAAGTGAAGGAATAAAAATCCTCAAAAAAGAATTCAAAAAAGAATAGAAAAAAGAATGAACATGAAGAACACTATTGAAGCATGAAGAAGCTACACACTCTATCAAAGAATGACTGCTATAATGTTAAAAGAAGAACCTCCTCTAAAATCAAGATGAAGATCATGAGCAAGAAGATAATAATTGACATGAGTGCTCCCAATGAAACTAATCAATTGAGATGGAAAATAAAGGAAAAAAAGGGGATTTGAAGATACAAATAACACAAGTATGAAAAGTCTAAAGAAAATTGATCAACTTAAAATGGAAGGTAAGATCTATAAAGTAGGAATGCAAGAGTGTCGATATGGTGAATGTTATATCTAACTAAAATGCATGGGTAACCAACTATTGCATCTACCTAGTTTATAGGAAAAAATACTAGATACATAGCTCACTCCAATTCAAAACCAAGAGAGTATTAGCACCAACAATAGAAAACCCCCCATAATGTTGACAAGAGAGAGCTAAGATAGATGATAGTGACATTTGTATTAGCACACACACATGATTCATTATTTTCATCGAAGGGACACCAACAAAGGTGTGATGAAAAAAAAAATTATACACAAACCCCCATGGCCTTTTATATCATAGTGAAAATACGATAAGGCACAATATGATGTGAAAGGTACCATTAATACATTTACAATGTTTTCGATAAGGAAAAACTAGTTTTGAAGGGATCTTAAAACCCTTTACATTGAGAGAATGCTGCCCAAGATTAAGAAACTAGCACCAACAACCCCCAAAAAATAAAAAAAATGTTAAAACATAAACCTAGAAAAACCACAACTAAACCAACATAAAAAAATTAGCACAAAAGCCGATCAAGTACAAACTAAAGTATATTATCTAGAACCTTAATTACCTCCAAATTACTAGAGGTAACATTATCATGCATCTCCACCACATTTTCAAGCTCCTAGAAAGAAATACCAGCCCTCTTTTTGGTCTTTCTCCTAGTATGAAACACAAACCCTCATTGAAACTCTTCTCCATTTGATTCTTGCAATTAACATCAAAAATTTCCTCCTCACTCTCATTGAGCTCCAACTATTTACCAATCCACCTAAGGGCTTTTTCATTCAGTAAATTCAAACACTACACACTTGAATTAAGAGATTGGTTACTAATTTTCACCACTGATTGCCAACACTTACAAATACTGTTAACTTTTTCCTCCAAAGAAACAAGCTGCTCCTCATGAACGCTATGGACATTATCCTCCAAGGACAGTAGACTCTCCTCATGGTCCCTACCCATTTTCTCAACATCTATCACCACCTCATCAAGAACATTCATAGTTTTAAACTTGCTTTTCACCCTCCATTCCTTTTTTTATAGTTAACCAACACTACAAAGACACTCTAACATTCATTCAACTTAGCATTGAGATCCTTGATCTTCAAAAAAATCCATTTAAACAGTGAGAGGAGATTTTAGTCCCATCCTTCACCATTGTGCAAAAAACATCCAAGTCAATTTCAACCCAGTTCAAAGGCCTAGTAGAAGGGTTAGCAACATTCTCAGACTGACACTTCAATTCCACACCTTCACACTCCAAAGTGTCCTCAGTAGGAGAATCCTACAAATCAACAACTTCAACCTCCAACCGTTGTTTACTAGATTTCACTATTGAGTTTTACAATAGCTCCAAAAGCCCTTTCTTATCATCAACCTTATTGAAACCCTTATAGTCAAGGTGTTAGGAAATATTGCACTCAACCCACAACTTAATACATTTCCTCCATAACCCATTAGAGATAAACATGCATACAAGTAACCAGAATACATATATCAAATAGACAAGCCATAAAATAACATAAGATATACCTTGGGAAATCCCTATAGAGGGAAAAACCCATCCTCCAAAATAATTTATACTCCATCATATTATTCAATAATAAATCAATACAAGAGTTGCAATGAATAGCTCCAAATAATCAAGTGTTCCAATGCATTCTCATGTGTCCAAGCATGAATCCACACATCCCATGCCATGCTTCACAAATGCACACCTCCAAAAGACTCAATAAGGACAACCAGCCTAAACCACTACACGTGTTTTATTTTATAGACACAAACTCACAAAATACTAGTGGTAAGGTGAAACCATGTTAATACAAAACCACTAACCCTTTATTTAATATTTCCCCATAGTAAATTATTATCATATGCCTCCCACACATTAAATAATAATATAATGTTACAATACAACATCAAGTGGACCCCAAATAATTACCTAGTGTGATTAACAACACCACCAAGGTGTATCAAAACTAAATAATTATTTAATTACAACAATATAATCAATAATTTTATGTAATGGTGTACAACACCATATCCCAACATTCTCCCACTTGTTGTATGCATTGCATATGCGATCAATGAATGAAATACATCATCATATCCAGACATGAAATCACATGAATATCGAACATGCTCTCATGCTCCATCAAGATACATGAAATAAGAAAAAAGTGACCAACTTCTCAAGCAAGAACTTCTCAAGCAAGAACTCCTTTCATTCTCCAATGTGCCACCTATGGAAGAAAAAGAACATGCCAAGGTGAAGATGCACCAGTTTGTGAGCACATGCATAAAATCCAAGTGATAACAAAGGCTCCAACCAAGCTACTATCAACTAAAAAACCCACACGATCAAAAATAGCATCCACAAAACATGATAATAGATCCAACCATCCATACCTCCAAGGTATCAATACATCAGCAAACTCGTTCCAAAAACATATGCATTCCTATAAACTACAACCAAGCTCCCTATATAAAATATATCAATGAAGAACATAAATATCCAAGAACTCCCTCTACATAGGTAATGTCAAAGCATATCAGTTCAACCAATCAACACTATACATCAAGGTGTGATAAGTAAATCAAAGCATGAAGTACCAAGAATAATAACAATGATCCACACATGCAACCCAAATAGTTGCCTAATCTATCACAACATGGTGCCACCATCCTCTACAAATGAACACCCAAGAAGAAACCTGTAAACCATAATGTCCTACAAACACCTCAAAAGTATACTTTTGTGTCAAGTATGATCTCCTAACAACCCTAAATGAAAATCCTCAATGATATCCATAATACTCAACCTCATAGATCAAGTACAACATATGAATTAATGTAACAATGCCAACATGGATGTAGTCCTCTCTAATCAAGAAGATAAAACTCAAATTAGCCATCCTCAATAATGAAAATCAGCCCATTAACCATCACCTAATAATCCTCATAAAAGAATAATATCATGAACTCAAATGCACAAGGACATAACCATGGCATAACATCCCTCAAAATGATTCCTTCATAACTAACTATATGTATCCCAAGATCCATATCTATGAAATATAAAGCATATAAACTCATATTAAATAATCCTCAAATGAGTCTCCATCAATCACCATGAATCAACTCAATCCCATGAGAATCAAATCATGAAACATAACACATATGAAAGATATAATGGGAAAATACCTCTAAAACAATATGTTGTCAAGTTGATCGAGAGTGGGGAATGAGAATGCTCCTCCAAGATAACAAAGTCATCATGATCAATCACCATGAATCAACTCAATCCCATGAGAATCAAAGAATGAAACATAACACATATGAAAGATATAATGGTAAAATACATCTAAAATAATATGTTGTCATGTAGATCAAGAGTGGGGAATGAGAATGATCCTCCAAGCACAATCTTCTCTATCGATCCATAATATACTCATGTCCATATCCAAGTGAAAGCTCCTCAGTCTTCCTATTGAAGCCTCCAAAGAGTAACTATGTCAATAAAATGTCTCTAGTCACAAGAGAAATCCAACCATCACCTACATCTCTAAGTATCCACGAGTACATATAACCAATCAATACATGCCCAACTCCAAATGCAACATAGAACCATCATGAAGAAATCAAGTGAATGATCAATGTATTCAATACAAAGAGAATCACACATGATCAATTTCAAAGCTCCAACCATAGAATTGAGAACCTATCATGACAACATGATCTAACCATCTCCTCCTTGGAGATCATATGCAACATAACATACATTTGGGTATCAAGAGAACATGTAATATTCAAAACTCTAATAGAGAATCAAGAGTATATCATGACATAATAAAAAACTCACTCTAAACCAAGAATACATATCCCAAATCTTATGAAGATAATCGTAACCAATAATGCATCCATGTCACTTCCAACAACTCCCACTAAACCATGATATTGGCTACACATTGTATCATGACAACCATCCTCTCCAAGAAGATCATCAAGGACTACACATACTCAATTACAACACAACATCTCCAAGCCAAGAAAACACATAAAAACACCATCAAAGCATCACAAACCAATCCAACACCATCAAGTTATCACTATCAAAAGATCTCATTGAAAGTGTACAACCAATGAATGTAACAATACCATCACCTGACTAATCAAGTACTCTAATCATCCATCCTCTCAATCCTATAACAAAGTACCAATGCACAAATGATGATAGATAATGCCAACTAATGAAATGTACAACAACAATGAATCAAACTTGGTGGATATAGACTGTCCACATCTAAGTGTAGTATAAATCAAGTACAACATATGAATCAATGTAAAAATGACAACATGGATGTGAGCCTGTCTAATCAATAAGATAAAACTCAAAGTAACCATCCTCAATACTAGAAATCATCCCATAAACCATCTCCTAATAATCCTCATCAAAGAATGATATCATGAACTCAAATGCACACGAAGATAACCATGCCATAACATCCCTCAAAATGAATCCTCCAAAACTAACTATACATAGCCCAAGATCCATACCTATGAAATATAAAGCATATAAACACATGTTAAATAATCCTCAAACGAGTCTCCATAATCGATCACCATGAATCAACTCAATCCCATGAGAATAAAAGCATAAAAAATAACACATATGAAGGATATAATGGGTAAATACCTCTCAAACAATGCATTACTAAGTAGATCAAGAATGGGGAATGAGTATGCTCCTCCAAGATAACCAAGTCATCATGACTCACTCCAAGAACAATCTCCTCTATCAATCAATCATGAACTCATGTCCTTATCCAAGTGAAAGATCCTAGGTCTTCCTATTGAAACCTCCAAAGAGTAACTATGTCAAGAAAATGTCTCTAATCACAAGAGAACTCCAACCATAATCTACATCTCCAAGTATCCACGAGAACCTATAACCAATCAATACATGCCAAACTCCAAATGCGACATAGCACCATCATGAAGCAATCAAGAAAATTATCAATGTATTCAATACAAAGAGAAACACATGTGATTAATGTTAAAGCTCCAACCATAGAATGAAGAACCTATCATGACAACATGATCTAACCATCTCCTCCTATTAGATCACATGCACCATAACATACATTCATATATCAAGAGAAAATTTAATATGTCAAAGTCTAATATAGAATCAAGAGTATATCATGACATAATAACAAAGTCACTCTAAACAAAGAATACATATCCCCAATCTAATGAAGATAATCATACCCAATAATGCATCTGTGTCACTACCAACAACTCCCACTAAACCATGATATGAGCTACACATGGCATCATGACAACCATCCTCTCCAAGAAGATCATTGAGGACTACACACACTCAATTGCAATGTCAGTAACATACAAGTAAACCAAGATCTCCAAGCCAAGAAGATACATACAATTGCCATCAAAACATCACAAACCAATCCAACACCATCAATTCATCATGATCAAAAGCTCCCACTAAAAGTGTATGGCCAATGAATGTAACAAGCTATCATGACATCATGATCAAACCAGATGCTACAATTCCCATCACCTGACTAATCAAGTACTCTAACCATCCATCCTCTCAATCCTAAAATAGCATACCAATGCACAAATGACAATAGATAAGGACACCTAATGAAATCTGCACCAACATTCATATTATGCCTTATCGTATTTGCACTATGATATAAAAGGCCATGGGGAGTTGTGCACAAAAATTTTATTGTCATCACACCTTTGTTAGTGTCCCTTCCATGAAAATAATGAATCAAATTGAATCTTGTTTCATGTGTGTGTGCTAATAATAGATCATAGTGACACTTGTATTACCACAGACACATGACCCAAGAGAGAGCCAAGATAGATCATAGTGCTAATACATTGTTTCTTCCCTCATGTGATTCATTATTTTCATGGAAGGGAAACTAAAAAAGGTGTCATGAAAAAAAAAAAATTGTACACAACCCCCCATGGCCTTTTATATCATAGTGTAAATACATAAGGCACAATATGATGTGAAAGATACCAATAATACTTGTACAATGTTTTTGATAAGGAAAATTTTGTTTTGAAGGGATCTTGAAACACTTTACATCGAGAGAATGCTTCCCGAGATTAAAAAACTAGCACCAACAACCCCAAAAAAACAAAAAAATTGTTAAAACATAAACCTAGACAAACCACAGCTAAACTAACAACAAAAAAATAGCATAGAATCTGACCAAGTACAAAAAAAGTAGATTATCTAGAACCTTAATCACCTCCAAATTACTAGAGGTGACATTATCATGCATCTCCACTATGTCTTCAAGCTCCTAGATAAAAATAGTAGGCCTCTTTTTGGTCTTTCTCCTAGTATGCAAACACAAGCCCTCATTGAAACTCTTCTCCATTTGATTCTTGCAATTAACATCAACAATTTCCTCCTCATTCTCATTGAGCTCCAACTATTTACTAGTCCACCTAAGGGATTTTTCATTCACCAAATTCAAACAATACACACTTGAATTAAGAGACTAGTTACTAATTTGCACCACTGATTGCCAACCACTACAAACATTATTAATTTTTTCATCAAAAGAAACAAGATGCTCCTCATGAACCCTATGGACATTATCCTCCAAGGACACAAGCCTCTCCTCATAGTCCCTACCAATTTTCTCAGTATCTATCACCACCTTGTCAAGAACATTTATAGTTTTAAACTTTCTTTTCACCCTCTATTCCTTTTTTATAGTTAACCAACACCACAAAGACAATCTGACATTCATTCAACTTAGCATTGAGATCCTTGATCCTCAAAAAATTCTTTTAAATAGTGAAAGGAGATTTTCAGTCCCATCCTTCACCATTCTACATAAAACATCCAATCTAGATTCACCCCAATTTAAAGGCTCAGCAGAAGGGTTAATGAACTGTAGATTTTTGGTACCACACAAGACTCCCTAACTCTTCTGGGGTTTTTCACCTAAAAGGAGAGAGGTAGGCCAAAAACACTAAGTTCATTCAAATTATGTTATGTATGATGTTATTTAGGCTAAATGAAATGAACTAAATATAGTTAAGTGATCTATATGATTGAATTTGAATGCAAAACTAAATATTTAAGCTATGCTGGAAAACACAATGTGATATGAAAACAATGAACTAAGAATGAATAAATGCAAAATAGAAGGAAATGGATTGAATCAATGTACACCTAGACATCTGATGAAGATTCTGGAATCTACGGAATGTTGTCTAGAATAACTGAAAATCAATAGTGGGACTCATTCACCCAGGGTGGCGAATTAGTCCTACTTCTGGTGAAAACTATTGGGAACCTATTTCTGACTGCCAAGATCCAGAATTTGACAAAACCTAGATTTTCAGTCTTAAGGTGGGACTCATTCACCACTGGTGAAAAATCAGTCCTCTCCCAAAATTTTGAGAAATCAGGAAACAACTCTGCAACACCAGATCTGGAGATATCTGCTTGTCAGGTTGCCGAAGCCAATTCTATAGGAAACGAACATAATACCTTCTCCAAGCTTCAAAAATAATCAATTTGACTTGAAGCACCTAGTTGATTTGTTGACCACTCTTCAACACCTAAATGCTTGTTAAATCTACATACAAAGGTCTACAAACACACATGAAAGAAGGGAAAATTGGTTTAGGGTTAGCAAATAGGGGATTTCCTTGGTCAAACCCCACTTTGGTAATCAAACCCTTGAAGAAATAATGAAATGCAAGAGAATGATAAACAAATAACATGAAAATGGTATCAACTCACCAAACCCTCATTGATGAAAATATGAAGTTGTATGAATGGATGCTTCAAAATGTTTGAATAGTGCTTCATTTGATGTTGTAAGATGCTTGAATGCTTGAATGTGATATGTGAATGTAGGAGATTTAATGCTTGAATGAATGGGGGTTGAAATGGATGCAAAAGCACTTATTTATGCAATCTTGTGCCTTAGTAACCCGTTAATACCTCATCACAAGCTGGCATCAAGTGATTTTGAATAAAAACATGAAAATAAATTTTAAATTTTTTGAATTTGGAGCCAAGTAGGACTCATTCGCCATCCATGATGAATAGGTCCCACCTAGGACCTAAAAATGGGTGTCAGGAATTAAGTCATGTTTAATGTTATTTTTTGGGTTTACATTCAAAAATGCACTTAATTAAAGCTTATAAGGGCATAAAGGGGTCAAATAAAGCATAAGAAAGGTGTAAATAGTGAAGTTATGCCTAGAAAAGCATGAAACCTTGTAACAAGACTTTACAACACTTCAAAATAGGACTTGATTAGTGATGAAAAGGTGATTTTTAGATGAATTGTATTGATAAGAGTCTAGAAGAGTGTAGAAATGCTTTAAAAAACTTCACAACACCTTCACAAGACATCATAATTTGAATTTTAGTACCTAAATATGCATGTTCAAGCCATGTTACAACATAAAATTAGAGCAAAATAGACCAAACATCATGAAACAAGGCCTAAAAGACCACAAAATAACAAGGGTCCATTTTTATACATTGCATTTATCCCCCACTTTAGTAAGAGGATGAGCTTGCTTCAAATTCACACTAAAGTAGCCATGAACATTGGGAGGAGGGTTCAAATGTACTTACATTAGCAAGATGGAATACAATGATCAAGAGGGATGATCAAGCCCCTAGGATGAAGATCCAATAGAAAAATAAGCATAAGAAAGAACACACAAGTGTTGAAAAGAGAGAATCAGATGAAGCTTCAATTGTCTGTCCAACTAGTTTTGGATTAGATCTAGGCTAATTGTGAGAAAAAGAGAATGAATGCTCACTTTGGGGTGACAAAAATCATGGCGGTCTATTGGGTGAGAAGGCCCAAGTATACTCACTCTAGGGCCACAAAACTTCTAGTTGTCTGTGGGGTGAGAAATCTCAAAAGGGGAGATACACACGCTAGTTGGTATGCACTCACAAACATAAAGGTGGCTATGGGGAAATTCATGCCGCTAGATGGGCTTCCCACTCAACCATATCAAAGTTATACCTCCTGATAACTTTAACAAGACACCACAAGGAAAAATGCCAGTTCATGCTTCATGAGACAAGCAAAGCTCCATATGCTTAGAAATCATGAACAAAAAGGAAGGTACCACATACATTCAAGTTACGTTATGCAAGGTGGAAAAAATGTAAAATGTAAAAATGAAAAAAATATAAAGTTCAAAGGAGTATTGTTAAGTTCATGCAAGGTTAGTCACTTAGGGAACATTGTGTCTAATGTCTCCAAGAGAGGACCAATCAAAGAATAGTATATTCACAACTTAGGGGATACAGTGTGTCCCATTAGGCAACCAAGAGGAATGTAATATGCTAAGATAGATCACACTTATGAAGGAAAACACACCTAATGTCATCCAAAAAGTGACGAATGCATCATATAAATGACAAGGCTACACTAGGAACCTAGAATGCAAATGAATTAATGGTAATGTATGCCACCCACTTTAAAGGAATTTCTACACATCGTTCTATGAGAAATTACATTAAAGTAGTGAAGTCCAAGAAAATGTAAAAATAAAACAAGACATGAGAGTCAACTTGGAAATCCCTATGCTAAGTCATATGTTTCTAAGTAAGGCTATGTCATGTCAATGAAAGTGAACAACAAAAGAAAGGGAGTTTCCCCCCATAAAAGAATACATGGAACACATTAGGGATCTATTGAGTTTTGGGTTAGTATTTTCATTGCTTCAATGTTTTGATTAAAGAGCTTAGAACTATCATCATTCCCCAAAGCACATAGAACTAGAAGAATGACACAAATATAGCAAAAACAAAAGAAAAAGAAAGTCAGGTTTGGGTCAACATGGAAGAGACATTGCGGTCTCAATGCCTTGTGTCATTCCCAAAAGAAAAACACAAGTGAAAGGAAAATGAAAAGGTAAAAGAAAATAAAAAGCTTTTGGGTCAACATGAAGGAGACATTTTAGTCTCAATGCCTTGCATCATCCCCAAAAGGAAAACACAAAACAAAAAGAGAAAAAGTTAAAGGAACTTTTGGGTCAACATGGAAGAGACATTGAGCATCTCTACACTTTGTGTCATCCTAAAAAGGAGAACAAAAAAAAAAATTGAAAATGACAATGCACACCATATACAAGAATAGAGGTACAAATAGAAGAAATGTACAAAGAGAGGGAACATCAAAGACATGTTACAAGGGAACACGACACACACATGAATGTGAAAAAGGAAAAATAAAAAGAGAAATGAGAAATGGCTAGCTAAGCGAATGCGAGCCAACCATCTAACAAGTCATCTGCCTCCCAATCATGTTTAATATAATGCAAGGGAAATTGATTGTCCAAAGGAAGAATTCCAAGTGCCAAACTAGGAGTCATACCAGGTTCTTCACTTGGTTGAGAGGATTTATCATTTAAGCTCATGGTAGATGAAAATAAAGAGTTAAATCATTGTGAAATTCTTCATATATTTTTTCTATCACCACATCATCATCATCATCATCAAGATTGATGATGATGGGAGGACGAAGGGTGATTTCCAAGGAAGGATGTATCAAAAGTTGTGGTTGTTGGATTGGTTGAGTTTGTTATGAAGGTTGGACTGGACTATCTTTTGTCAGGTTAGGAGAAGGAGGGTTATTTTCTTTATTTTCTTCCAAGTGAGACTAATGAGTGAGGAGATGATGACAACATCTATAATCCCTAGCACCGCAATTTTGTTTAATTCTATTTTGAAGTTGTTGAGGTGTAAGAGTGGATTGATTCATCATAGGTTCTTCTGCTTCTAAAGAGGGAAGAACAAAAAAAATAAAAGAGGATGGATCAATCACTTTCTCTTTGGCTTTATACACTTGTTTAATGCAAGGAGGCATGATAGGATTGGTTTCATTTTCTCTTGGTATTTTAAATGATGGAGGGGAAGTGTGTAAGGGTGGTTGTATTGTTTTCTCAATGTTGGACTCAGGCTGAAGCATGGTTTCATCTATGATAGGAGGTGTGGAAGTGGACAGGGACATGTTACAAATAGAAAATTCAGCTATTCATTTGGCTTTGAACTTTTGATAGGCTATGAAAAAGAAGTCCTTTTGAGGGGTGATGGGTTCCATAGGTTTAGACCAAAAGGGTTCTAAGGAAAAATTACCTTTAGAGGATAATGGATTAAAGCCACTATGGTGTATGCTAAATATTTAATTTCCATGTGGAAACACCAAACATTTGTGAACCATTGATGGGACCACTTTCATTAAGTGAAGCCAAGGGTGGCCTAGCCACAAATGAAATTGATCTGATTGTGGAATAATAGAAAATGTTACATTTGAAGTTTTGGGTCTTTTCTGTAATGGGGGCACCATCGATCTAATTGTAGGGCATCCAAAACTAGTACGTGTCTTAATCCATGTAGTTGGTTTATTATAATCATCTTGACATAGATCGTGTAATACTAAACTTTTTTATGTGATCACATTCTCACCACAGGCAGGATCTATTAATATCCCATTGGTGGGCTTATCATAGATTCTATCGGCTATGTAAAGAGGACCATCAAGAATTTTTTGAAGAATATCTTTAGTAAAAAAAGTGATATCAAGAGATTTATTGGTTTGGCCCTTATGAGGGATAACATCTATCACACCCACAAGTTTTTCCATAGGCTTAATTTGGGTAATAGTTGAAGTTATATCATGTTGTTCACTATTTGTATCAACATTCATTACATCAGTGTTTGAAGGTTCACTAGCCTTGACAAATGAAATATTGTGTTTAGGCATGGGTTGGTGAAAATTTGTAAATTTTGGTGAGGGTGTGCAATAGACTTATTGCCTTGATCAGTAACACCCGCAATGGATAAATGGCCTGAATCAATGGGGTCCTGAACTAAATGTTTTAGATGCTTACAGTGTTGGGTGTCATGTCCATTTTGGAAATGAAAATGACAATAAGGATTTGGTTTAAAGGTAGGTGGTAAGGGTTGGGTGGGATCAAGTGGTTTAATAGTTGGAAAAGTGATCATGTGTTGTTGAAGCAACTGGTTCATTGTGTTATGGAGAGTATTAGGTAAGGGGGTAAATTATCTCTTCGAGTCCCCATAGGTATAAGGCACCACTGCTTTAACAACTACCACTTGATTTGGAACTAGTTGGGTTGGTTTTTTTGGTTGAGGAGGTGGATTGAACTGTAAAAATCCTCTATTTGGTTTGAAAATTTTTTGTGTGTTGTTTTGGTTTTGTGGTTAAGATTTCTCAGCTAGGTTAGAAGTGGACTTTGAGTCTCGACTAGAAATTGAGTTGTGATAGTCACATAAGGTTGTGCATAAATGCATAAATGAAGGGAATTTCATCATAGTTAATCTATCTTGAAGGTTTGTGTGCAAGTTTTTGATAAACATCTTCTGCAGATGTGCATTAGGAATCTTGGCATCAAATTGAGCATACAAGGACTAGTATCATGAGATAAAATTAGGTACTTTTTTGTTTGTGTTTTTTCTACATCTCATGAGGTTAGCCATCATCTTTTTAGGAGTCATGTGAACTTGAAAGTGACTTATGAAAGCATCCACCAATTCATTGAATGATTATATGGAATGATTGGGCAAGTTAGAGAACCATTCTAATGCACTATCTTTCAAGGTCCTTGGAAAAAGTTTGGTTAAGAGTTTATCATCAAGGAAAAAATCACTGCATAAAGTTGTATAAGCATTAACATGGTTGATAGGGTATCCTTTACCTCTCTATTTCTCAAACTGAGGTATTTCTATCCCTTGTGACATTGGGGTTCATAAGATTTCTAAGGATAAGGGGCTGCTATGGACATGATATGTAGGTGGAGCATTTTGACATTGGCTAATGGTGGAAAGTTGTTGCATGGATGAAATGGTGTTAAGAAGTTGTGTAAGAATAGGGTCAGGGTAAGTTGTTTGAGGTGGAAGGGAAAATGGTGATGGAGTGTATGTGATGTTAGGGGAAGTGAAAGGAATACTAAGGGGTATGAAGGTGGTGGAGGGGACTTGTGATGCCACAAGAGAACTAGGAATGCTAGTTGTAATTGTGAAAGAAGGAGCCCTATGACTAACCTGTTGCATAGTTGTGGTGACTTGAGGAGTGGTATAAGTTGGTATGGATGCTATGGTTGAAGGGGGGTGAACTTGAGGTCCTCCTTGGCTTACAGGAATGTTTGCAGATTAGGTATTAGAAGAGGCATGTTTATTGTAAATCTCGGCAATCCTCTTCATAACTTTCAAGCTATCATTACTTTCAATCAAGCAATGAAGGTTTTTTATTGTGGGTATGGCAGTGGTGGAAATGTTTTCAAGGGGAAAGTCTTGTTGAAAATGTGCAAAATCCTCATGAATATTAATGAACTTTTCTTATGGGATGGACTTTTTTTGGGTGTCAACATTCATTGGATGGAAAGGTGAAGGCATAGAAGTGGTATTTTAAATTCCTAATGCACCATTTTCCATACTAGGAGTAGGAGCCTTTGAGATCCCAAGGTCCACAACGAAAGTGCTATCACAAGAAGCCATGAGTCTAGAACTTCATCTCACTGAAGTATTATTAATGGGGCACCAAAAGCTCATACAAGTACCACAAAAGATGGGGTGAATGTAAATGCAAGGAAATATAGGAGTTCTAAATGAAAATAATAGAAATTCTACTAATTGTAATAGAGAAGTGACTACAAAAAATAGAAATGTAGGAAAATGCAAGAAAAATGCTAGAAATATTCTTTAAGAAGTGAAGGTGGACTGATTCACCCAAGGTGGCAAATGAGTCCAACTATGAGTTTTTTTATTTTTTTTAGAAATTTTAATGTGATTCTAATGCTTTTCAGAATGCAATGAAGGATTTAAAATGCATATTTTTAGTTTTTTCAATGATATGCAATGCAAAAATGAAATCTAAACAAAGCTTTCACTAATGCAATATGAGAAGTCCCAGAATGCAAGAACAAAACAATACCCTAATTGAATGTTGATGCAAGTGTAATCTAGGATGTACTATGCAAATGAAATAAAAAATGTAAAGTGTTCAAAATGAAGGTTCACCGAAATGAACCATAGATTTTTGGCACCACACAAGACTCCCTAACTCTTCTAGGGATTTTCACCTAAAAGGAGAGAGGTAGGCCAAAAATATTGAAGGGTTCATTCAAATTGTGTTATGTATGATGTTATTTAGGCTAAATGAAATGAAATAAATGCAATTAAGTGATCTATATGACTGAATTTGAATGCAAAATTAAAGATTTAAGCTATGCTGGAAAACACAACGTGATATGCAAATAATTAACTAAGAATGAATAAATGCAAAACAAAAGGAAATGGGTTGAACCAATGTGCACCTGGAGGTCTAATGAAGATTATATAATCTATGGAATGTTGTCTAGAATCACATAAAATCAACAGTGGGACTCATTTTCCCAAGGTGGTGAATTAGTCCCACTTTTGGTGAAAATTGTCAAGAACAAGTTTCTTATTGTCGGGATCTAGAATATGAAAAAATATAGATTTTCAGTCTTACTATGGGACTCGTTCACCGCTAGTGGAAAATTAGTCCTCTCCTAAAATTCTGAAAAATCAAGAGACAACTCTACAATACCAAATCTGGAGATATCTGCTTGTTGGGTTGCCAAAGTCAATTCTGCAGAAAATAGACAAAATACCTTCTCCAAGCTTGAAAAATGATTGATTTGACTTGAAGCACGTAGTTTATTTGTTGAACACTCTTCAACACCTAAATGCTTGTTAAATTTGCATACAAAGTTCTACAAACACACATGCAAGAAAGGAAAAATGGTTGAGGGTTAGCAAACAGGGGTTTTCCTTGGTCAAACCCCACTTTGATAATCAAACCCTTAAAGAAATAATGAAATGCAAGAGAATGATAAACAAATAACATGCAAATTCTATCAACTTACCAAACCCTTGATGAAAATATGAATTTGTATCAATGGATGCTCCAAAATGCTTGAATAGTGCTTGCTTTGATGTTGTAAGATGCTTGAATGCTTGAATGTGATATGTGAATGTATGAGATTGAATGCTTGAGTGAATGGGGGCTGAAATTGATGTAAAACACTTATTTATACAATATTGTGCCTTAGTAACCCATTAATACCTCATCATAGGATGACATCAAGTGATTTTGAATAGAAATCCAAAAGGAAATTTTAAATTTTTTGAATTTGGAGCCAAGGGGACTCATTCGCCACCCATGGCAAATGGGTTCCACCTAGGACCTAAAAATGGGTGTCAGGAATTAAGTCATGTTTAATTTTTTTGTCAGGTTAACATTCAAAAATGCACTTAATTAAAGCTTATAAGGGCATAAAGGGGTCAAATAAAACATAAGAAAGGTGTAAATAGTGAAGTTATGCCTAGAAAAGCATGAAACCTTGTTACAATACTTTACAACACTTCAAAATAGGACTTTATTAGTGATGAAAAGGTGATTTTTAGGGGAATTGTAATGAATAGAGTCTAGAAGAGTGTATAAATGCTTTACAACACTTCACAATACCTTCACAAGACATCATAATTTGAATTTTAGTACCTAAATATGCATGTTCAAGCCATGTTGCAACATAAAATCAAAGAAATATAGACCAAACATCATGAAACAAGGCCATAAAGACCATGAAAATGATAGAGGTCCATCTTTCTATCGTGTAGTTAGCAACTTTCTTAGGTTGACCATTCGGGTCCACATGTTCACGCTCGAAAGCATCCTCAGTAGGAGAATCCTCCAAATCAAGAAATTCAACCTCCACCTATTGTTTACTAGATTTCACCATCGAGTTACAATAGCTCCAAAAGCCCTTTCTTATCCTCAACCTTCATGAAATCCTTATATTCAGGGTGTTAGGAAATATTGCATTCAACCCACAATCTTAATCCATTTCCTCCATAACCCATTAGAGATAAACATGAATACAAGTAGCCACAATGCATAGATCAAATAGACAAGCCACGAGATAACACAAGATATACCTTGTGAAAGCCCTTGAGAAGGAAAAACCCATTCTCCAAAAGCATCTATACTTCATCATATTATTTAGTAATAAAGAAATGCAAGAGTTGCAATGAATACCTCTAAAGCATCAAGTGTTCCAATGCATTCTCATGTGTCCAAGCATGAATCCACACATCCAATGCCATGCTTCACAAATGCACTCCTTAGAAAGACTCAATAATGAGAACCAACCCACTAAGCCAACCTAAACCACTACACGTGTTTTATTTTATAAACACCAGCTCACACAAAATACTATTGGTAAGGTGAAACCATGTACCACAAAACCATGTGGATAAAAAATCATTAACCCCTTATTTAATATTGGATACCAAGACATCACATTATTTAATATTTCCCCATAGTAAATTATTGTCATATGTCTCCCACACATTAAATAATAATACAATGTTACAATACAACATAAAGTGGACCCCAAATAATTACCTAGTGTGATAAACAACACCACCAAGGTGTATCACAACTAAATAATTATTTAATTACAATAATATAATCAATCATTTTATGCAATGGTGTAAAACACCATATCCCAACATTCTCCCACTTGTTGTACACATTGCATATGGGATCAATGAATAAAATACATCATCATAGCCATACATGAAATTACATGAATATCTAACATGCTCTCATGCTCGATCAAGATACATGCAATAAGAACAAAGTGACCACCATCTCAAGCAAGAACTCCTCTCATTCTCCAATGTGCCATCTATGGAAGAAAAGGAACATGCCAAGGTGAAGATGCACCAGTCTGTGAGAAAATGCATCAAATACAAGTGATAACAAAGACTCCAACCAAGCTGCTACCAACTAAAAAACCAACATGATTAAAACTAGCATCCACAACACATGCTAATAGATCCAACCATTCATACCTCCAAGGTATCAATACATTAGAAAACTCGTGCCCAGAACATATGTATCCTATAAACTACAACCAAGCTCCCTATATAAAATGTATCAATGAAGAACATACATATCAAGGAACTCCCCCTATATAGGTAATGTCAAAGTATATCAAGTCTACCAATCAACAATATACATCAAGGTGTGATAAGTAAATCAAAGCATGAAGTACCAAGAAAAATAACAATGATCCACACATGCAACCCAAATAGCTACATAATCTATCACAACATGTCGCCACCATCCTCCACAAATGAACATCTAGGAAGAAACCATGAAGAAGAGGAAACCTATAAACCATAATTTCCTTCTACCAACACCTCAAAAGTGTGTTGTTGTGTCAAGGATGATATCCTAATAACCCTAAATGGAAAGCCTCAACAACATCCATAACATAACCTCATAGATCAAGTACAAAATATGAACCAATGTAACAATTCTAACATGGATGTTAGCCTCTCTAATCAAGAAGATAAAACTCAAAGTAACCATCCTCAATACTGGAAATCAGCCCATAAACCATCTCCTAATAATCCTTGTCAAAGAATGATATCATGAACTCAAATGCACAAGGAGATAACCATGCCATATCATCCCTCAAAATGAATCCTTCAGAACTAACTATACATAGCCCAAGATCCATATCTATGAAATATAAAGCATATAAACTCATGTTAAATAATCCTCAAATGAGTCTCCATAATGAATCACCATGAATCAACTCAATCCCTTGAGAATCAAAGCATGAAACATAACAAATATAAAAGATATAATGGGAAAATACCTCTCAAACAATACACTACCGAGTAGATGAAGAGTGGGGAATGATAATGCTCCTCCAAGGTAACCAAGTCATCATGACTCACTCCAAGAACAATCTCCTCTATCAATCCATCATGAACTCATGTCCATATGCAAGTGAAAGCTCCTCGGTCTTCCTATTGAAACCTCCAAAGAGTAACTATCTTAATAAAATTTCTCTAATAACAAGAGAAGTCCAACCATCACCTACATCTCTAAGTATCCATGAGCACCTATAACCAATCAATACATTCCAAACTCTAAATGTAACATAGCACCATCATGAAGAAATCAAGAAAATGATCAACATATTCAATACAAAGAGAATCACACATGATCAATGTCAAAGCTCCAACCGTAGAATCAACAACCTATCATGAGAACATAATCTAACCATCTCCTCCTAGGAGATCACATGCACAATAACATACATTCAGGTATCAAGAGAAAATGTAATATTCCAAACTCTAATATTGAATCAAGAGTATATCATGACATAATAACAAACTCACTCTAGACCAAGAATACATATCCCCAATCTCATGAAGATAATGATACCCAATAATGCATCCATGTCACTACCAAAAATTCCCACTAAACCATGATATGAGCTACACATGGCATCATGAAAACCATCCTCTCCAAGAAGATCACCAAGTACTACACACACTTAATTGCAATGTCAGTAACACACAAGTAAAACGAGATCTTCAAGCCAATAAGATACATACAACCACCATCAAAACATCACAAAACAATCCAACACCATCAAGTTATCACTATCAAAAGCTCCCATTGAAAGTGTATAGCCAATGAATGTAACAAGCTATCATTAAATCATGATCAAACCACATGCTAAAAGTCCCATCACCTGACTAATTAAGTATTGTAACCAATCATCCTCTAAATCCTAAAACATCATACCAATGCACAAATGATGACAGATAGGGCCAACTAATGAAATCTATGAAAATAATGAATCAAACTTGGTGGATATAGATAGTCTAGATCTGAGTCATCACACTCTAAATAAATGAGTGGCCAAACTACACACATGCATAACTCGTAAATCAAACCACTGAAACATGTTGGTGTAATTAATTAGTAATTACACTTTGCATAAGTTTACTTAGGCTTTATTTAATTCCTAAGTTATAGGTTTTCATCTTTATCTTATTGAGCTATCTTGTTGCTCAAGATAAGATTAGGGTTATGCATCTTTTCTTTTATAAAGAAAATCATTATCTTGTAATTATTGAATTCTTGAATAATATTATGTTGCACATTCTTTTGCAACCTCTCTGCTTTTTTTGATTTTCTCTTCTGTGGAAGGTCTTTTTGGTTTGCAAATCTGATCTTGGTTTCTAACATGGTATCAAAGCCAGGTTTCAATCCCGAGACCTATGAAGCAATAGTAGATGAGATGATGACAAAATTTGGAAACTGTGTATCTCGATGCCGATGCCAAACTGTGATTGAAACTCTTCCATGGGAAGGAGTACCAAAAATAGACTTTGGAACATTAACCATAAAAGCATCACCTTCAAACTGAGAAAGATCTAAACCAATGAGGATCAAGAACCATAAAATCCCAATGTGAAGTGTGAATCGAAGTATCCGATATGTGCCAAGCTATAGCAAAAAAGTGGCCAAAAGAAACTAGGAAACCAAATAACCCATACGAGTTGCCAACAAATCAAAATGGATATGGAGATCAAAGTGCATACACACTCTAATCAGATTATTATGCAAGAAACCCCCCTGATGGAACTTTATCTTAGTTCATTTATTACAATAACCCAACAATTGTAAAAGGATATAATCCTAAATGTGCATAAACAAAAAATATGATGATGTGGTATTGAAATTAAGTGCAAATATTCAGGTTTCACCTTTCCAACTGCCAAAACATCCAAGTAATCTCCAAAACACCCATCGGGACAAATCTGGAATAACAAAAAACTTGGGATAGATATAGAAAAAAGTGCATGGACAATGAGATAGATCTCCTCAATACCTTTCCAACGCCTCAAACAAGATGAAAATCAAAGATCATGGAAAAAAGTTATGATCTCGGAAGCTCAAAAATGAACATCTAGCTTCAAACATAAAAAATAGTAGCTAAATAGAAAAATTCTAAAAAAAATAGTACCATTAGAAAGTGCTCAGAACTAGCTTTCCGACAATATCTCATTTGCTCGATTTTGATAGAGTATGCCCAAGTTATGACCAAAAGAAAAAAACTTCTCCTTTAGGAAAAATTAGGGCTAGGAGGGGCAAAAAAGGGGCCGTACGGCCGATGACGTCAGTGAGTCATGGGAAAAAAATTGATGGCCATCTAGCCATTGGAGCAAAAAATTGCCCCTGCTGCCAGGAAAAATTAGTTGGCATCAGGTCTGCTATTACATTTGTGATTCCAATATGGTATTTTACAAACATAAGTATCTTTCCTTGCTTACCAGATTTGGGGTTCTAGTGTTGCTTCTTCAGAGTTCTTCCAATGCTTCTTCATAGTAGTTCATCTCTCTGAGGGGGGTTTTTCCCAATGGGTTTTCTCTCTCTTTGCAATTGTAAATGAGTACTTGATTAGGCCTTGTTTCCAGGACTCATCTTTGTATAATAATTTTGCTTCTCCCTAAGTTGCAGTTATGGGGGGGTGTTGGTGTAATTAATTTTTAATTACACTTTGCATAAGTTTACTTAGGCTTTATTTAATTCCTAAGTTATAGGTTTTCATCTATATTTTATTGAGCTATCTTGTTGGTCAAGATAAGATTAGGGTTATGCATCTTTGCTTTTATAAAGAAAATCATTATCTTGTAATTATTGAATTCTCGAATAATATTATGTTGCACATTGTTTTGCAACCTCTCTGTTTTTTCTGATTTTCTCTTCTGTGGAAGGTCTTTTCGGTTTGCAAATCTGATCTTGGTTTCTAACAAAAAATGAAAACTCATCATCACATTAGTAACTACAAAATGAAATATCAAAGGACATAACCATGTAGACCACATGACTCAAACATGAAATCAACCTTAGATTTGATTTTCCAATCATGTCCACAAATGAGTAACCATAGTCAAAGAGCCAAATAAGCCCTAGGAAGATAAGAAAAATATCTTAACATCAAACCATATCACCACCAAACACCACATACATGATCATGTCATCCAATGCATCAAATGTACCTACATATCCATGACACCATAATCATAGCATTATTGTACTTGCACTCAACTATCACCCATACAAGACTCCAAGTCTCAAACCATGTCCAACCATGTCCTCAAAACTGAAGACAACCTATGTAACTATCTCCATCAAATTCCCAAATCTAAAAGAGACCTATAAACCTATACCAAAAATCAGCAAACTAATAATCAATTGTACCATCATAAAAATCATATAAAAACACGCACTCCCTCAAGGTTTTGCCACTTGACTCATCTCGATACTCACACAATCACACCTCAAATCTCAAGCACCTACAAGTGATCAAACAAGTAAAATTATCATCCTACTCCTTAAAATTATAAACAATATGAACCATTGTGTAGTACACTACAAATTCTCTCCAATGCCTCTTTGAAATAAAAAATATGACTTCGTATGTAAAATTTATGCTAAAAAATGTGCAACAAAGAACATTTGACTTCCAAACCCAAAAAGCAAGTAAAAATAGAAAAATCATGGAACTATACTTGTACCACTGCGTAGAGATCATAATCATATTTCCAACAAATACAAGAAGTCGAGAAAAAGATATACTAGGAAAAAGTTATGCCTCCCAAAATAAAAGTTGTCCAATCTAACTATAGGGGAAAATCAAGGTGGACCCCACTCCAAAAACAAAAAAAATTCACTTTATTAAAGCTGGAATTTTTTTAATTTACTTTTTAATTTCAAAGGTATTAGTTGGAAAATGGTTTAAAATATTTAAAAGGTTTCAAATAATAAAGATATAAAAATTATACCTTTGGGGGTGCATCGTTCCTTTCCAAATCACTTCAAATTTTTGCTTCTTTTAAAACTTTGAATGGGGCACTTTTAAAGGGAGTCGACTAACTCATAGAAAAAAAAAACCTATATACAAATAAAGATGTATGAAAACATACATAGCAACATACATAGCATGATGTGATCAAAGCAGAGGGCCACCAAAATTAAGAGCAATAGAAATGAAAAACTGAGGGACAATGACTAACGATAGACAATAGACAAAATAATGAAAAAATAGTAGGTGCATCAATACTATTATCAACTTGCGCACCTAAATTAAATTAAAAACCACCTAATTTTCCCTCCTCCCAAGTTTCCTCACATACAAATTTGACATCTCTATAGGTGATTGTGAGTTCATTGATGTCATTGAGGGGGCACTACGCTGTAGAGATTAGAGTTCCTTCTAGAATACAAAGTGGCTTGACACTTTCAGTACCCCTGAGGAAGTCACCAGGGATTATGATGTGGAAATTTTCTTGAGAGGTTAAAGGGAAAAAATTAATTTCTCTTATTTCTCCTCCTTTATTGAAAAAAACAACACACTAGAGTTCCAAGCCTGCTCTACTATCAAGTATGGTTCCTCCTCTTCTATTTTCCATCCTTCTCATGCTTCACCTGATAAGGAGCCTTTCTTTTTTTTGGAGCCCAAGGGGATATCATGAGTGGCATGAGCAATACCTTCTTCTTAGACAATTCACAAATTTGTGACTAATGAAACATTCTTTTCTATTCCATAGACACCCATTTTGGTGCAGGAAGGGAGTATGCTAGGAGACATGGAGAGATGATTCGTGGATGACAATGCCATTTTATGAAACATTATTTATTGTTCTCTTTTTGGTATTCTGTCAAAATTTCACATGCCTAGTCTATGCTTCCACATTTTGAATAGATTTAATAGAGCATTTCCAACTTTCATTCCTTGGTAGGTGAAATGGTTGAGGCTTTCTCTTGCTACTATTGTATGAAGAGCAATTCAAAGGACCCTTAGCTGGAGATTATAAATACAAGTTGCCTAGGTTTCAAACCTAAAATGAACATTGAAACTTTTCTGAACTCCTCAGATTTATCCTTTTAAAGTCTATATATAATTTTTATCCAATTTATACTTCTCTAATTTGCTTCACTCATAAGGTTGTATCAAAGTTTTTTCTTTGTAAAGGTATGATTGTCATTATCGGAATTCACAAGTTCTTATTTTGTTCTCTTCTCTTGTCTTAAATGCAAGTATCTCAAAGAAATTATGTATATATACAAATCTTACTTTTTTTTAATGATATATCAATTTAAATCATAACAAGGGTCATAAAAGGTCAATTGAACATTGCATTACCTTGTTAATTGGTATAATTCAAATTAATTTCTTGCACTCTACATATATTTCAAGGGTCCTTACTCAAAGAAGGTTATTTTTTTAGTGATAGTGTTTGTTAATATTGGTGATGTTTAGAAGCACATTGTGAAGAGCATTGTACCACATATCAACTCAAATGATTATAATTTATAAGACTAGAGGGTCTTACAATAGTAGAGGGTTTTACAACAATATGTAGGTTTCAGGTTTCATTACACTTAGTGTTTTCCAACCTATAAAGTTTTTAATGAAAACCTTTTAGTATTTAGATAGTATGAATATAATAAAATAAACTTTGAAAATTTACCATAACTCCTACTTAGAGTAAAAAATTGTGTTTCAATTTCTTCATATGATGGAAAAAGAAATGCACAAAATAAGCATATGTTAGAAAATATAGTGGGTTGTGAGTAATTGCATTCTTCTTGTTCTAAGCTCAAGGGTGGAGAGCTTGGGGAGGATTCCTAGATGGGGATGAATAACCAATTGGGTTGTTTTGTGTAGATGGTTTTACAATAATATGTGGGTTGCAAGTTTCATAACACCTAGTGTTTTCCAACATGAAATTGTTGTAATGAAAACCTTTTCTTATTTAGAGAGTATGAATGTAATGAAAGGAACTTTCAAAATTTACCACAACTATTACTGATATCTCATATATTGTGATATGTTGATCTTCGTATTACATCATTCCTCACAATAAGAGTCTACAAATAGAAGCCTTCACCCTTCATTATCATCAACACATTTTCTAGTAGGTGTGTGCTACCATTTTTCTATTAAAAATCATTTAACTATACCAAGATTATGTTCATTTAAAGAGAAATCTACATTCCATTTGTAGTATCCAATCAATCATCTAAGAGATCATATAAAAAAGAGTAAGAATATTGTTGTGTGTTCTCAAAACAAATCCCAAGACTATAAGACTTGGGGACCCCAGTGAAAAATAATAACTCTTATGGCAGGAGCTAGCAAGTTGAAAAGATCACTGGAAGTGAAAAGTAAAGAGAAATTTTTAATCAAAGAGTGCTTCATAATGTAAGTGATTCAAGTATAGAATACCAAAAATTGGAAATGTTTGAAAGGTAAAAGGTTGTGCAAGTATTGAGCAAAGTGTTGTGGTTTGATATTTGGAATCTGATAAAATGGAAGCTATAGTAAAACCAAAGTCTAGGGAAAGTTCATGAGTAAAGCTAAATACTGGGTATCAGGAAATGATGTGAAATGATTTTTTTTAAATCTTAAGGTTATCTAATGATTCATATAGTCCGGTAGTCCAGTATATGTAGACGATAATTATGCAAGGATTTATGATATGCTAGAAATCATGTTATTTATGAAATTTATGTACTAACATTTGAATAATGGTTTTATTTACATGAGATGTTTATAAATGTTTTTCTATAAAAGGGATTTAATGTATGGAATTTGTGATTGCAGGAGTTGTAGATTGTGATGCAAAATTTGGGTATGGATGGTCAAGAAAATTGTATTTGTGAACAAATCCGATGGTGTTGTTAGGTTCAATGATGCACTTTACAAGCTCATGTTGGAATAGAGTTCATTGCAAAGATGTGCCAGATACCAAGATCCTAGGATGTTGGAGTTCAAGCATCTGGCAAAGAAGTGTACCTATTCCAGGGGTGGCTCATTCCTAGAATGTTCAAATCAAGGAAGAACCTAAAGTGTAGGGGAAAAAATTCCACCTAATCACTCTGATTTTGTGGTAAGTTCCTACATTTTGTTTGAACATATTTGTTTGGTTCCAAGAAGGAACCCTGATGATTAAAGATTAAAACTTGAAGAGCTTCAATGTGCAATTGGAGTTTACCTCCATTGAATTCGATTTTAATTCTCTTATCAGTCACTACATTCCATGTTGTATGATGTGATTGGTCCCTTGGATTCCCTCTCATGTATTTGTCATATCCTACTTGTTCCTTGTGATCTATAAAAGGCCAGAGGATCTTTCTTTTTAAGTTATGTTCAAAATTTATGGATATCGGAAGAGCCAAAACTTCTTTAAGTTTTATTCTTTTTTCCTATTTTCTGAATCATACTAGTGTAAAACTTTGTGTGCAGGTAGACATTAATTAATATCGGAGCCAATTAGATAGCTACCTATCTCATGAAACTTTTGTAGCTGGTTTTGTTAATTTAGTTGAACAAGACTATGTGTTGCAATGTATAAGGGTGCATGCATAATCTATTCCGTGTCCAAACTAAAACCCCTCTCTTTAAAAGCTCACACCATTTTATATGTAGCTATGAAGCAATTTGGTGAAGTATAAAGTGGTTTTCTCTATTTTAGTTAATTCTTTGGGGCATGCATGGAGAATAAACAAGAGAAAATTTTAATTTTCAATATTTTTAATGCTTTATTTTAGAATAGATGTTTAAATTCCTTGAAAATGTTCCAAAAAATAAGTGAATGGATGGGAATTTATTGAAAATCTTACATTTTCTATGAAAATTTTGAATGCTTAATGCTAAATCTACTTAAGTGATAGCAAAGAAATTGTTGATGTTCATGAAATATTATTTCAAATCTTTCAGTTTCATGATATTTTTTCTTAAGTTCCAATTGAAAACTCAGTGTATGATATATATGATTTCAATCAACCATGTGCCTCTAAGATTAACAACAATATCACATTATACCCAATAGCGAACCTAGTACAATAAACACCTGATTACCAGAGACTTGGGATTGAACTTTAAATCAGAATCCCCTTTAGATTGTCTTTGTTTGATATCTTTCAAGAAGGATAGGTTCTTTGTGGTTTATCTATGAAGAATTTATTCACCCTATTGCTATGAGTAAAATTATCATCAACAAGAACTGGTGCTAGATGGAGGGGTATCTTTGAATTTTAGGCCTATATATTAGTTCTCAGTTTTGGAAGGAAGCTTGTAAAGTGAAATTGAGTGCAAGCTGGTTTTTCAATATGGAAGTCAAGAAAATTTGGAAATTTTTTAACCAGAGGTTACATCCTTTGAGTTTATTCACCTTTAGTAGAGTCACAGAGTGTAGAATTCATGATACAACTAATCATGGTGAATTTGAGTGAGAAACTTTTTTAACTAGGGTAAGCTTGGCCATGTGTAAACTGATTCCATTAACAAAAGAAGTTCTAACTACTAGAAGGAAATAACCACTAGTGAGAAATTTTTTTAACCCTAGTGAAATTGGAAATGTTAAAAAATTAACTAATACATCAAGAAATTTTAAAAACTATAATTATTATAAAGAAAATTCTCACATTATGCAAGAAAATGGGCAAGAATTCCAAGATTCAAAGACATTGCATCATAAACAAGGAAACGACATTGATGAGTCATCATTCTCCTTATACATGGAAAATACAAATGAGGGAAAGGATTGGGAAAATCAACCAGGAGACACGTGTATTTTTCTCCAATTTGAAAATTCACAAGTTAAAAAAGGAAAATTCGATAATTTTATGCAAGATATAGAGTATCAAACTTTTAATTTTTCTCTCTGATAACAATCTAAATTGTGATACATCTTGGTCTAATCAAATGCAAACTGAAGGCAAGACCAAAGACATGAAGATTTCAGGAAGATAAAGTCAAGAAATGGACACAAACGTTCATGGAAATGAACCAAGGCTAGAAGAAGGTAGAGTATGGTTGCATCAGACGAAGTGTGTGCAATCAGCCTTTAATAAGGTCATTTTAATAGATATAATCCAAGTCATTGTTAAGTACACCTTTGAATTTATGATTATTAAATGCAAAAAATTTAAGATAATTCATTGTTACAGTAGAGTGGTTGAAATTTTTATGAATGAGTTTAAAGATAAAGTTGTTGTAATTCATACCAAAATAACAATGGAAATAGTCATATAAATTAAAATAAGTTGTTTTGTTAATTTTAATCGCTTGTTAGATAAAAATTTTGGTTAGTTAGGGTTAGTTTACTTTTTTGTAGGGTTTGTTGTGTTTTTTTGTTTGCTTTTCTTTCTTTTTGTTTCTTTTCTTTTTCATTTTGCCTTTGCATTAGCAAATTCTACTTATCTTATGCATGAGAGTTAATTCAAACATTTGAAAAATTGAACTATAAATGAAAAATGATAAAACCATACAAAGTAAAACATGCTTTAAGATGTACTAAAATTTATATATATGTGTGTGTATATCATGTAAGTACATGAAGTATTGAAATTATTGCTTGAAAAAGATCAAAAAATCCAAAAAGAGTGAGCAAAGTTGTAGGTCATAGTAGTCATTCAATCGATATGGGACACCTCATCTATCAAGGCTAAATACCTAATGTAGGTGAGTTCCCTATGAACTTCAAAGTCACGAATATGGAGGTCAATGAGGAAAGGTTGGAGTGGAACCACTTCCTCATGTTTTAGGAACTGAGGAATATCATCCATGGAAGGTTTTCCAATGGTCAGGTGTGCAACTGACAAAATTGTATCTAGATTCTCCAAAATATTTAGGCCTTACTATCAAATTGGAAGCCAAGCAAACATCTTCAACAGGTAGCCCAATATCCAGAAGTGATGCTACACAATGAGAAGCCACGTCAAAGTAAAAGAGAAAGTAGCGGATGGATTCCACATACTTTTCCCAAAGAACTAAGCACAAATTTGGTTTAGTGAAACTAAAATTTTGTACAAAGAAAACCTTTTCAATCCTTTGTGGTGTCATACTTCCTAGAAAAACATTGTGGTGGTGAGAGTAGCTTAAGTAAATTTTATTATCCATGGCCTAGAAGCAAGAGAAAATAAATAGAACAAAATTTAGAACAAGAGAAGAAAGCTAAGAAAAAGTGTGGAGAATTTGAGAAGAAATGAAAAATATATAGAAAGTCATGAGGAAGTTTTGGTACATAGTTGTTTTGAGTGAAGTCTTGGAAATCATAAGCAAGGTGGCAACCAAACAATTATATTTAGAGTGGAATGTTAGATCAAATTAATTCTTTGCACATAGTTGGTGATAAATTTCTTCAAATTTGAGTAGTATGAAGATTATGAATCAAGCAAGTTGAATATTTTGAAGTAAAGGGTGGTCATTTCATATATTTTTTGAGCCATATTAATTATGGAGGTGGTTTTTCATGTGGAGTAGAAAGGAAAATGAAGTCGATAAGGAAACAGACGTCATCACCCAGGTAAGCTAGAAGAAATAATACGTGGGAAATAAGGTGTTTGAATTTAATGTAGAATAATGTGATCATGCTTCAATGTAATCATGACATTTTTGATCCATTAATGAGGTGTAGTGTCATCAAATTGGGAATGCTAGCCAAATATTTAGCAGTTGCCATATAATTTAATTGGAAGGGTGGTAACTAATGTTTCTAAATTTATATTTAAATTTGGTGATTAAATTTTTTCATTGCTAAATTTTAATTTATGCATATTTTTTAACACATAGTGAGTTGTAGTTAGCTAGGATTTGGCATAAAGTAGTAAAATTTAGCTGGAAATACACACCAATAGGGAATTATTAAATGATTTTTTTGAAAATGGTGAATTGATGAAGAGATTTGTATTGAATTAAAAATCAAAAGGTAACATTCGCTACCATTGTAATGCCCAACCTAATAGTGGGCTTCATTGACTGCAAGTTGAAAATGAGCTATCATTGAAATATCAAAAGAGAAAATGAGCTATTATTGCAATATCTATTAAAAAAATTTTAAAACCAAAAAAAATAAAAATCAACTCTTTAGGCTATCCAAATAACTCTAGTAGGGCTATAGATGTATGGCTAGTAGTAGAGCTATGTTTGGGGGGAAATAAAGAGATAACATTGTTGGGACTATGGATGCTTGACTGGCAGCAAGGCTCTATCCCTGGTTAGCTCTTGAGGATTCCCATATTATGTAGTTCAATGTCAATGAATTGATTTTTTTCACTAAATTCCAAAAAAAGGAATTAATTAGAGCACACACAAATGTTTCCAGTTGAGTTTTACTTTTTTATGCCAGAATATAGGTAAAGGTGACAGTTATTATTTTAAAATATGTATGAATTATAATTTACAACTGGTGATTTAATTTCAAGTTTGGTTTAAATTTGGTTTTATTTGTTGCAAGTTGTGCATTCTCACAAAATGGCCCAAGACTGTAAGACTTGGGGATCCCAATGCAAAATAATAACTCTTATGGTAGGAGCTAGCAAGTTGAAAAGATCACCAGAAGTGAAAAGTAAAGAATTTTTTTTAATTAAAGAGTACTTCATAATGTAAGTGTTTTGGGTATCGGATAATGGGAACCCAAAATGTTTGAGAGGTAAATGGTGGTGCAAATATTGAGCAAAGTGTTCTAGTTTGATATTCAGAGTCTAGTAAAATGGAAGTTCCTATAAAACTGAAGTCTGAGGAAAGTTCATGGGTAAAGTTGAATACTGCGTACCAGGTACCGAGAAACCATGTGAAATGATTTTTTTTAAATATTAAGGTTATCTAATGATTTTGATAGTTTGGTAGTCTGGTATATGTAGAAGATAATTATGGAAGGATTTATGATATGCTAGAAAGTGTGTTATTTATGAGATTTATGTACTAACATTTGAATAATGGTTTTATTTACATGAGGTGTTTATAAATGTTTTTCTTTAAAAGGGATTTAATGTGTGGAATTTATGATTGTAGGAGATGTAGATTGTGATGCAAAAACTGAGTATGGATGGTTAGGAAAATCATATTTGCGAACAAATCTGATAGTGTCGCCAAGTTCAATGATGCACTTTAAAAGCTCATGTTGGAATACAGTTCATTGCAAAGATGTGCTAGATACCAAGATCTCGGGATGCTGGAGTTCAAGCATGCGGCAAAGAAGTGTAGCTATTTCAGGGCTAGCTCATTCCTGGAATGTTCAAATCGAGGAAGAGCCTAAAGTGTAGTGGTGAAAATTCCACTTGATCACTCCAATTTTGTGGAAAGTTCCTACATTTTTTTTTTAGTGGATTTGTTTGGTTCTAAGAAGGAACGTTGGTTATTAAAAATTAAAACCTGAAGAGCTTCAATGTGAAATTGGAGTTGACCTCTATTGACTTTGATTGTAATTCTCTTATTAGTCACTATATTCCATGTGCCTTTATGTGATTGGTCCCTTGGATTTCCTCTCATGTATTTGTCTTATCCTACTTGTGCCTTGTGTTCTATAAAAGGCCAAATGATCTTTCTTTTTAAGTCAAGTTCAAAATTTGTGGATGTGGGAAGAGCCAAAACTTCTTTAAGTTTTGTTCTTTTTTCCTATTTTTTGAATCATTCTGTGTAAAACTTTGTATGCACGTACCCATTGATTAATATTAGAGACAATTAGATAGCTACTTATCCTATGAATCTTTTGTAGTTGGTTTTGTTAGTTCAACAAAACAAGACTATGTGTTGCACCATTTAAGGGTACATGCAAAACCTACTCAGTGTCCAAACTAAAACCCCTCTCTTTAAAAGCTCACACCGTTTTATATGTAGCTTTGAAGCAATCTAGTAAAGTATAAATCAGTTTTCTCTTTTTTAGTTAATTCTTTGGGGCATGCATGGAGAATAACTAGGAGAAAATTTTAATTTTCAATATTTTTATACTATATTTTAGAATAGATGTTTAAATTCCTTGAAAATGTTCCAAAAAATAAGTGAATGGATGGAAATTTATTGAAAATATTGTGTTTCCTATGAAATTTCTAAATGCTTAATGCTAAATCTACTTAAGTGATAGCAAAGAAATTGTTGATGTTCATGAAATATTATTTCAAATCTTTCAATTTCATGATCTTTGTTCTTAAATTTCAATTGAAAACTTAGTATCTGATATATATGATTTCAATCAACCATGTCCCTTTGAGATTAACAACAATATCACATTATACTTGAGAGTGAACCTAGTACAATCAATACCTGATTATCAGAGACTTGGGATTGAACTGATTCAATATTTTCCTGTTAAAGGAGAATCCCCTTTAGATTTTATTTGTTCCATATCTTTCAAGAAGGATAGGATCTTTGTGGTTTATCTGTGAAGAATTTATTTTCCCTGTCATTGTGATTAAAATGGTCATCAATGGGTACACTCCATCTTAAATCTATCTAAGAAGCAAGGCTATTTAAGTTAAAAGGTATTATCTATTTTCTTTATCTTTATGTTATAGGGGAATATATGTTTGAATTATATATTGTTAATGTAGATAGGGAAAAATCCCAAGGTTTATATGTTGTTGAGAATAACAATAAACTAATTAAATCCTATCAAGCACCATGAAGCACAAACTAGAATGAAAATGCAAATAAATAAAAGAACATGCAAACCAATTTTCAAACTAGAGTTGATTGATCTCCATGGCTCTTCTCCACCTACATAAGAATGCAATAATTTGAAGGTTGATTGTTGAAGGAATGTTGGTTGCTCAATTCTGCAGCATAACGACCTGATGAAGATGATAGATGGAGATGGATGGAAGATAGAAGAATGATTTTGACAACATAAGGATGTCTAAAGATTCCATCCAAATGGTCTGTGAAAGGTTAGATTTATAGATTTTTGATGTGAATAGAGATAAGATTTGATAAGATTGATAAGGATTTGATTTTTTGACAAAAGAGGAAATACAATGAGATGAGATAAGATTTTCAAAAGATAGAAATATTTTGATTTATTGTTTTAAAGGAATTAAAACAAGATAAGATAAGATGTGAAAAGATAGAAAGATTTTGATTCTCTTTTAAAGGAAATAAATCTTGAAAAAGATGAGAAGGATAATTGATGAATTATCTAATTAAATAAATTAATTAGATACACATGAATTCAAATTTTGGAAAGAAAACGAGAAGATATTTTAAGATTTTATTAATTAAATAAATATTTGATTTATTTAATTAATGTTGAATTTATGATTTCATCAATTAAATAATATAAATTATTTAATTAACATTAGAAGAATTGATAGAAATGATTTAATTAATTAAATAATATAAATGATTTAATTAATTAAATAATATAAATTATTTAATTAACATTAGAGGAATAGATGGATTATGATTTAATCAATTAAATAATATAAATTATTTAATTAACATTAGAGGAATGGATGGATATGCATAGGAAGCGAATAAATGAAATTAGTCAAATAAATAAGATTTATTTAACTAATTAGATGATGACATGGGTACCTAGGGAAAAACATGATACAAGGTGTCTAAATGATGCAATGCTGTGACAAGGTATCATAAGAGGACAATTTTTTGATGTCTACATTTTTCCCCTCTTTGAGATGATGTTCGAGATGATGAGATTTGTGTTGAGTAACATTATTTCGAAGAAGTTAAGATACAGGTAAGAGAAAATGGTTTAATAATAGAAAGATAGGATGATGGAATGGTGATGCCCCCTCGAGAGGATAGGTGGGTTGAACAAACATGGATAGGCTCTAGAAATGAAATGATAAGGATAGACAAGATGATGCAAGATAGAAAGTGGAAGAAGGAGATGAATGATACATTATGCTGCAATGAAAGTGAGCAACCATGATGTTTGATTTAGCACTAGACATTATGCACCAAGATATAAGGACCAAGGTGATGATGTGTCTTGTACCCTAGTGTAATACAATCTTGTCTAGACATATGAGGAAGTAGACTTAGAGCATTAAAGTCCTAATGTACAAAAGGTATGATGTGACCTTAGATGCAAAGGATAGTGCAAAAAGCTACTCCAACATACACAAGATATGAATATTAGCTAGAATGATACAAATTTGATACAAATGCAAGATAAAATGATAACACACACAAGCAAGCAAGCAAGCATGCACAAATGATTCAAAAACAAACAAGGAATTGCCCCTATCAAGCTGTAAATCGTTGATTGATTGATTGATTGATGATGATGATGATAGTGTTGTCATTGTGGGGAGTGACATATCCCTAGAGCAACACAAGGATGATGATAATTGATTGATTGATTGGTTGATTTGGTTTACGACAAGATTAGGATCAAGACCAAAGGATGTGATTGGATAATTTGACAAGATTGATGACTTGATTGGTATGGATTAAGGATTGACTTGCATTTGGATTATTGCTTGGATTGATTCGATTGATTTGATTGGATGAAATGGTTTTGATGAAGATGAATAGAAGAATAGATGTGATTGGAATGATTTAGGTTGAAGTGATTTGATTAGATGATTGATTGATTGAATTGAGGAATTGATTTGATTGTGAAGTGATTTGATTGATTGGATTGATGAAGAAATGAATTGATTTGATGAGATTTTGATTAGAAGAAGTGATGTGGTTTGATTTTATTGCTTGGATTTTTGTTGGCTTTTTATTTTTTTGGATTTTTTTAGGACCTTTTTCCATTTTTTGGACTTATGAAATGTTTTGATTTTTTTTGGATTTTTGAAATTTTTTGATGTTTTTGGATTTTTGAAATGTTTTGAATTTTTTTTATTTTTGAAATGTTTTGAGGTGTCAAAGGATGAAAATTTAAGTAGCCTTTGTGCTAGATACCAATGACAAGAGGAAAACCAAGTCTAGGTGCAAGGAGAAAGATGAAATTGATGTGGAAAGGTGGGTGATGGGATAAGGGATAAAAGGCTCATGATCAATGGATGGATGGAAAGGATAGGTCATAGTGAATGGAATGGATGCATCCATCATAGGAGAGCAAGGATGTGATTTCCAAAGACTATGTCGCATAGGAATAGCATGCCCCATTCTAGGTACAATACTTAGGATTTTTCATGACAAAGCTTATGACAATAGGATAATGATAGGCTTGTTTGGAAGGATGAGGTATATCAAGAGATACCCAAAAAACATGTTGAAACATTTTCCCCCTATTTCTTCATCAAGATCAAAAGGAGAAGGGTGGATAATGGACTTAATATGATAGTTATGTATGATGGCTAAAGATGGTAGGTACGATGGAAATGATATGACATGAATGATCGGTTGGATAGATAAGACATTGTACCCCCAAGTGTAAGTGGCATAGAAGATCAACCTACACATGACGCCTATTTGCTAGGTTTTCATCATGGTACTTATCCAGGGCACCTGTTTACTAGGTTTTCACTGTTGGATGAAGAGATTTCTCTTAAATTTTTATTTTTTTTCAACTTTTTGGATAAGAGAAGGAGAATATGGATAGGAGGAACTCAAATGTCTAGTTGCATGAAAGGTGATAGTCCTGCTAGAGATGGATGTCATTGCATGGACCATGTCAAATTTCATTATGCTCATAGATGTTGGTAAGGAATGACATGAAAGGGATGGATTAGGTAGATGGCAGATTATGAGGTGGATTATGGAGGAAAATAGTTGATTATGATGCAAATTATGTATGGAAGATGACAGGGATTATATGGGACTTATGGAAAAAATGAATGAGGAGGCTTAGCCAAAAGCATGGACCATAGGAAGATGGTGGGGGAGATATGTAGGATAATGGGTGAAGGGTGAGGAGATTGAGGTATGTGGAAGTGTTGTGAAATGGAAGGGAACCATGACCAATGGTTGCACACATTGTGATAAAACATTGAATCTTTTGATGTGGATGGGGTGTGGGAAGAAATGGAGATGTTCACTTAGGAGGTGGTGGATGAAGTGCTTTAAGTACCCACATAGACTTAGTATCTTTATGACTTTTATTTTTCTTGTGGGTTTTAGGAATTTTAGATTTTTGAATAGAGTGGGAATGTGTGTTTTGGATGGAATGGGATGGTTGGGATTTTTGTGATGTGAATGCCTTGTTTGACTTGATTTTTTTTCTTAGGTACCCAAACCATTTTAGTTTTGGCCTTTAATTTTGGAGGTATGGGCTTATATAACTTTTTGGATGTATTTTTCTTTGAATTTTTGTATTGATGTCCTAAGGTGTGAGAACCCTTAGGATTTTTTACTTTATAGGTAGAGGCATTGCAATTCTTTCTTTTGAACCCCATGGGTATGGTGGAATGGGTGGAAGTTTCATGTTTATACAATGTGCGCATTTGTTGGTCATGATTAGGAATGTTAGGGTATTTATGGGTAAATGGATAAAAGGATTGTATGGTAGGGATATTAGGTGTTGGGAGTAATGGTGGTAAAGTGGATTGATGGATATTAGGAGTTGGAAGCAATGGTGGTAGAGTGGATCAAGGGATATTAGGAGTTGGAAGTAATGGTGGCAAAATGGATCGAGGGATATTAGGAGTTGGAAGTAATGGTGGTAAAGTGGATGGAGGAAGGTGTATGGTCACATGCTTTTGACATTTGTAGGATGATGGAGGGATGGAAATATATGTTTTAGGTGCATGATAGGCTTCATGATGGAAAGTGGACTTAGGATGCATGGAGGAAGTACCAACATCTTTAGGTTGTTGTCCTTTGGGTGTAGGTCCAAGGCCATAAGAGCGTGGAGGAACTTTGACATGGATGGGCTTCAAAATACCTTGTTCATGAAGGTCTAGACCTTTACCTTGGTGGTTCATGCTTTGGAATGTGCAATGGACAATGGGAATAGGTGTAGGTGGAACACTAGACACGAGTTCCTTATTAGATAGAGAAAAAGAAGCAAGGGAAGATAATGGTTGCTGTTGTTCTAAGGAGGAACATTCACGAATGAGGGTGGAAAGACCAATAGGATATGATGGAGGAATTTCAATGGGGTTGATAGTGGGTGACGAGGGATCATTAGGATCTTGATTCACATTGTGTTCACTTAGATCCAAGGAATTTGTTTGATCTTCTATGTTGGCTTGGGAGGCATGTGTCTCATCAAGGGAAGTGGATGTTGATAGATCATGGATAGGACTAGGTGGAGGTGAATTTGGAATATCTTTCTAATGGATGGGTATAGAATCAAGTTGCTCATGGATAGGCTCTTCATCATTATGGGTATCATCTTGATCAAAAAAACAATATAGATTATGGATAGGTTGGATGAAAATGATTTGATCTTGATTAGGACAAGGGCTTGATGTTTCAACATGCTTGGGAGTAGACTCTTGATATAACTCTTGGGTTGCTTGAATGGAAGTGGAAGGGGATTTATCATGGAGAGACTTGACATGTTCTTGATGGTCAACAACATAGGAGCATGAAAGAGGGTGACTTGGAATTATGAGGGGAGACTCTTGAATTGGATCAAGGGGTTGTGGATGACATGGTTGACTTGAAGGACTCTTTTGTATGTTCAAGTATATGTGTTGAATGACATGGCGACAATTGATTCCTTTCTTGTAGCCATTGGGTCACATCCTTTATCGGTGGATGGGTGGATTTAGGTAATCCCATCAATTTATTTTTTATATATCTATATTTAGGGGTATGACTTGATTTAGAAAGTAAAGAGGCCAATGAATCAGGACTCAAACATGGTGGCTTATGGATAGGCTTTTGATTGGATAGTGGTATGATATACTTAGAGAGTGAATGACCTATATTAGTGTTCCCCTTTTCAATGGTTGCATTAGAACTTAAAGGCTCTTGATTTTGTTGCCCAGGTGGACTTAAATTCACATGTGTTTGTTGTGATGTGGCTTGATAGGCTGATGTGGCATTGACATATGAAGAAGTGGATCGATTAGATTGGTATGAGGTGGAAGGGTGATAATGAATGGATAGGGGATGATGTGGTGGTTGTTGGATTTGACAAGTGGCCATGAGGTATTGGGCTTGATCTAGGAGGTGTTGGATTTGAGGTGACTTGTGTGCTTGAAATTTTTATATTATGTCATGGAATTCGTGAATGAGTTGTTGGAGGTGTTTGAATTGTTTTAGCTATGTGAAGTAGGTGAACAACCTTTTCTTCTATGTCTTCCAATGTTTCCATGGTGTAAAACATTTTTTATTGGATTAAAGAGATGATGATGATTAGGATATGATATGGAATGACAAGATTGTATGATTCAGATGATGTGGCAAGTGTTTATTGAAATTTTGACTTGGACACTATCAAACAAAATATTTCACATGTAAATGCATGAACATACACACCAAACACAATGATAAATTTTTCTTTAAAGATTAGATGTTATGATTAAGCAAACACTTGAATACACAACCAACAACCCTATGACTAGTCAAGTGGGGTATGGCCAATTAGGTCTCAAGCTAGTTTACACAAGGTTGACTAAGGATTATTTGAAAGAAAAATCTTGCCAATAAGCTAGGAGAAAGGGGTAACCCACCCTTCACCTTCACTTCCCAAAGGTATAAAGTTCTTTGGGGCTTAGCTCATAGTGACAAGATTTTGACTCTCAAAGGAGGGTGTCTTTGGATTCACACTCTATTGAGGTCATCCCTTGGAGGGGTGTGTGCTCCAAGCAGGCCTCCTATGAAGGGTTTGACAAAAGCAAACCAAGTGAGGTGTTGGTGATCACACACACACTTGATTCACACTCATAATTGTTAATTTACCCTTTAGAAAATTGAAATTTTTATAATACAATTCAAGCACTTGTTCTTTTTAACCCCAAATCAAGATGTGATTGAAGACGATGATTAATTTTAGACCCAATTTTTGAAGTGTGATTGAAGAAAAAATTCATTTTAAGCCAATTTCAATTATGTGATCAAACACGATTGATTTTATGCCCCAAATTGAAATGTGTGATAAACAAGATTAGGAGATTAAAAACATAATGTGTGCACCTGATTAGTCACTTTCCAAATTGTTGTTTTGATTGATCCCAATGCTTTTCCAACTCTGTATGATTCACCAACAAGTCACCAAGACAAAAAGAAACAAATTACAAATGTGTTGGAACAAAAGTCATATGCACTAAATAATATAAGAGAATTTGAGAACATTAAATATTTCAAAGTTGATAAAAAAACCTACACCATTAGATAGATTATGAAATTCTACCCTATTTTAGGAAAAAAAACTCTGAAAAAGACCAAAAAATGACCAAGATACGGCCATTTTAAGATTGACTAAAAAAATGCTGAAACAACGATATATGCGCTAAAACAGAGGCCATGTGCACTAAAATAGAGGCCATATGTGCTAAAAAAAGTCTTAGATGCACAAAAAGAAGTCCCAGATGCATTAAAAGAAGTCCCAAATGCACTAAAAAAAATTAGATTTTTTTTTTTACAGATTTTTTAATGAAATATATGCACCATTTTGTTCCGTATATGCGCTGAAACAGTTCCTATATGTGCCAAAATAGTTCCTGGATGCGCTAAAACAGTTTCTGGATATGCTGAAACATCTCTAAATGCGCCAAAAGCCTTGCTAAAGTGCTGTCAAAATCCCTGGATGCGCTATAGAAACCATCAGATGCACTACAAAAACTCCCAGATGCACTAAAACAAAATTTTTTGCCAAAAATATGAATTCCTAAATGCAAAATCCCATCAAAAAACCTGCAGATAAATATTAAAAATGGGGCAAGCCCCCATGGTGGCCGCCAAAATGTAGATAGGGAAAAATCGCAAGGTTTATATGTTGTTGAGAATAACAATAAACTAATTAAATCCTATCAAGCACCATGAAGTACAAGCTAGAATGAAAATGCAAATAAATGAAAGAACATGCAAACCAATTTTCAAACTAGAGTTGATTGATCTCCATGGCTCTTCTCCACCTACATAAGAATGCAAGATTTTGAAGGTTGATTGTTGAAGGAATGTTGGTTGCTCAATTCTACAGCATAACGACCTGATGAAGATGACAGATGGAGATGGATGGAAGATAGAAGAATGATTTTGACAGCATAAGGATGTGTGAAGATTCCATCCAAATGGCCTGTGAAAGGTTAGATTTATAGATTTTCGATGTGAACAAAGATAAGATTTGATAAGATTGATAAGGATTTGATTTTTGACAAAAGAGGAAATATAATGAGATGAGATAAGATTTTCAAAAGATAGAAAGATTTTGATTTATTGTTTTAAAGGAATTAAAACAAGATAAGATAAGATGTGAAAAGATAGAAAGATTTTGATTCTCTTTTTAAAGGAAATAAACTCAAAAAGATGAGAAGGATAATTGATGAATTATCTAATTAAATAAATTAATTAGATACACATGAGTTCAAATTTTGGAAAGAAAGCGAGAATATATTTTAAGATTTTATTAATTAAATAAATATTTGATTTATTTAATTAATGTTGATTTTATGATTTCATCAATTAAATAATATAAATTATTTAATTAACATTAGAAGAATTGATAGAAATGATTTAATTAATTAAATAATATAAATTATTTAATTAACATTAGAGAAAGGGATGGAGATGATTTAATTAATTAAATAATATAAATTATTTAATTAACATTAGAGGAATAGATGGATTATGATTTAATCAATTAAATTATATAAATTATTTAATTAACATTAGAGGAATGGATGTATATGCATAGGAAGCAAATAAATGAAATTAGTCAAATAAATAAGATTTATTTAACTAATTAGATGATGACATGGGTACCTAGGGCAAAACATGATACAAGGTGTCTGAATGATGCAATGTTGTGACAAGGTATCATAAGAGGACAATTTTTTAATGTCTACAGTTAAAATAAGGTGAACTATTAAATTTTTTAATGCTCCAAGAAGTATGCAAATATAATATTATCAATGCAATTTTGGGTTCATAAAGATATAATGTGAAAGCCTAAAATTAGCAAATAGAAATTATTTAACCATATGATATGATTGGAAAAAAAAGTGGGGTTGTGAGTGATATGATTGTGCCTATTCTAAGCTCAATGGTGGAGAGCTCGAAGAGGATTTGTAGGTGGGGGAATATATAAAAATAATCAAATTGACCTAAGGGGTAACTAACCAATTGGGTTTTTATGTGTAGAGGGTTTTACAATAGTATATGGGTTGTAGGTTCCATAAGACTTTGTATTTTCCAACACGAAATTGTAGTAATGATTTTTTTTCTTAATTAAGCAATACAAATATAATGAAAGGAACTTTCAAAATTAACTTTTCATTTGATGATAAAATATTCTTCTTTTATTTTACTTCCTTTTCTAAGTAGTTAATTTTTTTCTTCTATTTTTTGCTACAACTTTAGCTCTTCCAACTATTGCTTTTGCATTTTTTGGGATTATGGAAGCCTTGCAACATAAGCATGAAGTATGGATGGCTTGTGATTGTTTGTTCCTATGTTTTCATTGATGTCAACATGGTGATAACTATATGGGAAGTGTACTTGGTTTACCAAAAATTGTTCTCTACTAATAATGCCCTCTTGTGATAGATCAGGGTGTTGGAATTTGAGTCCAAAATTCACCGCAAGATCTGATATGAATCTAATCTCTTAACCATGTTATCATGACTCATTCAGATAGTTATATCCTGGATCTTGGGATGTCTTTTTTTGTGAGAGGAAGGTTATCTTCGATAGAGTTCAACTCTATATTCTATTGTTGTTCCTTGGCATACTGTGTGGCAAACTCTACATTTAATTAAGGTGAACATTCTTATGTTGTAGTTTTTTTGGTAGTATCTATGTTGGTGGTATGATGGGAAATTAATGTGTTCTCAGATCCAAAAGGTGTTTTCTTTGAGGATTAGTTTTTGGTTTGAAATTTTGTGAATTGTGTTGCAGTCTTATCTGACTCAACGTATGCAATACATTAAGGAGACTAGTTATGCTTTATGGATGTTAGCCAACTTGGTATAATACACTACATGGATAAAAATTTAAAATCATATATGGAGCCAAAAAAGAGAGTTTTGATCATTTTGATTTTATCTAATTAGGCTAACCTAATTGATGAAAAATATTTACTTGTGAGGAATAAGGTGTGGACTGTGAATGAGAAGATAAGTTAAATGTGAAGTGTGAGCATAATTATATGTGAAAGAAGAGGTGTGAAAATATTATAGGGTATGTAAATATTTGAGCCTAAATACTTTATCAATTGTGGATCAGTGTAGATTAGTTGAGTGACTATTGTGTGAGGTAGTACTTCATATTTTTAGCTTCATTGGAATTTAACCCTGCACATTGAAGGTGTATTCTATTAGTTCAATCTTTTGGCATTGAGCCATAATCATTGTATCTTGGCAGTTAGCCATCTTTTGTACTCAGGTAGTGAGTGTTTTCAAGGACAGTGAGTGTTTTCAGTGATCCCTATAATATTTTGTATCCAGATATAATATATTGTGAGTTAACCATCACTGTGGTTTTTCCCTTTTTTGGTTTTCCATGCAAAAATCTTGGTGTTTATGTGTATGATTGTATTGATTTGTTTTTATGTTCCTTCTTGCTGATTTAGTCCAAATTGTGATAATGATAAGATGGATTTTTTGTGGTTTTATGGAATACAAATTCACCCCCCTCTTAGTATTCCAGATGTTCAACAATTGGTATTTGAGCTTGGTTCCTCGAAAGAAGCCTAACAGCTCTAGGAAGGTCCCAAAATTTGAGTATAAGAATTTTTTTCCTCTGAAAGTGATCTCTATTGGGTATTTAGAAGAAATAGAAGATCTGAAGGACAAGTTGATGAAAGTGAATGAGTATATTGAAAAGCTACAAAGTAAAAGTGTTCAAGTAGGTAAAGTATAAGGAAGATGATATTGAAAAGCTATAAAGCATAAGGTAGATGAAATTGTATCCAACTTCCTATAACAATTAGATGAGAAGAAAAGAACTAAAGAATGTTAGGAAATTGAAATTCAAGGGAAGATAGATGAATGCGTAAAGCTTGAGGAAGAAGTGGAAATCTTGAGATTTGATTTGGAAAAGGAAAAACGTTTTGAAGAAAAATTTAAGATAAGCTTGACAATGCTTGATGAATTAATTACTTCTCATAGATAGGTAATGGATAAGAGTGGTTTAGTGTTTGAGGAAGGTAAAAGCTCTAAGTTGAAGAAATCTATTGGTAAGAAGATTCAGTGCAAAGATGGACAAATCAAGAATCTAAGAAAAAATCATGTAAGAACTCCTATCAAATGACATGATGTTAAAAGGTATCTATCTTTCAATGGTTTTTGTTATTCTTCAAAGAAATTTGGTCAGAAGGTAAAGGACTACAAAAGTGAAATTAGTGATTCTTTATCATTCTCTAGAAAATTTCTTAAGATCAAGAAGATTGTATATAAAGTTAGCTTGTGTGAAAATAAGTTGAATAACAGAAAAATTTGAAGGAAGAATGTTGTTTGCTATAAGTGTAGCAATCCAGAACACCCTAGTAATAACTGCAGAAAAAGGTTCAAAATAATTATCCAGCAAATAAGAATGATCAAATCATTGATCTGGAAGAAGCAAGAAAGGAAATGAAAAGGATTTGGAGAAAGAAATTGGAATTACCAGCCTTATCTATGCCAATCTCTAGTGCAGATACTCCTGTGAATTTTCGAGTCAAGCAGTGGCTAAGGGGGATCAATTATTAGAAAAATTAATAAACCCCCTCATTAGTACTTGTGTCACATCATGAAAAAATTATATTTAATGTGGTAAAAAGATTAAGGAATTTTCTCAGTTGCATGTGTGAAGGATGAAGTCTACAGAATTTGAAAGAATGGAGGCATACACAATTTTTGAGGTAATCTACCTACAAGTTGAAGAATTTATTGCAAAATAATTCAGAATGGAAGGAATAAATTCAAATAATTCAAGAGGCTTATGTATTTTCAGAGAAGCATGTAGAGGAAGTTTAGAAAGAAATTCAAATTTTTAGGGTTTGAAGAAGAGATCAAGTGGATTAGAAGTGAGCTTTGAAAGCAAGTTACCTATACATTTCTTGTTGGAATTGATAGGGGTATTCCTATTTGGACAATATTTCTTTTTTATTGCTATGGATAATTCAAAGGTTGTGAATAGTGCAGATAGAGTGCAAGTTAATTTAAAGAGATATTTGAGGAATGTTTTGGAAGAGTTTGTTGGTTCATTCTCTCACATCCCTCTAAGAGTGTTTCCCATAGAATATAGCTATGTATTTTTTTATATTAAGACATAAGAGATTTCATTAATTCAGTTTTGCATGCTTTAGGAATGTGAATTGAAAGAGAACCATGATGCCTACCAAGTGTTAGTTGAGAAAAAATTGGATGTTTGGAGGAAAGTCCCTTTGTTTAAATTTGAGAGGCATATTTAAATAGTTTTGAGTAGAATTCATGATGAATCTTTGTGGATTGATGAGGCACATTTGATTACCAGAGAAGCTATTAGAGTTATTACCAGTTTGTGTTCCTCTAGACTAATTCCCAAAAAGAAGGTTATGGATGAGAAAAAGATAATTGAGGTTACCGGTGCAAATCTTCAATGGAAAGAGATTGATTTGATAATAAGGTATAGTCAAAAAGTTTGTATCCCTATCAATGACCTCATAGTTTCTATTGTTGTTGTACATACTATTGTTGATATGGTTAAAAAAGGTATGGATTATGACTTGTGTGAATTACTTCGTATAAATCTTTTGAATAATTTAAAGGAAAATAAGAAGAGGAAGAAGAATATGTTCTAGTATGGCAATCTTGTTGTCTATCTACTCTTTTACTTTTTGAGAGAATTGTTGGTAATATGAAGGATAGAATGGTCAACTACAGAGCCTCTTTCCCATCAAATCAGGAACATCATGATAAATCTTGGTAGTTCAGATGCACAAGATAGTGCCCTTGCTAAATTCTTTGGAACATTTCAGATGAGGATAAGTAGAAGTTTTAGGATTCTAGTAAGTGTTGTTGAAAGGTACTTCAGAAGTATCAATTTTCTTATGTCTAAAAATTTCTATCACATGGAAGTAGTTGAATCAAGGTTGGTATGATTATCTGAGTTAGATTATGAAGTGTTAGAGGCTAAAGTTGATAATTATGCTAAAATTCTTTGGGAAATTCCTAAGAATATCAATGTAGAAGGTACCTCCAGTAGCATAACAAAATAGGGAAGAAAAGGAAGATTATTGTTAAGTAAGAAGTTGCAAAAGGAAGTGAGTTTGAACATGAGCATGAAAGAATAAATATTTATAGATCTTTGGAAGAATTACAAAAGGTTATTCCTGGTGCTAATTTTGATTCATTTATTTCTTTTGTGGAGAATTTACATGGCATGTTGATTCTTTGAAGGTCTACATATCTAGACTTGAAATGCCTATTGGACTCAAGTCTGATGAAGGAAATTTAGAAGATATCAAGGAAAAATGTGCAAATGCACATAGAAAAGTGATGAAGGAATTAGAGAATGTATAACTTTGTGAAGAAGAGGCACAAGAACTACTTTCTTTTTGCTTATATTTTTTTGGTAGTACAATAAACATAAGAAATGAGATAAGGATGAGTGAGTCCTAGATGAGTACTCATGAAGATACATACAGGTTAGTAGAAGATAGAGATAATCAGAGGTAGTCCTACATTATGTAGCTTTAGGATAAATTATTTTCTCTATAGGATCAAAGGATAAAAGTTATCAAGAAGATTGTGGCACTCAGAGACATGATTAAACTCAAACACACTTTTGTTTCTAGTGCTTTTAGCTATATTGGTGAATTATTAGAGATTAATCTTAGTCCCAATACTTTAGCAGATGGTGTAGAGTCCTCGACTAAGCTTGAGCTATTACACAAGAGTTTTATAAGTGAAAAAATTTCATGGGAAGAAGACAAAACATCATGGAAGGTCATCTTGGAGATTCTTAGAGGTTATTCTTTAGGTTAATTAAATTTTGTGTTCATGCCATTTTGGTTACATTTTGATGCACATATACATATATAATGGACCCCATCCTTTTTCATTGATGTCAAAGGGGGGGAGATGGAGAGATAGAGAGATGAAGAGGTAGAGGTTAACAGAGGAAAAACATTTTTGTGAAGAACAGTTTTGATAGGGGGAGTATTAAGAGTATTCAAAATATTCAGTCGTAGTATATTGGAAAATTTTTTTCATGCATGTTTCCATCAATGCCAAAGGGGGTGATTGTTGGGATTATGTAAGCCTTGCAACATGAGCATGAAGTATGCATGCTTTGTAATTGTTTGTTCCTATGTTTTCATTGATGTCAACATGGTGATAACTATATGCGAAGTCTACTTGGTTTATCGGAAGTTGTTCTTTGCTGGTAATGCCATCTTGTGATGGATCACTGTGTTGGTATTTGAGTCCAAAATTCAATGCAAGATCTTATATGACATTAACCTCTTAACTATGTTATCATGAATCATTTAGAATGCTATATCCTAGATCTTGAGACATCTTTTGTTGTGAGAATAATGTTGTATGTGATAGAATTCAACTTTGTATTCTACTATTCTTCCTTTCTTGGCATACTTTGTGGGAGACTCCACATTTTCTTAAGGTGAATATTCTTATGTTGTGGTTTTGTTAGTAGTCTCTATGTTGGTGTTATGATGGGAAATTAATATGTTCTTAGGTCTGAAAGGTGTTAGGGAGGGAGGGAGGAGTAGGTGGATAGTTTTTTTATGTGTGGTTGGGAGAGAGGGAGGGAGATAGGGAGTGTTAGGATTGGAGGGATAGATGGAGGGAGAGAAATAGGGAAGGAACTCTAGATATAGAGAGGTATGGTAGGACAAGTTGGTATATAGAGAGTTAAGGAGAGAGGGAGGGCTAGGTGGAGAGATTTTGTGTGTGTGAGATAAAGAGGGAAGGAGGGGAATAGGAAGTTGGGGGTAGGTGGAGAAAGGTTATGTGAGAAGGAGGGGTAGAGAGGGGGAAGGAGGGAGATAGGTAGTGGTAAGGTGGGAGGGATAAATCTATATATAGAGACAGGGTGGGAGATGTATGTATAGAGAGAGTGAGAGAGAGGGAAGGAGGGAGGGAGGGATGGAGGGATAGGTGGAGAAAGGTTGTGTGTGAGAGAGAAGGGAAGAGGGAGGGAGAGAGAGATAGGGAGGAATGGAGATAGGGAGTGGTAGGGTAGGAGGGATAGAGGGAGGGAGAGAAAGATGGAAGGAGGTAGATAGAGAGAGTTAGGGTAGGAGAGGTAGGAATAGAGAGAGTTAGGGAGAGAAGTGGAGCTAGGTGGAGAGAGGGAGGGAGAGAGATAGAGAGAGGGAAGGAGGGAGATAGGGAGTGGTAGGGTGGGAGGGATCAAGGGAGGCGCAGAAAGAGGAAAGGAGGGAAATAGAGAAAGGTAGGGCAGGTGAGGTATTTATAGAGAGAGTTAGGAAGAGAGGGAGGGGTAAGTGGTGAGAGGTTGTGTGTGTGAAGGAGAGAGAGGATAAATGTGGGAGATGGCGAGTGGTAAGGCGGGAGGGATAGAGGTACATGTAGAGAGAGGGTGGGAGAGGTATGCATAGAGAGAGTGAGAGAGATGGAAGGAGGGAGGGAAGAAGGGTAGGATAATGGGAGGGTTAGGTGGAGAGAGGTTGTGTGTGTGTGAGGGGTAGAGAGAGAGGGGGAACTTAAGGTAGGGAGAGAGAGAGAGAAGTAAAGTGGAATATGTATGTATAGAGAGAATGAGATAGGCAATTAGGGATAGAGGAATGGAGAGAGATATATGTGGAGAGAGGTTGTGTGGGAAGGAGGGAGAGAGAGAGAGGGAAGGAGGAAGATAGAAAGAGGTAGTTAGAGAGAGGTAGGTAGAGAGAGGGATATAGGTAGGGTGTGAGAGGTAGAGAGACATTGTATGGATGTAAGAGAGAGAGGGGGGAGATGTAGAGTGAGGGAGTTGTGGGTGGGAGGGATTGGGAGAGGGAGAGGGAGAGAGAGGGAAGGAGGAAGTGATTGATAAAGGGAGGGGTAGATGGAAAGAGAGAGACGAGGGAAAGATGGAAAAATGGAGGGAGAATAAGGTTGGGAGGGATATTGAGAGATGAGGAATAGAGGGAAGTATAGAGGAATGGGGTGAGGGAGAGGTCTAGTGAGTTAGCATGTGAGGGATAAAGGGAGAGAGGAAATAAGGGAGACATTGAGAGGTAGGTAGAGAGAGGTAAGGTTGAAGGAATAGAGGGAGAGGTAGGTAGAGAGAGTGAGGGGAGATATGGAAAGTAGAGAGGGAAGGGGAGATAGAAGTAGATAGAGAGGAGAAGTTGGGAAGGAGGCAGATGTAGGTAGAAAGAGAGGTGGGTGGGATGGATTAAGGGAAAGGTAGGTAGAGAGGGAGAGGGTGAGTGGAGATAGGGAGAAGGAGGGAGGGACAAAGAGGGAAAGAGGGAGGTCTAGGTAGAGAGGTAATAGTGTGTGTGAGGGAGAGAGGAAAGGAGGGAGATAGGGAGTGGTAGGGTGGGAGGGATATAAGGAACCAAAATAGACTTAGTAGGAGGGGGAGATGTAATGGTGGATTGTGGGACATAGGCACCCAAATTGGATTTATAGCATGGAGGAGGGATAGGGATAATGTTTTTATCTTGGTATGATGGAGGGGGATGGTGAAAAACTATTTGGAAGAATGATAATACATAATTAATGTATTGAATCAAGAGATTCTTTCTTCTCTTGAGAAGTTGAGGAAGGAGCATGTGCACTATGTGCAATGGGAAAATGGAAATCTAGAACTAGAGGAAACATGTACTAGAATGTATAAAATGTAAAAGGAATATGCTCTAAAAACACATGAAAATAAGTAGACCAAAGTGAATGAGATAGATAATCTATAAAGTAGTATTATCAGGTTTATACCCTGATCTAGTATATATCTTATCACTGGCCTCATTTGTTAATTTTAGGGCCTTATTTTCCCCTTTTAGAAAGATATCAAACATAATGGCTGAGCTGATGTCCCACCCTAGAAGAAGCATGACCCTAACTTCTTGTAATAGTTTTCTTCCTCTTTCAAGGGTCATATTATTCATCTCTTCATCAACCTTGAATGTTAGAGCTCCTTCAAGGCATATGCTTCTTTCTCAAGGTTGATGTATTTTATCTTTTCTCTTATTAGCCTTCCTTTATACTCATAAATAAAAGCCTTAAACTTAGAGGTTTGAACAAATGTGCCATCTGCAGTGAATTCTTAGCTAGAACAATGTCTCACACCATCAGATAACTCATTCAAAGCTTCAAAAGTGATCACACTCCTCTCTGGTGGCTCTTGATACTAGGGAAGAGTAGGAATGGTGATCTATGTGAGTTCCTCCTCTTCAATGTCATCTTCTATTATAATAGGAGTGTCAGCTAAGAAGCTCACCTCTGGAGTAGGCTATGCTGACAAATGAATTAATGGTGCTACATTCTCAACTTGTCTGCTAAAACTAGTGTCTCTTCTCATTTCAAAAGCTATAAGGGGTATATCTTTTATCAATTCTTCTTTATGTAGAATCATCTACTCAATCCTTTCCATAGGATCTTGCATTTCATGAATAGCCTCCACATACAATGGATTATTGTTTCTTCTCCAAGCCTCGACCATGGCAAGTCTATTGTAGAATTCGTTCCTCATCATTGCTCGATACTCATCACAATTCCTAATAACATCATCCACAAAAAACTCATGTTCATACTCCTTCAGTCTTTGTGAGATCTTGACATTATTAATAAAAATTTTAGGATCAAATTTCTATCTTTTTTTCCCACTGACAAGCCATAATAATCTAGCTTGCTACCAACCAATTCATACCTTGTATCTGCAATGATAGTGAAGTCACCAAAGCATAGAGTAGAAGGAATAAAATTATACATTCCATATATTTTTAGATGCATGAAGGAAAAATAAGCCAATTTCCCTATAATCTCAAGGTATGCAACTCTATTTGGTAGAGTTTTAAGTAGTAAGCATGGGGCTTCCTCGAAACCATACACTTTGATCATTGTACAATCCTTGAATGCATACCAATCCCCCCAATTATGGTTTACCTTTCTCTTAGGGTTTTTTTATCTTTTCTCATATGGAATCTCTATATCTTCAGGAAAAAAATGTAGTCACATTTGTTGCCAAGTAACTTATACAAAGGTTTTACAAAATACTCTTCAAAATATAAATAGTGGGACCTCCCACATCTACACTAGTCTATATTTTTCATCATCATCCAAGTCCTTGATTCTTAACTCTTATCCCCATATTCCCATCACTTTCCTTTCATATAATATCATATGCATAAGCAATGAATAATGCTTGAAATAGATGGCATCATTATTGTTCTTAATGGCAAAAAGGGAAGTGTTAATGACCTTAGATAGGTATTCTACATAATCATAGGGCCTAGTATCTTGGATTTGGATTTCTGCAGCCAAAACCATGGGATCTATAGTCATGTCACCATAGCATCAATTCCTAAGACTTGGCCAAATCAATAGTAGGTATATTGTTAATATTCCTCAAATGTATCAATAGAAAATAGGGGTTTCTCATTACTATAAATCCTTTTGAGTTAGTTTCTTGGGTCATTGTGTCTGTGTAGCAATAATTTCCATCTCGTGTAAATTGCATCCATGGTCCTATACTCCTCTAATAGGTCCCTTATCCTTAATTGTGTCTCAAGGGATGTGTATAATTGAAAGAACATGCAAATATAATCCCATGTTATGATAACAAACTGTGAGCCATTGTGCGAGTGGATTTCCCTCATTTTGGGGCTGTAGTTTCTAGCCAGTGCTTTAATTAGTTCTACATTAACAAATACATTGGGCATTATAGGTTTTGAGAAATTCATGTTCCAAGGATTTTACACTGGCCTATGTCTGTATTTCTTTATGTAATGGTATATGAACAAATTATAACCTCTATGTGGAGTTCATACATCTCCTAGGTTTTTTTTTATCTTCCAATGTTTCTCATGAAAGACTTAATTGAGCTATTCTTCTAGCCTTTGGTCAAAACCTAGGACATTGATCTATCAAATCTTGGTTTAATGGCCTGGCCTCTATTTTTTTCCTTTTAATTTCTATTTTTTTGAGGTTTTATCCATCTTAAGGCCATACTTGTACAATAATTCAAGCAAACTCTTATAGAACAGGTTCAACTCAGCCAAGAGCACTTACTTGGATGAATGTTGTAACCTTTGAGCTGATCGTTGTTGTCCAACTCTGTCTTGTTGATATTGAGCCACAATTCAGAGTAATTTTGATTTCTTAGGAGTTTGATTTATCAAAATTCAACATGGTTGAACTAGTTCTATTTCATAAATGGTCTCACACCACCTTTCTAATCAACTTGCAACATTAATGTAAGTTGTCTCTTTGATGAGTTTATTAGTCACGTGAATCAAGTGAAAAATCATTTCATAATGTCTAAGATACATTTGAGTTTCTCTCTTCAATCCTGCATGGTATCCTCGATGGTTGCATTTCAAGTTCTTCCCTCTTTTATCACTTGACATCAAATTGTCGATGAGATAGGTGAATATTTCTCTCTAACAAGCTTATGTCTCCTCGACATACCCGTGTTCCTTCATTTAGTGATATTTCTTTCAACAACCTTTACCTAACTTTGAAATGTTGAAGAGATCTGCGGTTATCTCTCCTTGATTTGCCTTAGTCTCATTGATAATGTATGTTCATAGTTGTGTTGGAATGTCAAAGAGACTTTCGAAAAGGTCTGCTCGATGTTCACTTGTCTCTTCAATGTGTTATTGTTAGAATGTCAAAGGGAATTCTATTAATATTTGTTCAATGCCTTCATGTTTTTCCAACATTTTTTTCTCACTTTCTCTTACAATGTCGAAGAGATTTCTTCATTTCTCCCTCTGGTATACTGATGTCTCTTCGATATTTCCATTTGTTCGACCTCGTTCTTGCCAACAATTTACAATTTATTTTATTGTAATCTCTCAATGTACGATAGATGTCTTTCTATTTTCTAAATGTAAAATAATTCCATATTCCTAGAGTATCACTATCATTATGTCCTTTTTGGTGAGATGTCAATTTTCCTCCTCGATGCATCCAAGTCTCCTAGATATATTGATATTTAGGTTGTCGGGGAAACATTTGGGGATGTCTCCTCAAAGCTTGAGAGTCTCCTCAATATCTTCATAGGCCTTCTTCTGACTTTTTTAGGGAGACATTGGAACAACTCTCTTTGATGTGGTACTGTCTTGGTGACATACCTTGTGTTGTCAAGGAAGCAATCTAAAGGAGGGATTTATTTCAAGGTGATAATGAGAGAGTTTATTTTATGAGTTATGCACATGGTGAAATTTAATATTTAATATTCAAATATAGTAAAATCAAGATCAATGGGGTTTTATGATGGAAATGGAATGCAGGAAATGTGTAGAAACCAAGGTGGAAATTTTAGGTCCAATAGTGGCTTTTTTGGGGGATGAATGAACATGAGGTCATTGCAAGAATCCATAAATGATATTTGGGAATTAGACCATGAGTGAGTGTGATCAAAGGGGGTGGGAAATGGGATGGGAACCTAAAAATACTATGCATGAAAAATTATTTTAAGAAAAGGAGTGGTTTAGGAATTGTCCATGCACTTGTGATTCTTGATCTTCTCCTAACATATTTTGAAGATAGTAAGAATCTTCGCCACCCTTTCCTATAACAATAAATGGTCCTATCCAAAGAGCCTAAAATTTTCCATGTTTCCCTTTATCTTGGCACCTAGCATTCCACAACAGGACCATGTCATTCACCTCAAACTTTCTATCTTTCACACTTTTTTCAAACAAGTACTTCATTTGTGACTGCATTTTTGTGTTATGCTCTTGAGCCAATCTCCTAATTTCATCTAGTTCTACTAATTGCTCCATCCTATCTTCCATAGGTTCAGGGATATCCAAGTCTTCCTCGAGCATGAACTTATATACTAGAAAAAGGTTTTTCATAGGCATCCTTGCTTATGTCCCATAGACTAATTCAAAAGGTGATTTTTCATTTGATTTATTCACTATGATTCTATCCGCCCAAACTACCATCCTTAATTTGGAATCCCAAGCTTTTTTGTTCTTTTCCAACATCCTCTTAACGATTTTTAGGACACTCTTGTTGCTTTATTCAACTTGCCCATTTTCTTGTGGATGATATGGAGATGCATATGAAATTGGTATGCCATATGTTTCATACAATCCTTTGAACTCATCCAAGCTAAAGCACATACAATTATCTATTATTATGCTTACATGTGTCCCAAATCTTGTGATGATGTTCTTCATTAAGAAATTTATCACAACCTTACTAGTGGCTTGCTTTATAGGGACAACTTCTATCCATTTTGTAAAGAAATAAGTTTCTACTAGTATCCATTTGTGACCTCCACTAGATTTCTCTGGTATTTCTCTAATGAAATGAATCCCCCACTAATGGAATGGGGCCTCAAATTTCATTGGTATGAGTGGTAGTGCTCCTTGGTATTTCATGTTCCCAAAAAACTTCTGGTAGGCTTTGCACCTACATACATAAGAAAAAGAGTCATTGAAAACCTTGGTCCAGTAGTCTCCAGCTCTTAAGATCTTGTGGGAGGTAGTCTTGGCCAAAAAATGCTCTCCACAGACTCCTTCATGCATCTCCTTTAATACATGCTTTGCTTGTGACTCATCGAGGCATAACAAAATAACTCTATCTTTGTTCTTCCAGTACAAGCCTCCATCCATGAAGACATATTTTGAGGCATGCAGCTTCAAGGTCCTCTTTTGATTTTCATCCAAGTCTTTAGGACATTTATGGCTTTTTAGGTAATACATTATGTCACTATACTATGAGGTGTTCTCTATGAATGCAATCATACCTTCTTCCTCCCCTATGTTGTATATTTGAGATGCCTTAAGATTTGATTCAACCATGAGCTTGGCAAGCCCTTGTGGGTATGTGCAGTATAATCATGGAAAAAATAGGCCCTTAAGTGGCAAAAAATTCAAAATGATCTAAGTTAGGGAACTTGACGTAAAAATTTCAATAAGTTATCTATATTATTTCAAAAATATGTAAGAATAGAATCTGTAGCAAATTGAATGTAGTTTCTAAACTACTAGGTTTATTTAAAAAAAAACTATTTGGTGAAAAATTGAAATTTCAATGTAGTAGTACTTAAATTTCAGGGAAAAAATAAGTAGGTGTATGTCTGACCACCCTAACCACAATAAAATGATAATAATTTTTATAAGATTTCATATCTAAGTAGAGGACTCATGTCCTGATGCACAATGCATATTTTTTTGTAATTTTTTTCCAAGTAAATAATTAATTGTGAGTTTTTTATTACAGCTTTTAAAAATATAAAAAACTCGTATGTTTGACCACCGTAACTTGGTCAAAACTTCATGATTTTTTTTTTTTTATCCTATAGTATACAAAGCATAGAATGTGATGCATGTTTCATATTCAACAAATGTGATATTGTTTGAAAGTTATAGATGTTTTTCAATTAGCTTATCAATTTAGACTTTAGTCATAATTCAAATAGAAAATGAATAATAATTACTTATTAAATTTATAGTAAAACATAATTTATATTGGTGGAAAGTTGAGAATCTCCTTTAAAAAGAACTTTTTTTCATCAATTTTGGGTAAAAAAAAGTCATCAACCACATACCCTACACATACCCATCATATGGCCACTTTTTGGCCCATCACGATCTTGCACATACCCTTGTCATTTTACCATCTTAGTGATTTTTATTTCAATATCAAACTCTTGAATTCTATTAATCCATCTACACCTTTTGCATGTGATCTCAATCTGCACAAATACATCCTATACTACAGCATTAGGGACATAAGCAACTATCTTTGCACCTACCAATAAGGTTTGAAAGCTTTTATTACCTTGACAAGTGCATATGCTTTCTTGTTTGGGATTTCATATTTCAATTTTTCTCCTTGAAGGGATTTTCTAAAAAATGATATTGGTTGCTCATACCATTCATCATTCTTCTACAACATTACTGTTGCAATTGTGGGGTAAGATGCAAATGAGAAAATCTGGAAAGGTTTGCTAAAGTATGGTGACTTTTATATTAGGGCCTCCTTGATTTCTCTTTTGATGGATGTGAATGCATCGATTAATTCTATAGTCAAATCAATCTTGGATCCTTTCTTCAACATTTTTGAAATGGGTTTGACAATTTCAGCTAAATTTGATATAAACCTTCTTACAAATTTTATTTGTCCAAAGAAAGACTGAATGAATTTTACTGTTTTAGGGATATGAATCATATCTATAGATTCTACCCTTTCTGGATCAATTTTAACTCCATCTTTGGACACTATGTAGCCCAAAAACTTTCTCTTAGTTACAACAAAATGACACTTCTTAGGGTTTAAGGAAATACCATACTCCAGAGGTTTGAGGAAGATCTTTTCTAGATGTTCAACATGGTCTTCTTCTTTTTTAGAATATTTTGTGAGATCATCTTGATACACCATTATTATTGAATTAATCAGGTTACCAAAGGAAATGTCCATAACTCTTTGAAAGGTGGCCCCAACATTTGTGGGGAAAAATTGCATCCTTACATATACATATGTTCCCCAAGGTGTGGTAAACACAGTCTATTCTAATTCTTTTACATTCACCTGGTTGTACCATGAAAATCCATCCATCATGGACAATAATTCACACCCAGTTACCCTTTGTAGTATAGCCTCCATGTTTAGGAGTGGGTAATTGTCTTTAAGAGGAGACATTTAAATTTTGAAAATCTACACACAACCTTATGTCTCCATTCTTCTTCCTAATAGGCACCAAGTTGGAAACCCAAGTAGAATGTTTGATAGGTTTAATAATACCCCCCTCCCTGAGCTTCATGAGTTCTTCATGCATCTTGGGCTCTAGGGTAGGATTTATTGGCATTTGTTTTTGTCTAAAGGGATTTGCATCAGGCTTCAATGGGATTTCATGTTGAAACAAATCTTCTCTATATGCTTTAAGGTCATCATATGACCATGTAAAAACATGCTTGTACTTTCTCAATAATGCAATCAACATCTTTCTAATTGTAGGGCTTATCTTCTTTCCAATCTACACCTTTTTTGGAACCAAATTAGTCCCAAGATCAATTTCCTCAATATCTTCCATTCCTATTAGTGTTTGTTTCATAATTTCTCTATCATTCCCATAAAACACCATTTCTATCACTACTGGTCTCTTAGGGATCTTTTTTGTCTTGAGCTACACAACTTCCTATCCAAAACAAAAAAAAATTCCATCAACTTCCTCAACAAATGCATTGAAATCAATATATTGGGCTTCATACTGATCAATGCAGTGTAAGAATTTGATCAAACCCGTATCATCATTAAATACCTTTCAACTATAAATGTTGTTAGGGATTGCATGTCTAGTCTTGAATTCCACTTGTGAGATACCCACCAAGGTAATGCCATCTCTTTCCAAGGCCATGTTTGCTAAGAAGTCATCCATCATGTTTTCTAATCTGTCCACCCACTCAATAGAGAAGGATTCAAAGAGCTCTATAGTATCCCATACTACATTTCTATATTGCTTCAATATTATTTTTTTTGTGGAGCAATTTGACCTTACTTGTGAAACAACCAATTGAGAATCCCCTAGAGCAATTAACACTTTGATCCCATATTTTGTGGCCATGTTTAGACCTATCAGCAAGGCCTCATATTTTTCTATATTATTTTTGCACAAAAATGTTAGCAAGAATGAGTATTTAAATTTTCTTCCATCTAGTGAAATGAAAAAAATTCCAACTCCATTTCCTTCTCTACTACAGGCTCCATCAAAATACGTCCACCATATGCCATGTTCATTTTTAGAGACATCCCTAGCAATTGGATATGTGTTTAGTAATTTAGGGTTTGAATGTTCAATTCTAAAACTCCCCAAGTATACATCACAAAACCAATTCATTTTATTGAGGTCAAAAAGGTCAATGATATGTTCAGAACTATGGTCTCTATATAGCTTGACTTCCCTTCCATTCACAGGTACTGTGGCATTAGACAAGTCTAGCTAGACATTCCCACCAATTGCTATAGTGCATCGTCTTGATAATAACATTCCATAGTAAGGGAGAGTGTCAACCATAGTAATTCTTGTCCTATATGTTGCTTCAAGGTATGATTCCAACTTTTATTCTATGTCCCATATCACTCCAACTACTGGGACTGATCTATTATCCATGGCATAGCACTTTCCATAGGTGGTGTTCACCAATAGACCTAGTTCCTACATGATAGCCAGAGGCATGATAGTGATTGTTGCCCCTAAGTCAAACATATAGTTCTTAACCAATTTGTGGTTAATCACTAATGTGGTGTAAAATTGATCTATTTGAGAGGGGTTTTTGGTAAGGGTGTCTCCCAAATAGACCTCCAGTGCCTTTGTAGTCTCCTGCTTAACTACATTGACCTCTTTTCTTCGATCTTGTTTCATGTGAGATGTGTTGGAAATAAATTTGAGGGTTGTGTCTCTATACTCATCAATTTTCATCAATTCCATCAAGGGTACTATCATCTTTGTTTGAGTTAGTGCTTGGGAGATTTAAAATAGAAGGGTAGTTATCTCTTGTTCAACCTTCTCTATTTTAGTAGCATTTTTTCATTCAATTTGAACTCTGCTATTGCTTAGTGTTTTCTCAAATTCTACATTTGTAGCCTCCTTGTAAATAGTCTTATTTTCCTCACTCTTATTTTGATCAGATGAGACATTCTCCTTATTCTTATTTTCTTTTATAAGCATGCCTCTAGGTGTTCCTTGGTGCCCATTTGTGGATTTACTTCTTAGGTTGTATCTTCTTCCTTTTTCTTTAGCCACAAATTTTGTTGTGATGGAATTCTTTTCTTCTGTTGGTGTTATCAATTGAAATTGTGGTGTTGTATTGTATGCATAGGATGCTTCTTGTGTATTTTCTTCCTAATCAAAGAACACTTCTTTCCCCATATTTACATTGTAATTTTGTTGGTTGACATCATATTCATTCCCATCCTTAGAGGATGAATATCCATCATTGGTTTGATGGGACCCCCCTCTTAACATGTTTACAGTATGTCCATCTCTATCTTGTTCTTGTCACCATTCATCCTCTTGGCAAGTTTGAGCCACTACATAATTTTCTAAGGAATGGGGTCTATGACATGGAAGACACCATGGTGTAGTATCTGCTACATGTGCTCCATGTTTCTTCAGAGGATCAGAAGTTTCTTTCCAATTTGATTTACTCACTGGTCACCCATCCTTCTAAATGGTATTATAGGGAATGCCATGCAATCTTGGCCTTTCATTTTTGTACTAATTTTCTTGTCTATTCTATGAATTGTTGGGATTTTATTGGATCCTAAGGTTATCCCTTTTTCCAATCATTCCAACAACTTTCCTATTATTTTCAATGATTAAGGCTACCTTTTGTTCTTGAGCCAGACTTCTAGGGCATCATTTTTATTCATACCCTATTTTAGGATCAAAGGATTTTAAATAGATACTTAAAGTTGTTGAGTTAGCTAATATGGATCCATGTGGTATCTTACTATTGAGCTTGGAGAATCTCTCCTTAAAATCATAAACTGATTCATTATGATGTTTCTAGATGCCTATTAACTCATGCAAGGAAAATTTAGGAGCACATTGATTCCCATACTATTCTAAGAACTGATCTTTAGAGTCTACTATAGAAGCAATTGAGGCATCTAGCAAGCTATTGAGCCAATCACTTGCTTCTTTAGTTAGAGACATCATGAACAACCTCATAAGGACATCCTCCTATTCTATTCCCAAATATTTCACAAAAGCATTGAAGTTTCTTATGTGTTTTGGTGTAGTTGTGCTATTCCCTATGAATTTAGGGACAATATTTCTCCAGTTACTATCAATGGGATATGGGTATATTTGATGTCCTGTCAAGTCAAATTGTCTGGTCATGCTTGTGAAGTTTTGTGGATAAGGATTTTGAGGTGAAGGATTGGGGTAATATTGGAATCCATGTTGGGACTAATGCACATTTTGTTGGATGTTCTGGTGAGAATATATATTTTGTTGTGGCACATTATGCTGATAGTAGGGAGCATATTGCTGTCCTAGTGGTGGGTTGGATTGTGAAATGTTGTTGGTGTTTTTTGGTTGGGATCTCTGTGGTGGCACATTATGCTAGGCATGTTGCTTTGGGTTACCAATCATATTGTAAGGTGCTTTTGAAGTACCTAGGGCTCTTGTATTTTGAAATGACCCCTATGGATTGATGTTACCTCCTTGCTTATGGGGAGGGACATATTTTACTGGTTTTGATGTATGGACATTCAATTGAGACATTTGTTGGCTTAGTTCTTGACTTTCTTTTATCAACTGTTGTCTCCTCCTAAGGTCCTCTCTATATTTTTCTACATATTCTTCCAATTCTTGAGTGGTCATTTCATCATAATTCTCAATAGGGGAAGAGTGATCCATAGATCCATACTTTTTTCCTTCTCCCTACTGAAATGACATCATATGATCATACTCCTTTTGCATTTGAATTTGTTCTTCATCAAGTTGGGTAAACAATTCTTTCATTTTTTAGGGATCTTCCTTCCATTGAAGAACATGACAACTAGTGTTTTCTTGCTCACATGGGGTACAAGTATCTCTGGATGGAGCATCATATGATACTCTAATTCATGCAATCAGTCGAAGCTATTGTGTAATGTAGGAGGTTGTTCCAAGATATTCTCCTAATTATTGAATGTTGTTTCTAGTTGTTTAGATGTTTCCTTGTTCTTATTTGTATCAACCGTTGAAGGGGGAGATCCATGCTTGGCTATCCACCTACTATTGTTCTTCTTAGGGCTTTCTTGGTGTAGATATCTCCTACCCTTCATTTCGTAGGATACTTTAATTATTTGAACTCCAGGGTTTGTTCTTCTTGATGTGTATTTTAACTTCTCCTTCAAGCACTCATTGCTACAAGCTTGATAGAATGACCACTCACTTTTGTGAAAAGTCAGAAAAGGTTTACAACTTCTTCATATTTTTTCCTAGTAGAGTCTTTTGATATGATGGCTTTAAATGACTCTATGATGAAGGGCCTAGATTCATAATTGGATAGGTTTTCCCCAACAGAGTCACCAATATATTAGGTCTCAAGAACATATTTTTTTAGACCATAACAGGGTGCTAGTCTCTTAATGCATTTTTGGCTAATGAATGGGGTAAGTATGGTTGATCACCCCCTACTCTTTAGGATTTACTAGACCTAGATGGGTGTACTTGACTGCAAAGGTAGATTTGAAAGTCTTAAATGTGATTTATAATGTGGGAAACCGTCTCACTATGGAACATGGGTGTGAAGTAGATGAAAAGCTTACTTACTAGTTCCTAATGAAAGTGTTTTGAATAATCAAGAGTGTGAATTGAATTTGTATAGAAATTCTCTAAATTTGACGAGTTCCTAATCTATTGGGTGAATGGAGTTGATGGATGGATTATGATGAAGGAGACAAATTTTTATGATAGGTGGATCTACTCCTCATCTTAACTATAATTGTTAGGCACTTCTAAATGTTTGCACCTTGTACAAATGTGTAAGTTAACCAACTACTATACTCTTCTTCATAAATCCTAGTGTATCCCCCTAAATTACTGTGAAAGTGTGAAAGGATTTTTAATTCTTAGTTTGAGGGAAACCAATAAGAAAAACCACTTTAAAAGGATTTTAATCCTTGATAGGAACCAATTAAAGTAAATTATTTGAAAGGATTTTAATTCACACCAACTAGAAACCAATTAAAGCAACCACAAAGTAACAAAAAATGTGTCTTGAAAAATTATATGAATTTTAATAACTTAGGAGAACCACTTTGGAAACAACACAACAACATATAAGCATGAAAATCAACAAAATATATAAACACTTGAAAAGAGATCACCAATTATAAGTAGTCTTCTCCATTATATTGCTTTAAGTGATATACATTGATAACATAAGTTTTTGAAATATGGAAATGGATAGATGGAATATGCAACCTATCTAATTCTACTAATGGCATTGATAATGATTATGATATCTTAAAACTAGGCCTTGGTTTCCCTTCTTATATAGAAAGAAAAAAGTTACATGCCCATTTATTAAAGGTTACATCATTTTCTAATTAAAACTTAATTAACATAAACATTAAAACTTCAAAAAAAAAATTATGGATCAATCTTGATCTGCTAATCTCTAGCAAGTTCCCATGATCACCAAATACCTATTCAAGGCTCATGCACCATGATAATGCATCCACAATAGCCAAACTTTGATACCTTGTTACTCTTCTCTACCTGACACATGCAATGAATAAGTTGATCTTCGACAAATGTTCGATATATCCACTCTTGTCATAAGTGTCTACATTATGTATGATATCCTTCATTGTGTATTAAAGTTCAAAGATCTACCCTAGCTGCACATGTGTTCTCTAAATCACTTTATCTTCATCAATAATATTATCAAGAGCCATTGGAAAATAAAGAGTTATCTCATCCTTCCACATGTTCTAATCCTTTAAATATATTTCCTCAAAGAAATTAGGCAGAGCCATACTTAGTGACTGACTAAAGTCACTCAATTCCTATGTTAAGATGTTATAGAAATTTTCATGCTCATTCATAAGCTCTTGATATTCTTGGAGAAAATTTTTGTTATCTTCATTCTTTGCCTTGATCTATAGTCCCAGCTCCTTCATTCTGTCATTCATTTGATTACGTTCCTATAAGACTACATTTTTTTTTTCATGGATGATCTAAACTTTATCATCATGTCTACTAATATCATCAAATATTTTACATACTAGCTTAGATTCTATTTCAAATGTAGTGTTTTTTATTTTTTTTCTTCAATTCTTCTTGTCCTTTTTGGATCTTTTCATACTTTTTCTTCCAATAGGTGGTCTCAGAAATTGCTTTGAGCACCTTTCTTTCATGTTCAATCAATGGTGAGTAAAGCCCCAAGGAGGAAGGCAATCTATTTCTATAATTGATCACATCTCATTTAAACCTCTCATTCTCTTCCATCAACCCCTTATTATCTTTGACCAATTTTTTGAATTTGAGCCTTAGTAAACTTGGCCACATTTACATTTAGGTCGGCAGTCTCCATAGGATTCGTATCCCTTGCTCTCTATACCAGAAGGTGTCCAAAAATATGATTATTGTTGGTGTAATTAAATGTCTTGTACCTGGTCCTAGGTCATGATTACACCTTAGTTAAGTTTACTTAGGGACCACATAGGAGGTTGTTGGAGATTTTCCACTTTTGGTGGACTTGACATGTCATTATCTCTCCACCTTTTGTGGAGTGATAACTCTTCCTAGTTGTCTCATGTCATAAGATTACAACATTTGTCATAATCTTATGCCCTTCTATGTTCTCACCTTGGCTATATAACCAAGGGGTCTCTCTCATTGTAAATAATCAGAATCCTCTCATATTATTGACATTGAATATAGTTTATTCTTGTCATCTTGTTTCTATCTCTCTTATGTTTGTGCTCTCTATTAGGCCTCTAGATCTTGGGTGGCTACCTTCATAGCCAATTCTTACATGGTATCAGAGCAGGTTGGGTGCCATTGGAGAGTATTATTCTAAAGAGAGATTCTAGATCTGAGGAGGTTTCATTCATGGATCTTTGTTGCAGGTTCATATCCGAGCTTGCTAGTGCAAATCTGAGCTCACCATTGTGTTTGAAAGGTTCGAGATAGTCGATTTTTCCTTTTGTTTCATCCAAATCGGACATACGAGGCCAAATCTAGGAGGGTTTGAAGCTGAAGTGTGGTTGCTAGATCTAGAAGGTAGCTACAATTTTGGAGCATTTTGGGTCAAATCCGACCCTGCCATCGCGTCCGAAAGGGCCAAAAACCCTAAGATTGACTGTCAATTTTTCCATTTCGGAGCAAGTCATCCGGTGAAGCAAAAAAATTTTGCTCAAGAGCCATACAGCCCCCAGGTCACCATAAATATAGTTGGTACGATTTTTCAGAAAATAATTTTTTAATCCGTTGAAATTTTTTTTAGAAAAATTAAATTCTATGGATTAAATTTTTTATTTTTAGAAAATATTTATTTGAAAAATTTTGATTTAAAAAAAACAAAAAAGTGGTGGTTTTTATTTTTTGCGGAGTACACAGGACAGGGTACTATGCCCTGTACCCACAGTACCCGCGGGTTAGCTCTGTAGGTGCCAAGTGGCCATAGGACATGGCCCCCTCTGCCCCCATTTCCATCCACCAGCCACTTCAATCAAAAATCTGGTGGGCACACAAAAAACTGCTAGTCTTCAAAATTCCTGCGTTCCACCAGTGGCCAAAGAAGTATATTATGAAAGCATCCACGACAGGCGACGTGCAATCAAACATCAATTTTAAGCCCGAATTCTGGAGAATATTATACACGGAGGGAATTTTTTTTTTACGGCTTCTAGGACATCAAATTTAACACACTGGATTGCTAGCGTCTGCAATACGTCAGCATTTTCAAAAAAAAATTCCCCCTTCTCCGTTGGCAGTTTTGATTTTGCAGTCCATTTTCAAATGCTGATATCTTGCTCATTTTGACTCCTTTTTAAGTACAATTTTTTATTTTTTTTTTGGCTAGAATTTCATGCTCTTCGCACTAGTGTAATTGGTTTTTGGTTTTGGTGCCTGGATTTTCCAGAAATTGCAGATTCACACAGGTGTTGCTGCTTTGTCCTCATTTTGGGAACTTCGAGAGCTCATATCTTGCTCCTACAGTAACATTTTTTAGTGCAGTTTTTTTTGAAAGTGCATGATTTTTTGTGTACTTCTCAGTGGTATGATCAAATTTATCTCATTGTATGCCAAAAATTATACTTGATTATGTGGCCTATTTTGGGCATTTTTCATGTACCAAGATCAAGACCACTTCGCTGTTTTTGGCAAGTGGCAACTATAAATGCACTACTGATAAAGTGCCAAATTAGATATTGCTTGGGGGATTCTTTTATTGAGTGAATTTTGGGGGGATTCTTCTTGTGGTTGATTCATTTGTGTTGATCATTTGAGGAGGTATCATGGGTTTTTCTATTCATCCTTCTGTGGTAATGCTGAATAAGGATAATTATGAGTCTTGGAAGAAAGGTATTCTGACACATCTCAGGTGGCTTAAGCTTTTTCCATATCTTTATGGGCTCATACCTGAACTAGACACACCTTGGAAGCAATTAATTTGGGGTAATAATAATGATCACATTGTAGGATTAATTGGTTCATATATTGGTGTTGATATTCCTGTGGAGATCTCAGATATCGAGTGCCCACACATACTTTGGACCAAGATTTGGGAGATCTTTGGAGACCATCATATCTCTCCATTCCTAGATGATCCTATTGTAGATTGTTTAATTCCCCTTGATGATGTTGATAATATACCCTATGATGATGATACTTTAGAGGAGCTTGAGTATAATAAATGTCTTGAATGTCTAGTTGACAAAGAGACTTCTCTTCCTACTTCTTCTCCTCCTATTGAGATCACATCTTCATCTACTGTTGTACTTGATGATACTTGTGTTTCTATAGTTTTGGCTCCTAGTGATTCCATGCAGTAGAATATACACAGCCTTCTAGATATGACTACTTTGGATGGCTTCCTCATAGGTATTTTAGACTTGTTTATGGAGTCTCATCTTGCAGATTTGGAGGACACCATTGATAGCATTCATCTTCTCTTTGATGAAGATGAACCTTCTTCAGTTGTTGTGAGGGAACACCTTGACCCTCTTGTTCATTCTCTACATGATCATTCTTCACAGATTGGCGTGAGTGTGGATACTTTTGGACAACATTTGGAGTTGGTTTCTTTGTCTTCAGAGGGAATATATTTGTCTTTGGATTATGTTCTACATTCATCTCTACTAGATGTTCGATTTTCCTCTTCAGCAGTGTGGCCTAGAACACCTGATTGGAGTGGTTTAGCTTTCGGCATCAACATGGAGACACTTGAGCATGCTTTAGAGACACCATCATACATCATCCATCATCTTGATATCCTACATACATCCTTGGTTTTGTTTCTTCCTAAGGGGAGGAATGTTGTTCGGAGAGATTGGATCACCTTCAACATTCAATGTCAAGCTTCTACCATCATTGTAGGAGACTCAAGATTGAGGGGGGGGCTACCTTGTCTCTCTTCTACTTCTCTCTTATGGGGGGGTCTTTTTCCTCACATGGGGTTCTTACCTTATCATTCTTCATTGAGAGTATTTCTATTTTGTATTTCATCTCTCTTTTGGGGAGGAGTTTTGTCCCAATGGGTTTTCTCCTTTTCCTCACTTGTGAGAGATTGCATTGCATTTGTACATGGGTACCTAACATGGCCTAGTAGCCGAGACCCATCTTGCATTATTTTCATTTGTGCACATTCTCCCTAAGTTGCACTTAAGGGGGGGTGTTGGTGTAATTAAATGTCTTGTACCTTGTCCTATGTCATGATTACACCTTAGTTAAGTTTACTTAGGGACCACATAGGAGGTTGTTGGAGATTTTCCACTTTTGGTGGACTTGACATGTCATTATTTCATCACTTCCACCTTTTGTGGACACATCATGTGATTTTCTCTCCACCTTTTGTGGAGTGATAACTCTTCCTAGTTGTCTCATGTCATAAGATTATGACACTTGTCATAATCTTATGCCCTTCTATGTTCTCACCTTGGCTATATAACCAAGGGGTCTCTCTGATTGTAAATAATCATAATCCTCTCATATTATTGACATTGAATAAAGTTTATTCTTGTCATCTTGTTTCTATCTCTCTTATGTGTGTGCTTTCTATTAGGCCTCTAGATCTTGGGTGGCTACCTTCATAGCCAATTCTTACAATTATGATTACTAATAAGGGAAGGCCTCTTTCCTGGTCGGTAAAGTTCCCACATCTATAAAATAGTATAATTAGGGTTTTACCTTGATCTAGTATATATCTTATCACTCACCTCATCTGTTAATTGTAGGGCCTTATTTTCCCATTTCAAAATGTTGTCAAACACAATGGCTTAGTTGATGTCCCACCCTCAAAGAAGCATGGCCCCAACTTCTTGTAATACTACTCTTCCTCTTTCAGGAGTCTTATTATTCATCTCTTCATCAATCCCATGCTAGAGCTCCTTCAAGGAATCTGCTTCTTTCTAAGGGTTGATGTCTTTTAGATTTTCTCTTATTACTCTTCCTTTATACTCATAAATAAAATCCTTAAACTCAGAGGTTTGAAAAAATGTGTCATCTACAATGAATTCTTGGCTAGCACGATGTCTCACATCATCAGATAACTCATTAGAAACTTCAAAAGTGATCACATTCCTCTCTGGTGGCTATTGATAATAGGGAATAGTAGGAATGGTGATCTGTGTGATGTCCTCCTCCTCCTCAATGTCATCTTCAATTATAATAGGAGTGTCAACTAAGAATCTCACCTCTGGAGTAGGATGTAGCGACAAATGACTTAATGGTGCTACATTCTCATCTTTTCTGCTAAAACTAGTATTCTTCTTCTTTCAAAAACTATAAGTGGTACATATTTTATCAATTCTTCTTCATGTAGAATCATCTTCTCAATCCTTCCATAGGATCCTACATTTAATGAAAAGCCTCCACATACAATGGATTATTATTTCTTCTCTAAGCCTTGGCCATGAAATTCTATTGGAGGAAACCTTCCTCATCATTACTTTATCCTCATCACAATTCCTAATAACATCATCCACAAAAAACTCATGTTCATACCCCTTCAGTCTTTGTGAGATCTTGCCATCATAAATAAAATATTCAAGATCAAATTTATCTCTTTTGTTTCCCACTAGTAAGCCACAATAATCTAGCTTGCTACCAGCCAATTCATACCATGTATCTACAATGATAGTGAAGTCACTAAAGCATAGAGTAGAAGGCATGGAATTCTACCTTCCATAGCTTTTTAGATGCATGAAGGCCAAATAAACTAGATGCCTTATAATCTCAAGGTATACAACTTTGCTTGTCATAGTTTTAGGTAGTGAGAATGGGGTTGCCTTGAATCCATACACTCTGATCATAGTGTAATCCTCACATGCATACAAATCCCCCCAATTATGGTTTAACTTTCCCTTATGGATTTTCTCTTTTGGCCTAAGGAATCTTTGTATCTCCAGGGAAAAATTGTAGTCATGTCTATGGCCAAGTAATTAATACAAAGGTTTTACAAAATAATCTTCAAAATAAAAATATTTGGACCTCCCACATCTACTATCCCATGTGGACATCTAGATCTGCACTGGTTTATAATTTTCATCACTGTCTAGATCCTTGATTCTTAACACTTCTCCCCATATTCCCATCATGTGCCCTTTGTATAATATCATATGCAAAAGTAATGGATAATGCTTGAAATATGTGGCATCATTATTGTTCTTAATGGTAGGAAGGGAAGTTTTAATGACCTTAGAGAGGTATTATTCATAACCATAGGGCCTAGCATCTTGGCTTTGGATGTCTATAGCTAGAACCATGGGAGCATAGGCATGTTAGTAAGGGCATCAATTCCTAAGACCTGATCAGCTAAATAGTAGGTATATTGGTAATATTCCTTAAATGTATCAATAGAAAGCAGGGGTTTCTCATTATTGGAAAACCTCTTGAGTTGGTTTCCTGGGCCCTTGGGTCTATGTAGCAACAATTTCCACCTCTTGTAACTTGCATCCATGGTCCTATACTCCTCTAATAGGTCCCTTATCCTTAATTTTTTCTCAAGGGTTCTATCTAATTTAAAGACCATGCAGATAGAATCCCATGTTATTATAAAAAACTGTGATCCATCGTGCGAGTGGATTTCCCTTGTTTTGGGGTTGTAGTTTCTATCTAGTGCTTTAATCAGTTCTATGTTAACAAATACATTGGGAATTACAAGATTTTCCAAATTCATGTTCTAGGGATTCAAGACTGGCCTATGTTTATATTTCTTTCTATAATGGTATATGAACAAATCATAACCTATATGTGGAGTCCATACATCCCCTATGTTTTTACGTTTATCTTCCAATGTTCACATGAAGGATTAATTGAGTTGTTCTTCTAGCCTTTGGTCTAGACCCAAGACACTGATCTATCAAATCTTGGTTTAATGGCCTAGCCTCTATTTTTTTCCTTTCTATTTTCAAATTTTCTAGGGTTTTATCCATCTTAAGAATCTACTTGTATAGTACTTCAAGCAAATTCTTATAGAACATGTTCATCTGAGCCAAGATCACTTACTTGGATGAACACAACAACCTCTGAGTTTCTCGCCATCTTCCAACTCCATCTTGATATTCAACCATAATTCATAGTAATTCTAATTTAGTAGGAATTGGATTTATCAAAGTTCGGCATGCTTGAATTAGTTCTAGTTCATAAATTGAACTATTCCCACCTTTCTAATCAACTTGCAACACTAATGCAAGTTGTCTCTTGAATGAGCTTATCAGTCACATCAACTGGGTGAGACATCATTTCATAATGTCTAAGAGACATTTGAGTTTCTCTCTTTGATCCTATGTTGTCTCCTTGATGGTTGCATTTCAATTTCTTCCCTCTTTGATCCCTTGACATCTGATTGTCGATGAGACAAGTGAATATTTTTCTCCAACAAGCTTATGTCTCCTCGACATACCCATGTTCCTTCCTTTAGTGATATTTCTTTCGATAATCTATATGTGTTTTTTAAATGCTGAAGAGACATGTGGTTATCTCTCTTCGATGTCCCTTAGCCGCATCGATAATGTATGTTCATAGCTGCACCAGAATGTCGAAGATACTTTCGAAAAGGATTCCTCAATGTTCACTTGTATCTTTGATGTGTTATTGTTAGAATTTCAAAGAGACTTCTATTAATTTCTATTTGATGCCTTCATGTCTCTCTGACATTTGTTCTCACTTTCTCTTACAATGTCAAAGAGAATTCTTAATCTTTTCCTTCGACATACTGATGTCTCTTTGATATTGCCATTTGTCTGACCATGTTCTTGCCAGTAATTTACCATTTATTTTATAGTAATCTCTCAATTTTTGAGAGATGTTTTTCTATTTCCTAAATGTAAAATAATTCCGTATTCTTATAGTATCGTTGTCACTATGACTTGTCGGTGAGACATGTTAAATATTCTCTTTGTTTTGTTAGGGAGACATTTGAGGATGTCTCCTTGAAGCATGAGAGTCTCCTTGATATCTTCATCAGCCTTCTTCTGAATTTTTTTGGGAGACATTGGCACATCTCTCTTTGATATGGTACTATCTTGGCAACATACCTCATGTTGTCGAGGACGCACTCTAAAGGAGGGATTTATTTCAAAGTGATAATGGGAGAGTTTATTTTATGAACTATGCACATGTGGACATTTAATATTTAATATTCAAATATATTAAAATCAATAGTAATGGGGTTTTATGATGGAAATGGAATGCAAGAAATGTGTAGAAACCAAGGTGGAAATTTTAGGTCCAACACATTACACTCATGTTGTGTAAATAACAAAAGGTTTTAATTAAATTAATACTATTTTCTAAAATTGGAGGTTGGAATACACAAGGTATTATAATATTGACAACCCACATATTGTTATAAAACCCTCTACAAGTAACATCCCAATTGGTTAGTCACCCCTCAAGTTAATTTTTTTAGTTTTATGTATCCCCCACCCATAACTCCTCCCTGATCTCTCCACCCTTGAACATTGAACAACCATAATGAAACAAATCACAACCCATTATGTTTTAGCAACCTGCCATTATTTTTAAAATTTATTTTTCAATCATATGAAAAAAATAAAATTAAAATTTTACTCAAACTATTAGTTTTGATACATTTTTATGGTAACTTTAATTCCATTATTATTGTTTAAATAACTAAAGTTTTTTATTACATTAATAATGTTTTTTCTCAATTAGGAAATGTGCAATTTACCTATAATGATCTTGTAAAGAATTTTGATATATAAAAAGTGAAAGGTGTTGTTGCATAAATTATAAAAGTCTAAACTACATTAATGGTAAATTTTGAAGGTTCCTTTCATTACACTCGTGTTGTGTAAATAAAAAAGGTCTTATTACATTAATATTGTTTTCTAAAATTGGAGGTTGGAAAACACTAGGTGTTAACGAGCTTGCAACACACATAATATTTAAAATCCTCTACACATAACAACCTAATTGATTAGTCACCCATCAAGTCAATTTTATTAGTTTTATCTATCCCTCACCTAGAACAATGCAAAGGAAAGGTTTTCATTAGAATAATTATAGGTTGGAAAAAAATGGGTGTTATGAAAACTACAACCCATATATAGTTATAAAACCCTCTTCACGTAACAACCCAATTAGTGAGTCACCCATTAGGTCAATTTGGTTAGTTTTATGTTTCACCCACCTACAACTCCTCTCATAGCTCTCCACCCTTGAGCTTAGAATAAGTATAATGCAATCACTCACAACCCACTATGTTTTCTAACCTATGATTATTTTATGCATTTTATTTTCCATCATATGAGCAAATTGAAATGTAATTTTTACTCTTAGTAACAGTTGTGGTAAATTTTGAAATTTTATTTCATTACATTCATACTCTCTAAATAAGAGAATGTTTTCACCACAATAATTGCAAGTTGGAAAACACTAGGTGTTATGAAACATACAACCCACATGCTATTATAAAACCCTCTACAGGTAACAAACCAATAGGTTAGACACCCCTCAAGTCAATTTGATTCGTTTTATGTATCCCCTACATAGAAATTCTCCCCAAGCTCTCCACCCTTAATAGTAGAAAAAAATGTTTTCAATTACATTCTTTCTATTTTATAAAATTGTGGGATAGAAAACATTGTGTTATGAAACTTGCAACCCATGTACTATTGCAAAACCTTCTATGTGTAAAAACCTAATTGGTTAGTCAACCCTCAAGTCAATTTGATTAGTTTTATCTATCCCCCACCTAGAAATCCTCCCCAAGATCTCCACCCTTGAACTTAGAACAAGTAGAATCCAATCACTCACAAACCACTCACAATCTCTCCCTCCTTCCCACATGACCTCTCTCCACCTACCTCTCTCTCCATCCCTCCATCCATGACTCCCTCTCTCATTCTCTCTATACCTACATGTCACACCTTACTTCTCCCTCTCTCTCTCTCCCTACCTCAAGTTCCCTCTCTCTCTCTCTCCCTAGCACACACAACCTCTCTCCACCCACCCCTCCCATTATCTTGCCATTCCTCCCTCCCTCCTTCCCTATTTCTCACTCTCTCTATTCATACCTCTCCCACCCTCTCTATGTGTACCTCTATCCCTCCCACCTTACCACTCCCTATCTCTCTCATTTCTCCTCTCTCCCTCACACACACAACCTCTCACCACCTACCCCTCCCTTTCTCCTTAACTCCATCCCATTAACCAAATAATATTAAATCCAAAAGATTTATTTTAGATGGAAATGATTCTTGTACCTATTCAACCATATTATTTTTATCTACATACATTTTCAAAAGGAACCAAAGGTATTTTATTTTATTTTGGGGATCACTACCATTAAAATATATTCATTTATTTTTCTAGTCTAAAGATGATAAAATGAAATAAGGAAATAAACATAGAGATAAAGAAAATAGACAATACATTTTAATTTAAATAACACTGGTCCTTAGATTGAGTTAAAATAGAGTGTACCCTTTCTCTATTTGATATGGTCTCTTAGATGCTTGATTGAAAACTACTAATGGAATGTGGATTTCTCTTTATTTAACCAACATAATTTTAGTATAGTTGGACTATTTTTAATAGAAAAAAGGTAGAACACACCTACTATAAAATGTATTGATGATAAAAAAGGGTAAAGGATTCTATTTGCAGACTCTTTTTGTTAGGAATGATGCAATTCAAATATTAAGGGATCACAATATATGAGAGATATCAAGAAAGAGGAAATAACCAACCATGAAGGTGAATTTAATTGCATTCCTACTATGTGTAGAGAAGGGGGATTCACTGCTCATGAGTTCTCTTCACTTAGAGAGCCTCATGGGGTGAAATACCCTAAACTATCTCAAGGAATAGTATGAGAGTTCTAGAATAAAAAATAGCAGGTCATAGAGATTTTCTAGACAAACTAACAAGCTCTCGACCAAAGGATGTCAGCGCAGGTTTGGGATGAAAGCATGACATGCTAAAGTCTCTTAGGAATGCTAGCATTTGTACAAACCAAAATGCAATAATGTCACAAAAAATAGCTTAGCGACTACTAGCAATCTAATTATTGAGAACTTCAAAAGTACTGGAAAATAATAGAATGTGATAAAGATGAAATAAAGTGAAACAAAAATGATAAAGAGAATAGGAGGTAGAAAGGAAATACTCACAACCACACAAGTGATGAAACCTCTAGCACATGAATGTATTTAACACTTGCATGCATAAGATCTGGAGAAAGTGTTGGGGCTATATAGGGGTTTGCCTCAGTCAAACCCCCATTTTGGTGTTCCCACTTCTGTGGATAACCAAAAAGATAGAGTGGGAGAAGTAAGATAATGCAATGTGATAAAATCAATCCCCGCTCAAGGAGGAGAACCTATATCATGAAGTATAAATGCAATAGATAGGGGATGTGTGAAATCCCAAGATGCTCAAGGGCATAAGATAAGTGAAGTATCAATTGCAAGGCTAAAAAAGGAGGGATAGCTATTAGAGCCAAGATATGTAAAGATTTTTGTGAGAATGTGATAGCTTGAAGCCACTATAACAAGTTGTACATAGATGTGAAAGCAATAACAAGAGATAAAATGCTAGAGTGAAGGCTGGAAAGAAGCTAGAGAATGGAATGAAGCTAGAAGGCCAAGTCAATTTAAAAGATAGCATTTAAGGGGAGAAGAGAAGAAAAAGAAGCTTCTTGGGTGGTTGTAAGGATTCCTAAACCGTTTCCACCAACAAAGGTAGGTGAAAAGTGGAAAATATGCAAAAAAATGGCCATTTGAACAATTAAAAATTGTAGGATGGTATTTGGTTGCAAGGATTTCTGCAAGTCTACACTAGTGCTTGGACACGTCATGCTACAAAATGACATGAATGAGAAAAGCACAAGGTTCTATGCAAAGTTGACACACAGAGGTAGCTATTTAAAAGGGGTGCTAAGCATCCTAAGAGGGGAAAAAAGGATGATGCAGGGGATAAAATGAGCCCACACAAGATGCTAAGGGAGTGGAAACTAAAGTAGATGCAAGAATGTACATTAAATTGAAAGGGGTGCAATTTTACGACATTATATTTTGCTCCCACTTTATCAAGCATATGAATCTACACTAATATGAACGCTAAAGGAATATACTAAACATAAATAACATCATTATACCAAAAGGATACTGTAGAGGAAGAAAAAAAATCTTCCAATCAAGGAATCATGTCCCAAGCTGAAGACCTACAAAAAAATGCATTAGACATGAAAAACCTGCACCAAACAACAATGTTAGCACAAAAAAAACTAAACGATTTGAGTCAGTAAAGTGAAAGAGACATCGATGTAGAAGTTTGTCTCAGTACCATGCATCATCCCCAAATTAAAAAATAACACACTTAGAAGAATTATAAGATGAAGAGAAGAATGTAAGGATTGATCTCTTCAAGACAAGAATGCACCGAAAGTGAGAAAAACAACCAATGTCGAAGAGAGAAAAAGCATATACTTAGGATGAGAAGATGTAGATCTTCAATCTAGTATACACAATTGAGAAGAAAGAGAGAAGATAATTTAGGAGAAAGATGGAGAAGCTAGAAAGGAATGAAAATTATAAGAGAGATGGCTCTACAGGTACTCTTTCCTAAGGAGGTTCAAACAAAAGGACTCTATAGTTCTACGAAACTACAAAATTACACAAAGCACAACAAAGGCCCTTAGACAAATGATGGAAAAATACCACAGGATAAAAATGTCTTAAAGGCCCACAAACTTGCAAGGAGGTAGCCTCCAAGATCTCTCACATGAACGAATCCCCCATGAAGTATGCACCTTATAGGTCCACATACCTACAAGAAGGTATCCCCCAAGATCTCTCACATGAAGGAAACCTAGAAAAGACTTCCTTATAGGCCTATAGACCTACAAGGAGGCATCCCCCAAGATCTCTTTCATGGAGGAAACCCAAATGAGGGGAATATGTAGAGTCGAATTGGAAAGAGGCTTTATAGGTGCACCTATAAAGTGACATGTTAATCTGCAGATGAAATATGTTAGGAAACACAAAGAAGCCGTGTAGGAAAATAAGCGGAAAATCATGTAGACCATTGACAAGTTGGAAAGCTATCAAATGGGTCCCTTAAGAACCCTTCAAAAGAAAAGGGTTCCACTCAAGGGATGTACTATTTGAAAAGCGAGGTCTAGTAAGGTTGCCCCCAAGCTAGATGCCAAAAAATTCATTCAAGAGAAAATATTTCAAAGGGGGTTCCTTGGGAACCCTTTAAAAGAACAAGGGGTCTACTCAAGGGATGCTTCATTTGAAAGACACAGAGAAGAGATGGGGTCCTTAAAAATGATGCACATCTCTAGAACTATGCAAGATACTTAGAACACATAGGATAGAGGTAAACCTCAATATCACTTGTCATTTGAAGGAGAGGTAGATACATCAACAAATAAATGGGTTATGGCACCTAAATCAAGAATTTTTTGTATTTTATCCTTCAAGGATTTACATTTACTAGTGGAATGGCCAAGCACTCGATGGTATGCATAGAAAGAATGTTTTTATTTATTATTCTTATGAGATTTATTACGTGTAGGAGAAGGAAGAGTAATTAAGCAAGATTTTAGAATCCTCAACAACAAATGCTCTTGCTTAGATAAAGGATGAGGATTAGGAAGCAACCCTTTCTCTTATGGAGAAAGACTTGATTTCTCACAAGGAGAATACATGAAGATAGAAGACAATGGAGGAGGATCCCCATAGAGAGCGTTATTCCAAAAATGGGGATTACACTCTTCTATGGGATCACTATCAACATTCTTGATAGGACTATTGACATTAACATCTTTAATAGAGGTGTGATCATCTTCCTTAGAAGGAGGAGGATTAACATTAAGAATATTACAATTATTGCTCACATAATCCCATGATACAAAAGAAAAATCATGTTTGATGGTAGGTTTGGATGAGGTTGTAGGAGGGATAAGTGGATTGGGTCAACTTTACATTATCCAACAAAGGACTCTATAAAGTATAGAGAACCCTAATTGTCACCAAGACATGCATTTTCTTGAAAAGAGGTACAAGGAGCAAACTTAATATTTCTTTCTTCAAAAAGATCTTCTTCAGGGACATCTATCTCAAGAGTACCGTTTGTAGTAGGTACCATTGGAGTAAACATAGACACATTGGAAGACACTAAAGGAATAAGAGTAGGCATAATTGAAACTAGACTAGCAGCTACCATCTCACATAAATGCATAGCCTCAGGGTCAGCCTTGACTATGACTACTTTATTGTTATAAATGAACATAATGGATTTATGCAAGGTAGACGAGATTGCACCTATAGCATGAATCCATGGTCTACCAAGAAGAAGATTTTGGTAATTTTTTTGACATAACATATACATGGGTGGATATGGTAATGGGTCCCAACCTCAAAGGAAAGATTATTGTGCTTAGGGCTTGTCAACCAACATTATCAAACCCACAAATGTCAATAAAAGAAGCATTAAGAGAATACAAATCAATATTAATCTTAGGAAATAGATCAATGGCTCATAGATTAAGCACCAAAATGACATCAACAAGAGTACTTCTAATGCCGATATTATTAATATTAACTATAATCATTAGAGGGTCCACTTGCTTCTATACTTCTAGGGGCGGGAGTTCATGTAGATATAACGTAATATTTAGTGAATCCACATGAATATACGTTATCAACGTATTAGCATCCATCATCCTAGTGGAAGAAAGAAAGAGGATATTTTGTAAGGCTTCCTGAAGCATGCCTTGGTAAACCAGAGCAGACTAAAGCAAGTCCCATAGTGAGATCTTAGCCAGAGTAACTCAAAGTTTCTCAACAAGATCTTAATCACTATGTGCTTTAATTGTAGGTTTAGGAGCTTGGAGAAGGCTTGGTTGTTTATTCACTCTATTATTATAATTATGGGCTACCGCTCTATAAGAGGGAGTTGTAGAAATATGAGAAGAATCACTGGAATATGGGACACCATCAATAGAACTAATCCTTTTAGTAGAAGGACTAGTTGGAATCACATAAATGACTAATCTCTTAGGATTTTGAGGGGAAATAGAGACATAGATGACATTTATAGATTCATCACAACTAGTAGAATGATTATTTAAAGAAATATTCTCAACATCAATCAAGGGAGGATCAGATGTGGAAGGAGAATCATCATTTACTAATACATCATCTCCAGAAGAGAGTGCATCAGAATAAAGATGAAAATCATCATTCAAAAATGCAATTTCTTTAGAAGAGAGTCCATTCAAATGAATAAAAGGTAGAGTAACATTAAGAAAGGTATCAATGATTTCATCTTCTTGCAACAAAATATCCTTCGACACAAGAGGAATTTCATGAGAAGGATCAAAGATACTGAGTGACATGCGTAAAGCCAAGTCACCATCACATGCATGAAATGGGATATCATCAAAATTTTGAGAAAAAATAGATACTGAGCTAATAAAAGAAGATATTAAATTCATTTTGGGGAGAAAAACCAAAAATCCAAATTTTTAGATTTTTTTGGTATTTTCTAGGTTCTATTAATTTGCATTTTTGGAGGTCTTCGAAGAAGAGTTTAAGGTCATAACTTGCATTGGTCCATAAAATTTGATAGTAAAAGACATGGTATTTTAGGGGCTGACCTAGTTCTCTTGGAGACCTTTCCAATGGTGTAAATGGTTTTGAATTCTGAGCATCGAGTCAAAAGTTATGACCCCACCAAGTTGGGGTAAATAAATTCCTAGTTTTTTGAAAAAATACTATGGTTCATGTCAGGTTCACCAAAATGTAAAAAAGGGTGATTCAGTACTCACAAGTTCTCTTCACTCAGAGAGCCTTATGGTGAAAACTTCCATAAACTACCTCAAGGAACAACACGAGAGTTCTAGAATAAAAAAGAGCAAGTCGCTGAGATTTTCTAAACAAACTAACAAGCTCTCTACTAAAGGACATCAGTGCAGGTTTGGGATGATAGTACGACACGCTAGAGTCTCTCTGGCATGCTAGCATCCGTATAGACTAGAAAGCGAGAATGCCACAAAAAATAGCTTAGTGACTACTAGCAATCTAATTACGAATAACTTTAAAATTACTAGAAAATAACAAAATGTGATAAAGCTGAAATAAAGTGAAACATAAATGATAAAGAGAATAAGAGGTAGAAAGAAAATTCTCACAACTATGCAAGTGAGGAAACCTCTAGCACATGAATTTCTTCAATACATGCATGCATAAGATTTGGATAAAGGTTTGGGGTTGTATAGGGGTTTTCCTCATTCAAATCCCCATTTTGGTGTTCCCACCTCCATGGAAAGACAAAAAGATAGAGAGGGTGAGAGAAGTAAGAAAATGAGATGTGATAAAAGAAATCCACACTCGAGAAGGAGAACCTTTATCATGAAGTATAAATGCAATAGATAGGAGAGGTGTGAAATCCAAAGATGTTCAAGGGAACAAGATAAGTGAAGTATCAATTGTAATGCTTAAAAAGGTGGGATAGCTACGAGAGCCAAGAGCTACAAAGAGTTTTCTGAGAATGTGAGAGCTTGAAGCCACTATAGTGAGCTGTATGGAGTTGTGCAAGCAATAACAAGAGAGAAAATGCTAGAGTGAAGGCTATAATGAAGCTAGAAGGCCAAGTTAATTGAAAAGATATAATTTAAGGGGAGAAGAGAAGAAAAAAAAGCTTCCTAGGTGGTTACAAAGTGTCCTGAGCCATTACTACTAACAAAGGTAGGCAACAAGTGGAAAACATGCTCGAAAATGATCGTTTGAATGTTGAAACATCACAAGATGCTAGCACAATGCACAAACATCCACATGGGGCACTAGTGTCTAGGTATGTCACGCTACAAAACAAAACAAATGGGAAAAGCACAAAGTTTGATACAAAGCTGACACACAAAGGTAGTTGTTGAAAAGGGGTGTTGAGCATCCTAACAGGTGAAAAATGGTTGATGCAAGGCCTAAAATGAGCCTACACAAGATGCTAAGGTAGTGGACACTAAAGAAAATGCAAGAATGTATTGTAAACAGCAACGGGTGCAATTTTACAACATTACACTATGTAAATAACGAAAAAAATTCGTTACATTCTTATTATTTTGTAAAATTATGGGTTGGAAAACACTGTGTGTTATAAAACCTATAACCCACATATATCCTTTAACATGATGCAATGCTTCCTCATGATATTTTCTTATCTTAATTTTTAAAAAACTTCATCACTTACTAGTACCTTATGTTGTTTGATTAGTTTTTTGTATCCCCCACTTGCAACTCCTCCCTAATCTCTCCACCCTTGAGCTTAGAATAAGAAAAATGCAATCACTCATAACCCATAGTGTTTTTCAATCTACAACCCACATATTATTGTAAAATCCTCTACACATAAAAAAAAAATTGGTTAGTCACCCTTCAAGTATTTTTTTTTTTTTTGTATCCCCCACCTAGAAATCCTCCCCAAGATCTCCACCCTTGAGCTTAGAACAAGGAGAATGCAATAATTCACAACTCACTATTTTTTCCAACCTACAATTATTTTGTGTTTTCTTCTAGAACATAGATTTTTGGCACTCTAAAACCTTTCTAGCTCTTCTAGGGTTTTTCACCTAAAAGGAGAGAGGTAGGCCAAAAATGCTAGCTAGGTTCACTCAATCTGAGATATGTATGATGTTATTTAGGCTAAATGAGATTATCTAAATGAAACTAATCTATGTAATTGATTAAATATGAATGAAAACCCTAAGAAACAAGTGTTGCTTGAAAACACATTGTGTAATGCAAAATCACCTAGAAATGTGAACAAAATTGAATAGAAATGGATGAGACTGAAAATATGCACCTTGAATATGGATGGAGACTGGAAATGATTTTCAAAATGTTGCTGATGTTGATTTTTAGGCCTAGTGGGACTCATTCGGCATTCTGGGTGAATTAGTTCTAGTTCTGCAAAACTGAATCGAAACCCGTTTTTGACAAAAGGGTATCTAAAAATGCAAAAACCAAAAAATTGACCTTGGAGTGGGACACATTCACCACCCATGGTGAATGAATCCACTTTTGAAGTTTTGAATTTTTAAAAGTGGAATCTGGAGCTTCCGATCTACACTTTGACTTCCTACAAGTGTCCACTTCTAAAACTCTAATTTATGGGTCTAAAAATGAGTTTTTGTTGATATTTTGACTTTTTGGATGAAGAGAATACCAAAAAACCTTTGCAACTAGATTATTAATGATTTCCAAGCTTCCAAGAGTCCTAAATCTGTAAACACACAAGGCAAGAGAGAGAAAAGTTGGATGTTAGGGCATGGGGGTTTGCCTTGGTCAAACCCCTTTTAGGTAATTAAACCAAAATGATGAAATAATGGAATGAAACAGGCAATAATGGAATTGATTACCTTTCCATGATGTTTTATCGTGAAATTCTACAAAAAAACATGAAGGATCTTCCCTTGAATGTCTTTAGAAGATTTTTGGATGACTTGCAATCATGAAGCCCTAAGTTGCTTGACTTGAGATGAAATATTGGTGGATGAATAATGAAGAATGGATGTGAATTGAGTTAATGGATATTCAAATGAGTTTAGAGAGGTGATTTTATAGGAGATTCACCCATTTTACCCATCAAAAGTTGACATGAGGCAATATTAAACTTAAATTTCTCTTTTTTCCCACTCAAAGGTCAAAATTGAGCCAAGTGGGACTCATTTGCTAGCCATGGTGAATGGGTCCCACCTAGATGGGACTGATTCACCATGCATGGAAAATTCATCCCACAAGGGTCAATTTGACAGCTAAGATGCCAAGAGATAAGGAAATAAGGTTTAAATTGCAACTTTGTTAGGTATTTGATAAATTTAAGCCTCAGGATGCACAATATGGGTTAATAGGGGCCTATTAGTGATGATGCAAATGCTAATTAGGGCTTGGGACACAAAATTCAATGTGAAAGTATGATTAAATATACTTTACAACACTAAAATGAGTTCTTCATAGCCTAGGAAGGTATGAGAACGAATGTGAATGTGTGAGACACATTGCAACACTAGTTCAACATTAAGTTTATTTTACAAGCCTTATAGATTGATGTGATAATTTTATTAAACAAATTTTATAAAATTGAATTAAGGAAAAATGAGATATTTAAGTCTAGAAAAGCATGAAAGTATCTTTCAACACTTTCCAACACCTTTACAAGACATCGTTAAAAGCATGTTATTCAATTTGTAAGGGTCCAAGACCTAGTGTGGATGCATAAAATGCCTCACAACACTAGATTAATACCTCATTATCTCTATTAATCCCATGTCAAGCAAAGGGTACTTTTTTCTACGACACATTTTCCAACTCTAAAAATAATGTGAACATTATTTTCTTGGTGGGTACAAAAAAAAAAACTTTTCATAAGGAAATAAATGATAAGGGAAAGTGTGTGTGACAGAGAGAGTGGGGGAAGGAGGTAGATATGGAGTGGTAATGTTGGATGGATAGAGCTACATATAGAGAGAGTGTAGGAAAGGTATATACATAGAGATAGAGGGAGGGAGTGAGGGAGGGATAATTGGAGGGATAGGTGGAGAGAGGTTGTGTGTGTATGTATAGAGAGAGGAATATAGGTATGGTGGGAGAGGTAGAAAAAGATGGTTTGTGTGAGAAAGAGAGAGGGGAGGGAGATGTAGAGAGAGAGGGGTAGGTAGAGTGAGGGAGATGTGGGGTCAGAGGGATAGAGGGAGGGAGAGAAAGGGAAGGAGGGAGTGAGCAATAAAGGGTGGGGTAGGTGCAAAGAGAGAGAGGGAAAGAGGGACAAAGGAAGGGAGAGGAAGGTTAGAAGAGATAGAGAGAAGTATAGAGAAATGGTGGGAGGGAGAGGCCTAGCAAGATAGAATAAGAGGGATAAAGGGAAGGAGATGAAATGAGGGAGACACAAAGAGGTAGGTAGAGAGGTAAGGTTTAAGGAATATAGGTAGAGATAGAGGGGAGAGTGAGGGGAGATAAGGAAATTAGAGAGGGAAGACGAGAGAAGTAGATAGTGGGGGTAAGTTGGGAAGGAGGGAGAGGTAGGTAGAAAGAGAGGTGGGGTGGGATGGATTGAGGGAATGGTAGGTAGAGAGGGATAGGATCAGTGAAGTATCTTTAGAAATATATACAAGACTAAATATAAGTATCTTTAGCATATCCAAATCAATATAAAAACTCACAATTGTAGAAATAACATAAGGTACTAGTAAGTGAGCGATGCTAAATTTTAAGATAGGTACATATTACGAGGAATTATTGCATCATGTTAAAGGATATATGTCCTTTATTTAAATGTTAAAGTGAATGAGATATATAATGTATTGACTAGAGAGATTCTTCTCACTCCTGAGAAGTTAAGGAAGGTGCATGTGTAGCATGTGCAATAGGAAAAATCCCAATAAATAAGTTAGAGAGAAGTGAGCCATTGATCATGAAAATAGTTTTTTTAAATAGTGATGGTATCGATAAATAACTAGTACAAAGGAGAAGTCTCTTTAGAAATTTATAAAAGACTAAATATAAGTTCTATATATTCAACATGAACAATGTTAAGTTCTATACATACCTCTCCCGCCCTCTCTCTATATGTACCTCTATCTCGCCTACCTTACCACTCTATATCTCTCTTCTCCCCACTCTCTCCTTCAAACACACACAACCTCTCTCCATCTACCCATCCCTCTCTCCCTAACCCTCTCTATACCTACCTTACTTTCCCTACTTCTATCTATCTCCCTCCTTGCCTCTTTCTTTGAAAACACTTGGGAATAAGCAAACCAAAGTGAATGAGATGGATAATGTATTTATCGAAGAGATCCTTTCTACTATTAAGAAGTTTGTGAGAAGCATGTGCACTATTTTCTATGGGAAAATGAAAATACAAAAGTGGAGGCAATAGGTACTATAATATATGAAATGAAAAAGGAATATACTCTAAATTCCCTTGTAAATTACCTCAAATTTGATGGTATATTTAAAGCATTCCTTTTCAAACTATATTAGGTTCAATAATCTATTTATAAGCATAATGATCTTAACATCTACCTAATTAAAAATACTAGAAGATATAACTTAAAATATATTTCCAATGGATTTCCTTTGGGATTTAAAACCACTACTTCAATACCACATGATAAAATTGTGACCAGAGGATATAGTTAAGGATTATCCACCATACAACCAATTACACAAAAACTCATAGTAGAATTCGATGACATAATAAATTAACAAAAATATGAATTATTAATTCATATAATTGGATTTACTACATTGTATTAAGGGCTTACAACATGAGACCTCAACCTTTAATGAATGGCATACACAACCACTATATAGAATATAATATTTTGAGTTGATATGTGATATAATATTCTTCACAGTGTGCTACTAAACTTCACCAATATTAAAAAAAATAATTTTTGGAGCTATTAAAAAATCAACTTTGAGTCATGACCAATGATATTTTTTTAGAGTGCAAGAAATTATTTTGAATTATAACATAATGTGTAGCAAGCATTTTTATGTAGAAAATGAAATGAAAAGATTCTTAATATGAAACCAATTCAAGAAATTTAACATTGTTAAAGATAAAAAAATACATAGACACCAAGATATTACATCAACTATTGGATGAAGTATCATAAAAACCAATGGCTAGATTTGAGGAATCAAATTGCATTAATGTAGAGTCAAACTATGATGATATACATTCCTTTTAATGCTTTTGATATGATACTAGTGGATGGAAGGATTCCATCAACAACAAGATAACATACAAAATTTCTTGCCCCTACCTACCATATTGACTATACAATTATATCATAGGGAGAGGATCATTACACTAGATATATGTTAGTCATCCCATTAACCAAATAATATTAAATCCAAAAGATTTTTTTTGGATGGAAATGATTCTTGTACCTATTCAACCATATTATTTTGATCTACATAAATTTTCACAAGGAACCAAAGGTATTTTATTTTCTTTTGGGGATCACTACCATAAAAATATATTCATTCATTTTTCTAGTCTAAAGACAAGAAAATGAAATAAGGAAATAGACATAAAGATAAAGAAAATAGTGAATACCTTTTACCTTAAACAACCTTTTTCCTTAGATAGAGTTAAAATGAAGTGTGCCCTTAATAATGGTTGACTGAATTCTACTAATGGAATGTGGATTTCTCTTTAAACCAACATAATCTTGGTATAGTTTGATAATTTTTAATAGAAAAATGGTAGCATACACCTACTAGAAAATGTACTGATTATAATGAAGCTTAAAGCCTTCTATTTGTAGACTCTTGTTGTGAGGAATGATGTAATTGAAAGGTCAAGGGATGATAATAAATGAGAGATATCAAGAAAGTAGAAATAACCAAGTATCAAGAGGAGGTTTATTGGTGAGGAAGGTTATGAGGGATGGTGAGAGATGCTCAAAGGTGTTATTGCATAACATATGAAAGTTTAAACTACATTAAAGTTAAATTTTGAACGTGACTTTTATTACACTCATATTGTGTAAATAAAAAAAGGTTTTAATTACATCAATATTATTTTCTAAAATTGGAGGTTGGAAAACAAGTACTAGAATGTATGAAATGGAAAATGAATTTGAAGAAGTAGACCAAAGTGAATGAGATAGCTAGTGTATTGACTGAAGAGATTCTTCCCACACTTGAGAAGTTGAGGAAGGTGCATGTGCACTATGTGCAATGGGAAAATGGCAATGTAGAAATGGATAAAGTCAATAGGTTTTGTATTGCATATGAATTTGTGCAAGTAAACAAAGTGAGATGATCCTATAAGTGGAGTTGAAAAAATGAGCTAAAAAATTCTTGAACTTAAGAATTCCATGGAACAAATACAATTGGAGAGTATTGGGGGGAGTTACATTTTATGGAAACATAAAAGTAACCAAATTGACTACTTTAATCCATACAAAGAGCCTTATATTTTAAAATCCAAATATTTTAGACCACTTATGTAAAATTATCTACCCTTTTAATCCATCTCCTATTTATAAAACCAATTTTCTCTCATGACACATAATTTGATTCAAGGATCTTGTATACCCCCTTAAGCCATCCTCTTAGTACCCCTTAATTCATTGTATTAGCTACCCTAAATTCATCCTTCTCTCTTTCTCCCTCCCATTTCCCTCCCTCCCACCCCACATCTCCCTCACTCTACTTTCATTTGATTCTTTAGCTTCCTTTTTCATTTCATACATTCTAGTACATGTTGCTCAAGTTCTGTATTATCATTTTCTCATTAGGCATACTGCACATGCACCTTCCTCAACTTCTCAAGAGCAAGAAGAATCTCTTCAATCAATAAATTATCTATCTAATTCACTTTGTTCTACTTCTTTTCAAGTTTTTTTGGGTCCCTATGTCCCACAATCCACTAGCATATCTCCCCCTCCTACTCAATCCATTTTGGGTCCTTCTATCCCTCCCACTCTACCACTCCCTATCTCCCTCCTTCCCCCTCTCTCTCCCTCACACATACAACCTCTCTCTACCTACCCCTCCCTCTCTTTCTAACCCTCTCTATACTTACCTCTCCCACCCTACATAGATCTCTATCTACCAACCTCTCTCTATTGTGTTCATCATACTTCTCTATACCTACCTCTCCCTATCTCCCTCCTTCCAACACACCCTCTCTCTCTCCACTTATAACATCATCTATTTCAAATTTTATTTTTTCCATGGAATTCTTGAGTTGATGAATCTTTGAATTCATTTGTTCAACTCCACTTACAACATCATCTCTCATATCTTGAATTGATGCAACCAATGCTTTCATGAAATTATCACCTCCCCTAAAACATAAAGGCTAGGTACAAGGTTCTAGTGCATGTTATTTAAAAAATTCTTCATGATAATAGATATGAGTGAGATAGGAATGAAAAATAATTAAATTTACCACATAGTGCAATAGAAGGTACATAAAGAGATTATGGTGAAGATGAATGCAATATAAAAAAAACTCAAATAAAGTAAGTTATTTGATTGATATAACTAACTACTACATGAAACTGATGAAACTATAAATAATTAATTTTGTCCATATTTACACTATAATTTATTAATTAAAAAAATGAAGAAGGCTCAATTGATTAATTTTATCCATATTTACACTATATTTGAACAGTTGAGATATAATTAGATCTTTTAGTTTTGATAAATTACCAAAAATATGTTACAACCAATAAGGTAGAACTAGAATTTTAATCCTATAAAAAATATTAAGAACATTTGATATAAACATGATGAAAAACTATATAATAACAATTATAATATACATGGGTTTGATTCAATAATAATCCCTCTCTCTACCTACCCCTCTCTCCCCCTCTCCCTCCCCCCTCTCTCTCTCACACACACTAGATCTCTCTCTTTGTACCTCTCCCACCCTACCTTTGTATCTAGCTTTACCTACATTGCTATTTATTCCTTGCACCTCCATCATACCAACCCAAACACATTATCCTTATCCCTCCTCCATCTTATAAATCCATTTTTGTGCCTATTTTCCACAATCCACCATCACATCTCCCCCTCCTACTAAGTCCATTTTGGGTCCTACTTAGAAAAGGAAGTAAAAGCTAAGAAGAATATTTTATCATAAAAATAAAAGGAGGTTAATTTTTAAGGTTTGTTTTATTACATTCATACTCTCTAATAAAGAAAAGGTTTTCATTACTATAATTTTGTGTTGGAAAACACTGGGTGTTATTATAACTGCAACCCACATACTATTGTAAAACCCTCAACACATAACAAATCAATTGGTTAGTCACCCCCCGGGTCACTTCCACTTTCTTCATATGATTGGAACAAAAAAATGCTCACATTATTTGCAGACTTGGAAAACACACCATCTTGTGTCAATTATTTCCTATTGAAAAGTTTTTGGTTTCATACACAACAAGAATGTAATGAATTCCACCCTCAAATTTTAGAAATCTTTGGTATAGTAAAAATTGAATTTCACTTTCTTTATCTGATTGGAACAAAAAATTCTCATATTATTTGTAGTGTTTGAAAACACACTACCTCCTTTCAATTGTATCCTTATAAAAAGGTTTTGTTTAATACACACTAAGAATGTAATGAAGTCAACCTTCAAAATTTAGAACAACTCTTTGGTACAATAAAATGCCATTTCACTTCATATGATTGGAACAAAAAAATTCCCACATTATTTGTGGACACTGAAAAATGGCTTAGGCCCGTGACTACATTTTCATCATCAATTCAAGATATGATTAAATGATTTGATCATTTAATTATAATCTAACATTGCATTTCCTCTAAATTAATTAAATAGTTTTAAACATTTAATTAATTTATTTTCATTATTCTTCCAAATTTGGTTAATTAAGTAAATTACATTAATTTACTTTAATTACATTGCTAATTTATTCTAATCTCTTCTTTTGATTAATTAAATAAGTTTCCCAAATTTATTTAATTACTTCATTTAAATTAAATAAGTTTACTAAATTTATTTAATTTCACATTTAAATTAATTCATATTCTCCCACATTTAATTAAATGAATAATATTTAATTATTATTTTGCCTTATCATCTAAGATGCCTCCATAAATTAATTATTCTACCTTCTCATCTAAAGTGACTCCATAAATTGAATAATTCATTTAATTGATTTTGGAATCACGTACACACAACTTCTTCCACAAAGAAAGGAATTAATTTTATAATTAATTCTTCTATTTGAGCACGTCTCCTACATTTTCAATCTAATATATCATGCATAATTCTTTCCATTCCTGACTAACACTCTCTCTTAGTTCACTCACCTAATTTATCTGCCATCTTTTGACTCACACACTTTTTTAGTTACATCTCATAACTAATCAATCAAATTAGCTAACTATTTAGTCAATCTTTCAATCAAATAACTTAACTAGATCTAATCAAACTAATCAATCAGGTCACTTAACTATTCAATTAGATCCCCACACTCGATCTAGACCATTCAAATGCAAATCAATTTTGATCATTGAATCTATGAAGTTTCTATAAAATAAGTTTTTGAATTATATTCACAGGTAATCACAATAGTCAAAGTTTTGTTGTCAAAATACTTATAGGCTAATATTGCGCACTCATAATCTAAGGGAGTTTGAGCTTTTTCAAAGTAAATTTGAAAAGAATAATGGAGATGATTCAAGCAAGCATAGGAATTAGATGATATTGTTCTTGTTTAATGAACTCTTTTGTTGCATTGCACTTCATTATTGATTTGGGGATATTAGCATGATCTAGGAAATTTGTGATTGTTTTCATTGTTATGATTTATTTGTTTCTATTTATTTTCCATTATCACATTTGGTGAACCTAATCTGAAGTCACAAACTTTGAGAAAATTTGTAGAAATTTTCATTTTTTGTAGGAATAGGTATGGATCGGCACATTTGTAGCACAAAACGATGCATATGACATCATGAACCACATCTTGAAGAGGGAAACATCGCATCTAAATTCAAGTGATGTATCTATGGATTCTTGTGACACATCTAACTAGTGAAAATAAATTTCTGAATTCTAAAATTTTGAGTTTTGATTTTAATAGTTAAAGTTTGTTATTACTAATTCAAAGTTTATAGAATATGATCTACTAGAGTTAACTTGGTTTTTATAGGATGATTGATAGAAGAAAAAATACAAACTTTCAAACTTCTAATGTGTGGTTTTCCAGGAAATTCATCAAAGAATGGATTTTGAAACTAATTATCTATGTAGCTTAGATCATATTTCGTTTGATCTCAAAAATAAGAAATTGCTTATTGTGCTTGGTGCTTTTGCACACTTCTATTTAGATTAAATCCCAATTTAATAAAAAGAGTATCCTCCCCCCTTGTGCACTTGTGTGATCTTGGGTGTAATAGAAATTGTTACTAACTCTAGAGGGCCTACCTTGGTGGGAAAAAGTACTTACCCCAAAGGACAACCCAAAATAGCAATGAGCTAAAGCCAAGTTACTCCCAACCAATATATAAATGTGAATGCTACTAGAAAACTTAGCATTACAAGTGTGGAAGTGTTATACAAAAAAGTGATTCCCTCAGTACCTACAGGTTTTGTTAAAACCTATAGAGCATAACCTCTACAAGTTGGGAAACCTCCTTATCAAAGCTAATATTTCCTCATGTATAACCACTTGAATGGGTGTCCTAATTAAAAACTATTTGTTTAGATTGCCAAAAACCTACTATCTATCAGTGCAGGAACAGTTGTTCCCAAGCCGACCTATATTATACATTCAGTCTAGTAGTAGAGATGAAAAATTATTGGAATGTCACTACCTAGGAATCTAGATCTTGTTAAGCCCAAGAAGTGAGTGCACTATAAGGGGGAGCCTGTGCTACCAAGATCCTAAGTCATCCACTCTAGATAGTGCGGTTGGAGGAAACTCTAAGTGGGAGTCCAACAAATATTGTCCTTTCCAGCCTTAAGATTTGTAATTATCTATTTATTTAATTTAAACACTCTACTTAGCATGTCTTACATGTGTGTTCAATCGTATTTAATAAAAAAAAACATCCAAGATTTAGTTTGAAACAAGTAATTTTTTTTCCAAAACTTAGGACTAGTTCACTATTCAACTCATCTATTACACAAAAACTTGCATCTGACATTCTGAGTCGCAACTATTTCAAAAAAAATGCATATGACATTCTAAGTAAAAATTATAAAACCTACAACACATCTGAAAAAATGAGCCATAATTGCTATAGTCTAAAATAACATATGATACTGTAAACTGTATTTGTGAGCTTCTATGATGCGTATAATCTTCTAAACTGCATTTGTAGTCTAGAATGACGCATCTTCCTATCACCAAAAATCTTACACTTAATAGACTAAAAGCTCATAGCAAACCCTATAGGAGCTCATTATCTGATCTATCCTTTGCTAAAAAACTGGATCGAAACCTGAGAATTGTTCCTATTTAGGTTTATCCTCAATTTTTCTAATTAGATGATTTTACCAATAAACCACATATGATATTGTAAACTACATCTGTGACATTTTGTGATGCATCTAATCTACGAAACAAAATTTACAGTTTGGAACGATACATCTGTCTATCATAGAAAATATTTTAATTAACAATTTTACCAGTAAACCACATCTAATATTGTAAAATGCATCCATGAGTTTCTATGATTCATATGTTCTTCGAAACCACATTTGCAATCTTCAAAAACATATCTGTCTATCATAGAAAATATTTCATTTAACAAACTAGAAACTCAAAAAATTTATTGTAGGATCTCATTACTTGATTTACCCTCTATTCTAAACTCGATCCATACCTATGGATTTCTCATATTTAGGTCCATCCTCATTTTCCATAGATAGTTTCATCATTGCATTACTTAGATCATCCTTAGCATACCTAGGACAATCCTTATGCATAACACTTTGCAAACCTGAGGGTAGATAAACTATCTTACCTTGAATGAAAATAGTAATTCAAATATGATTGCCCTTGAAATATCATTTTACAATTTTTCCTTTGTCATCTTAGTGGAATACCTCAAATTCACTAGGCTAGTTTGAACTCCATCTAGTCAACCTGTCACTTAGTCATTCTAGTATTGATCTTAGAACATCATTGGAAATCCTAGTTGGAACCTTGCATCAAAATTGGTCAGTTAGTGACTCATCCATTAGTTATCCAAAGATATTGACATATAGTTTGCATTATACCCTAGTCTTTGCATGTCATAATTTATGTCGAAAAGACAAAAAAAATAGCTTAACTTTCATATCCTATATATTTTCATTTTAGACATTATCTTAAGTCGTACATTAGTCATTGCATGTCATAAATTTATGCCAAAAAACAAAAAAACATAGCTTATACTCTCACATATTAGGTAGTTGCACACCTTACGGTTCACATTTATGTGTCATCCTTCTTTGAGCAAGTCTTATCTTATGGTCCATACCAGATTGCAAAAGAGACGAATAGAAATGGACCCTTCACGACAGCATGAAGAACTTTACAATCTTACTAGAAAAATGAACCTCAGTCCTACACCTCACCAGGTCAATAAAAAATACCACACACATTGGGTTAACATCATAGGAACCTCCAAGGTCTAAATCATATGTCAACCCATTTGAAAACTACCCCATAAGAGATGACCAAGGTCATATCACTATTGAGGAAATTGAGGCAACAACCCAGGATCCTGAGGTTGTTGAATTTTTTGATGAGCTCATCATGCTCAACCCATAGAGATTTTTAGCCAAACTCCTGGAGGATGGAGTTAAATTATTACCTAGATTTGACATAAACATGCTACAAGTGGTGCCTTCACCTATAAATGTATCAAATCAAAACCAAGGTCATACAGTCCACATATTCCATAGAGTCCTTCAATGATTCACACTACTCCCATTTTTGGGATTCACTTCATAGCTCCACCTATAGCATCATCTGTTACATAGTCCATGACACAAGATGTGACCCAATCTACATCAACACCTATAACATAGTCAGCATCACAACCGATAGGCACTAATCCATTTCGGACCTCAATAAACACCATGAATAATTCCTCAAACAATCCTTATGGATGAAAGAGAATAAGATTTTCAGGTTCAAGACCAAAACCCATGGTTAATGTCAAGATTACCACATATATTCGTGTTATCTCCCAACACAATACTACACAAGGACAATAGGGTACACATACATTGTCTAAAGGGAATCCAACACAACTAGGATTTTGATCAAATATATTTACATAAAACACATCACAACAAGGTACCCATGCACAAACTAGAAGTTAGAACACACAAGGGTAACTCAACATAAACACCCCATATACACATATACCTCAGGTACAACAACAGACAACTTCATACACCTACCATGTACCTACAAAAAATGTGAGACCAGAATAGACAAATGAATTACCAAACCCACATGTGGATGCTTTAACTACACAAATGCTTGCTTTATAAAAACAAGTTCAGAACATGCAAGTAACAAATTGGAGCATAAAAACATGGTCCAAATTACCATGTCCTACACTTGAGTTGTTTTCATTATTAGATGGGGGCATAACAACATGGTCCAAATTAGCCAACAAATTTGTAGATAACTATGCATTTAACATTGAAAATGATATCACATTAGCCACCTTGTGTACCTTGAAACAAGAAGAGGGAGAGTCCTTTATCAAATACTTCCAAAGATTGAGAAACTTAGTGAGTCGATGCCAAGTAGAGATCCCTAAAAAATAAAAGGTGGACGTGTTTGTCGAAAACCTCCTAGATTCTTTAAAATATCCCTCACAAGTTCATTGTTGTGCACACCTTTTAGACCTAGTAGAAAAAGGAACAGTGATTGAGAAATCACTTAACACTAAGGGCAGCCTTAGGCTCTCTAAGAATACTAACAATCAACACACGTTCAATGACAAAAACAAGTACTGGTCTCAAAACAAAATGTCATGAAGGATGGGCTTGTGGATACCAAATTTGTAAACAAAACTAGTCTTGTTGTCACTTTAAGAGGACCAAAAGCCTCAATGAATACACCACAAATCCCTACACCAGAGGAAAATTCTCTATGAAACAATCAAGGACAAGGAAAACAAAGACCACCTAGGCAATACATTAAATGTGAGTACACTCCCGTCGGGGAATCCATTGAAATGGTACTAAAGAAACTTGTTCAATTAAGTGTCATAGAATTGTGGGAACCCACATCTTACATGTTTGATTTTAAGCCCTCATGGTGGGATGATAATTCCTATTATGAATATCACTGAGGTAAAGGACATAAAACATCCGCTTCTATACAACTAAAAAATATTATTCAGGACTTTATCAAAGAAAAAGTAATCAAGGTAGAGGGAAAAAAACATCACACTTCTAATCAAGATCACATGATCTAAAAGACTCCCCTTCAAGACCACAATTTAGGGAAAGCCTCCAAATCAGGTAGTAATAACCTTAACTCATCCAATTATATGGCTACTGGCTATAATTACACCAAAATCCTCCATCTTCATGTTGTAGATGGACATATGGACACCATTACCATCAAGAAGATTCTAGAGTGTACTATAAACATTTATAGAACTAAAATAACCATACTTGCCCCTTCACCTCCCAAGCAGTCCCAAGCTAAACGTCATTTTAACTTGCTAGATCATCTAGGGAAAACCCTAGCACAAATATCCATATTGGAACTGCTATGCACATCACCTGAGCATAGGGACATCCTAGATAAGATGCTAAAATAAACCTCTATCCCAAACAACTTCAACGTCGACTGATTTCAAGTCATGGTTGGATTCCTTGCAAGCTCTCACCATGTTACATTCTTTGACAAAGACTAATCAACCCAAAAGATGAACCAAAATGACTCACTACACATTGAAGCATAGTCATAAAAGGTTATGATGATAATGAAAGATCCTCCCAAGGCACAATAATGCATCCACTCTGAGTGGGACCCATAATGTTGGATACAACTTAATTAGATCTAGAAATCCCTTATAATCTTCTCCTTGGTCAACCATGGATTCATGCCATGAAGGTCATTCCCTCCATGCATCATCAATGCCTAAAGTTTCCATACCATGGCACTAAAATTACTATCGAGGGTGACCCTAATCCCTTTCAGTATTGCACTAACCTGCAAGAAGTCTTTGAACATCAGGTGTCACTTAATCGTGAAGCCTCAATGTCAAACTTGTCCAATTATATTGATTCCTCAACACTTACCAAGACATCTGTTATCCCTCAATCATCTGTCTCCACATACTCTAATTTCTCTACCTAATATAATACAAGGGATGCAAAGAATACAACATCCCTTCATGGAACGAGTGGTTTGGGCATAAAAAAAATGGAAGAAGAGAACCCTACATACCTGCTAAATGGGGCAAGAATTTGGAGTTAGGATGGAAATGACTAAAGGTGTGTACCACTAAAACTAAATTTCCTTGAAATAAGGAAGTATGTGCTTTTGAATATGTTGAGACATCAAAGGATTCCAATGATGACTTTTTTGACAACAATGATTCGAACAACTAGGAATGGGAATCCTATGCCTCTAGTGCTTACGAATTGGGTAACATTTTCCCTAATTTAGATACACCTAGCCCTAAGGTAACCAAATGTATGAATGCCAAAATCTAAGACAATACCTTAAGCCTTATCTTATCAACTTCTTCCCCACCTTTTGAAAATACTAGTGATGGCATTTCCTTAGTCTACCCACAATTGGTTGACTGGGACCAACAAGGTCCTATCATTTTGGATACCTTTGAGAATGAAGAAGCTATTGTTGAGTTCATAGGAATGAGAGAAAGAATGCCACATGGAGACCATAAATCTGGCTTCATGATAGAACTTGATGTGGCAGCATACTTCGAGGAGACTGCATCACCCTCTAGTCACAAAAATAATAATAAAGAGAAAAATGAAAGTTGAAAACAAAGGATGTATCCAAAGGTGAAAACCTCCTTGAGGTGCCTAAGGATATAGGGTTGGAATTTCTCCTTGTCACACAAGAGTGATTATTCATGCTAATTAAAGATACACAAGAGGTCAACATTGGAGCACTTGAAGATCCTAAGATAGTGTTACTAGCAACTTCCTTGTCAGAAGAAGAAAAAACCAACTTCCAAGCATTCTTCACACAACACAAGGTTAATTTTTCCTAGTCATACATTGACATGCTTGGGTTGGACCATGATCTAGTCTTACATCACTTGCCATTGAGTCCAGATGTTAAATCGGTAAAGCAAAAACTCTAGAAAATGCATCTATAAATCGCCTTGTTGGTCAAGATAGAACTAAAGAAACTCTAGGATGTTGGCTTCATCAGGTTTATTGATTATGTAGACTAGATCTCCAATTTGGTACCTATCAAAAAACCAAATGGGAAAATCCGCATATGTACTAACTTCAAAGATTTAAACAAGGCGTGCCCTGAGGATGACTTTCCTCTCTTGAGCATCAACATGATCATGGATCTTACAGTAGGATATGAGGTGTTGTCCCTTATGGATGGTTTCTCTAGCTATAATAAATGTTTTAATGCTCTAGAAGACCAACATAAAATAGCTTTCACTCTTCCATGGGGTACCTATTGCTGGAACGTCATGCCCTTTGGGATAAAAATGTAGGAGCTACATACTAGTGGGAAATGACTAGAATATTTCATGACCTAATGCATACACTAATCGAGGAATATGTTGATGATATCCTAGCAAAGTCCTTAACTAGATCTGATCACCTGAAGATTTTAGACAAGATATTTCAAAGAATAGAAGAGTATAAGGTTTGTCTCAACCTGAAGAAGTGTGTCTTTGGGGTAAAGTATAGAAAATTATTGGGATACATTGCCTCATAGCAAGGGGTTTATTGCTCAACTCACCAAAAAAAGCCATCATTTTTAGTACCTATTATGTAAAGGGATCCCTTTCATATGGACTGAAAAATTCCAATAAGCCTTTCAACAGATAAAGGAGTATCTCCTAACACCACTCATTTTCATGCCACCAATAGATGGGAAGCCCCTCATATTATATGCATCGACAACCACAACAACACTAGGGGAACTACTTGCTCAAAATGACCATGAGGAAAAGGAAAGGGAAATTTACTATATTAGCAAGACCTTGGTAGGGTATGAACTCAATTACACTAATTGAAAGTGCCTGCCTTGCAATGATCTTTATAACACAAAAATTAAGGCATTACATGTTGAACCACCAAACAAAGCTGATAGCGCAAATTGATCCACTCAAGTATCTTCTCAGTAGAGCACTGTTAATAGAGAAATTAGAAAAATGGGTCATCTTCCTTAATGAATACGACATCCAACATGTTGAGCATAAGGAAATCAAGGGATAGGTAATTGCATATCAACTCACAAATTCTCCAACACAAGCAAAACATCCCCTCATTACTAATTTTTCAGATGAGTCACTTTTCACTCTTGAGATAGGTGATCTATATGGATGATGTACTTTGATGGCTCCTATACCAATCATGGATTGGGTGCTAGAATACAGTTCATCACCCCACAAGGTGACATGAAATTGAAATAATTCTGAATAACATTCCATTGTACAAATAATATTACAAGTATGAGGCCCTATTAACAAGATTGCATATGGTGATCAAGTGGAAGATCAAAAGTATATAGGTCTTTAGAGATTCACAGTTAGTCATCAATTAGTCCAATGATGAATATGACTCAAAGGATGAGAAATTGAATCCTTATAAGAAAATGGTCGATAGATTCAAGCTTTCTTTGTCAACCATCAGATCACTCTTGGACATAACTAACAATGTATCACAGACAATGGTTGTCCCTTCAAAATACAAGACGCCCATGAACTATACAAACAATTCCACATCCAACATAATTTTTCAACTCCCTACTACTCGCAGGGCAATAATCAAGTCAAGGAATTAGATAAAACCATCATTAAAATCCTTAAGAAAATCATCAATTCTGCTGGTCATGATTGACACATCCAACTCAACCCTAACTTATGGGCATATCGAACTAGCATTTGTACTCCCACAAGAGTTGCCTAATTTTCCCTAGGTTTTGGTTTGAAGGCTATTCTCCCCATTGAGGTTGAAGTCCCCTCTCTCCAAGTTTCCATGAAAGGGTTAATCAATGATCAAGAGTACATGATATCTAGGTTGCATAAGCTAGAATTACTAGATGAGCGAAGAAAGAAAGCACTGATCCACATACAAGCATATCATAACTATCTTTGTAGAAGTTACAACAAGAGGGTCCTAGTTAGACATTTTGACATCGGTGACCCAATACTAATGCAGAATCCTAAAAACCAAGTAGAACAAGATAAACCTGGCAAGTTTGAGCCTAACTGGCTAGGCCTTTATGTCATCACAACTTCCTTTAGTTCTGACGCATATTAGTTGTCTACTATAGAGGGAGAACCATTATCTAAGCCTATAAATAGCTTGCACCTACACAAGTTTTACACATAGCTTCAGAAAGCTTAGTCAAAACCACAAAATACAAAAAACAAAAACAAAAAAGAGTAAAGAGAAATAATCCATCCAATAGTGAAAACCATCTCAATGGCATGTTGGATAAGTACCATTGTGAAAACCTGGCAAATAGGTGTCATGTGTAGACAATCTTCACTTTATCATCTATTATCACTTCACAGGGTCTTTTCACCTTTACCCATATTCCTCTAACTATCCCTCCTTCATTCCTTGACACCCACAATGAGAGTAGTTGATAATCCTATGCCTTGAGATCAGTTGATGCTCACAACATATTGCACAAAATCATTCTTACCATCCAATTCCACACAATACCTGACTAAAGGAAAATATCTAACACCCATTCTTGGTGGAAAACACCTCTAGATCTTTAGGACCTAACACACTTAAAAATACAAAAAAAATCAGAAAACATGTCAAAAACATGAAAACATTCAGAAAATGTGTCAAAAACATAAAAAACATTTGAAAATGTCAAAATCCCCCAAAAAAATCCAAATAATCAGAAAACTAAAAAAACAAATTCAACGTTTGTTATGTTAATCTTTGTCATAGTTGAACTACATTTCCTCTATGATTAACATAGGCAAGCCCATCTGTCAATCCACCCCCAAAGAATTAGGTCAGTTTTTTTAGGTTTGTTAGAATGAAAATCATGACTTACTCTTTGTCAAATAAGGAAAATTCAAGTTGTGTCGAACTACAAGGTCTTTGCATGTATAACATAGGAAAGGCCATCAATCAATGAGCACCTGAGGCTACACTAGGTCAGTCCTTTAGGGTTCATCACATTCACTATCACACATGTCAAATATCTTCAAATAAAAGAAATCTTTTTCACTAAGTATTTTTTGTCAAAGTATGGTCGAACTACGTGGTCTCTACATGTACAATGTAGGAAAGGCTTAACAGCCCCTGAGGCCTTAGATTTTGGTCCCCTTAGCATTTTTTCATGTTGGTCATATCACATGGTCATAAACTGAACAACTTGAACACAAGGTCAAAAATGACACACAATCAAACCAATTTATTCAGGATATGTCTTTCTTGAATCAACATCAAATCTATCAAACCAGTCATTTAAGAGTCTTCAAGATGTGTCCTTGATATCATACTCTTTTCTGTCAACAAATTTATTCAGGATATGTCTTTCCTGAATCAACATTTAATCTATCAAATCAACCACTTAAGAGTTTTCAAGATGTGTCCTTGACATCAGACTCTTTTCTATCAACCAATTTATTCAAGATTTGTCTTTCCTTAATCAACATAAAATCTATCAAATCAGTCATTTAAGAGTCATCAAGATGTGTATTTCTTGACATCAAAATGTTTTATGTCAACCTATTAATTTGAGTGCTTGAAACACCTAAATCGAGACCCCTCCCCACCTCCCTCCACACCTTTGAAGAAGGAATGAAATCCTTCCGAGGAGTCAAGATCTTTTGAAGAGGCTTCTTAGGCTTCAACATATATTTTTTTCCCAATGAACCACATTCTTACTATGAAAATGAGAAAAAAAGAAATAGATTCAAACTGAACAGCCTGGTCCCAAACACCCAACTTTGAATTAATCTTGACCAAAAAAAAAATGGTAGATTGATCCATAATCACATAAAACTGAGCATACACTAGATGTTTCCTCGAAGCAGACAAATGGCCGATGGATAGCAGATGACCAAAGGTGCTAGCCATACCTTTGAATACTTGATCATCCCAAAATTCTAGAGGAAGTCCAGGAAAACATACCCACACAAGCATTGAATCAAAAGAGCAAGAGCTCAAGTTGAAACTAGCTTCCCATTTTGATAGGAACAGGGTTGATTGGGAAAATACTATCTCACTACTTTGAGTCCCTAATCTGAGAACTCCTAAGGTGTTATTCCTTTCACCCTACAACCTATAGGTCCTCTACCTTTGAGGCACCCCTGGTTCACTTTATCAACCCTACTATCATTGCAAATCTGCTGTTACAAAATGTTTCTTGGTGCTTATTTACCAGTTTGCTGCCTCCAAAGAGTTCTTGGTGTTTTTTCTCATCTTCTCCATCTAGTCCTTAATCCCTCTAAAGACTAGTCAATCACTAAATCCTCCTAACAATGTTGCAGAGGTGTGCATAGGTTTTATTGCCTTCAAAACTAGTCTAGGAAAGCTCATTGTCCAAGCTCCAAACTCTATTATCCTATTGCTGTCCTTAAACCCTAACTTAGGGTTTGGAAAAGGCTCCAAGAAATAGGCCCTTTTTCCTCAAGAAAAGTGCTTATTACTCCTCCCTACTACAAAAATACCACAATCATAGAGAAGGAACCCTAAGTAGATCTTGGAGCACTAAAATATTTTCATAGTTTCAGCACTTCTTAGGCTTCACATAGGGCTATCACTGTTTTACAAACAAACTAGGGCTCCTAAGACCCTTTCTTGGACTGTTTTTAGTTTATAGCCTCCAAATGACAAATCTAAAGTTCTGCACACGTTCCAACCCTGGTGAAGATTCCTGCAAACACCTCAGACTCTATTTTATTAGACACTTTTACACCCCTGCCACGTTTTGGTAAATGCAAAGATTGTCTTTTCCCAACCGGGCACCTTTGGTCTCGCTTAGGAAAAAACCTTAAGCTTGCTCATAGACTTCCTAATGCTTCATACCATTAAACTATGTACAAAAGAGGAGCTTGATCACATTCCTAATGATTCCATGATTGCTGGGATAGGAAGAATGTGGCCTAAGTCTCCATTATTACCACTTTCAGACAAAACATAAATAAAAGACAAAAACCCAAAAAATGTACAAAAATAATAAAAGCGTTGGATTTCCTAATTAACACACCACTATTATAATACAAGGAGCTTCCCTATGCACTATAAAAATCAACAAAAACTTAACATTAATCCTCTGCTTGCTATTTCCAATGCAAGAACATAAATCTACAATTTTTCAGATTAAAAGAAGGAATAAAAAACGTTGTTTTCACTTCTTTTCACAAAAACTTCCAATACAAAAAGCCTCCAACCCTCTCAACAGCTCGAGATATTTCTTTGCATCATGAAAAATCAGTTAGATTTTGCTGTTTCGGGCTCCAAAATGAAAAAAACAATTAGCGTTTGAAAACACACTGTGTTTTCCAGTTTTTCCTAAAACTTAGGAAACGCCTACAAAAGACTTCCCAATTTATTTTTAATCTTATATAAGCTCTAAAAATGTCCCCTTACACATCATAAAAGGCATTAGGACCTTGCACAACAAAAATGAAATTATTTAAAAGCAAAACATCAAAATATGCTTGTTTTTAAGGTGGGTGCTCCTGCACCATTCTCCCCCTCTCAGAACAAAGAAGAAGAACTGGAAGGTGGTATCACTTTCAGGTCAATTCCAAGCTTCTTGAATTGATCCTCCTGTACCCATGTAGCCTCTGAGTCAGGTTTGTTCTTCCACTTGATAAGGTGCTCCATGTATACCTTATTCCTTATTGACTTTTTCACCCTAGACTCTAAGACCTTCTCTGCTTGAGCTTTCTCTTGACTTGGAAGGGGTATATTACTGATATCTTTAAATATTTCCTGACTTTTTTGAGCTTCATTATTGACTATCCCTTTGTATATGATCAAATCAGCAATGTTTAAGACTGGAGATATGCCCAAATCCGATGGAAGTTCCACCTTGTATGCATTCTTTCCATACTTAGCTATCACCTTGCATGGTCCTACCCTCTTCATTTGCAACTTGGTGGAAATCCCCTTCTACAATCTGGATTTGTTGAGGTGAACCATCACATAATCACCCACCTAGAACTGCACATCTCTCCTTGACTCATCAACTTTATCCTTCAACTTTTGTGTTGCTGTTGTGATTGTCTTCTTAACCTGCTCATGGATCTCCTTCATGGTTTGAGTGAGGTCTTCTGCATGTCCACTCCTATTCTCCATTGTTCCAAGGTCTCTGAGCTCACAAGCTCCTCTTGGATGCATCCCATACACAACTTTGAATGGGCTTTTCCCTATAGTTCTGTTCACACTATCATTATATGCATATTCAGCTTGGGAAATCACGATATCCCAGGTCTATCCATATTCCTTTGTCAAGCACCTCAATAGGTTACCTAACACTTTGTTAACCACCTCAGTTTGACCATCGGTTTGAGGATGGTAAGCTGATCCAAATGATAAATTAGTTCCCAATCTACTCCATAGTGTTTTCCAGAAATGACTCATGAATTTTACATCCTTATCTGAGACAAAGCTCAATGGAAATCCATGGATTCTCACAACTTCCTTGAAAAATAGATGGGCAATATAGCTTGCATCATGTGTAGTCTTGCAAGGAATAAAGTGACTCATCTTACTAAATCTGTCCACAACTACAAAAAGATTGTCAAAACCAGATTTAGTCTTGGGAAGACCCACCTCAAAATCCATGCTCACACACTCCCATGGTCCGTTCGGAATAGGCAAGGGCTGATATAACCCAACATTGCTAGCTCCCCCTTTGGATCTCATGTAAACAACACACTGTTCAACATACTTTCTGACATCTTGTGCTAACTTAGGCCAATAGTAAAACCTTTGTACCAGCTCTAAAGTTTTGTTAATACCAAAATGCCCACTAAGACTACCATTGTGTTTTTCTTGGATCAGATTTTCTCTCATTGATCCTCTTGGGAAACATAACAGATTGCCCTTGAATAACAACCCATTTTGCAATGTATAATCAGCATATTGACTGTGAAAATGATTTGCAAAGTCTGAACATACCTTGTAGGCCTCGAAAAAGTCTTCATCATCACCATAGAGATCTTTAAAACTTTCCAACCCAATGCTTTTCAGCTGTATCTCTTGGACTGTCAACATCCTCCTGCTTAATGCATCTGCGACTTTGTTTTGCTGCCCCTTCTTGTGCTTAATGGTAAATGTGAAAGCTTGAATGTACTCCATCCATTTCAAGTGTCTATTGCTTAACTTCTCCTAGGTATTGATATAACTGAGTGCTTGGTTATCCGTGAAAACCACAAACTCTTTGGGCAGCAAATAATGCCTCCATTTCCTAAGGGACTGCACTAAAGCATAGAGTTCCAGATCATAGGTGGAGTATTTTTGCTTGGATTCATTAAGTTTTTCACTAAAGAAGGCTACAGGCCTACCTTCTTGGCTAAGGACTCCTCCTACTGCTACTCCACTTGCATCACACTCAACTATAAATAATTTATCAAAACTAGGCAATAACAAGATAGGTTGTGTTGCCACTTCTTTTTTCAACTTTTCAAACCCTTTACTAGCTTCTAGTGTCCATTTAAACTTTGTTTTCTGACCACCCTTGATTGTATCTAACACTAGTGCACATATACCACTAAAATTCCTTATAAACTTCCTATAAAATTGAGCCAAACCATGAAAACTTCTTACCTCAGTTGTTGTGGTTGGTGTAGGCCAGTTTAGGATGGCTTCCACCTTACTTGGATCCATCTTCAGTGTTCCTTGGGATACCACAAAGCCTAGATACACAAGCTATTGTTTGAAGAACTCACACTTCTCAAGGTTGATTGCCAACTGTTCTTCTTGCAACCTTTTGAGTACCATCTCTACATGCTTCAAATGTTCTTCTGTTGTCTTACTAAAAATTAGTATGTCATCCAAGTAAACTACCACAAAAATCCCTGTGAAATCTTTAAGCACCTCATTCATTAGTCTCATGAACATGCTAGGGTCATTTGAGAGGCCAAATGGCATCACTTTCCACTCATACAAACCATCATTCATCTTAAAAGATGTCTTCCATTCATCACCCTCTTTAATTCTGATTTGGTGATACCCGCGCTTAAGATCTAGCTTAGTGTAAAATTTTGCACCTCCAAGGCAATCCAATAAATCTTCAATCCTAGGTATTGGAAATCTATACCTAATTGTGATCCTATTAATTGCTCTAGAATCAATAAAAAGTCTCCATTTACCTCCTTTTTTTGTTGCCAAAACAACTGGGACTGCACATGGACTAATACTCTTTTTAATCAGACCTTGATTCAGCAACTCTTCCACTTGCCTTGCCACTTCTTGGTTTTGCTCAGGTGTAAGCTTGTATGGTGCTTTGTTAGGCAATGAGGCTCCAGGTATGAAGTCAATTTGATAACTTATTGCTCTCTTGGGTGGTAGAGTTGATGGTGTTCCATCACTCACTATGCTCTTGTATTTTTCTAGCAGCCTTTGAACTATTTCAGGTATGACTGGCTTCTCAGCCTTTTCTTCCTCTTTGGATTGCATTAGGACCACATAACCTTCATTCCCTTGGTGTAGATCCTTGATGAACTCCTTGCCACTATTCAACATGATATTAGGAACCTTGGACTGCCCTTCATCTTCCTCAATCAACGATTGTAGCTTGAAGGTTTTTCCATCCTTCGTGAATTCTATGGTATTCTCCTTTCCATGATATACAACACCTCTATCATATTTCCATGGCCTGCCAAGAAGAAGATGGCATGCATCCATGGGCAGTACATCACAAATCAGCTTGTCTTTGTAGCCTCCAATCGAGAATTCCACTGTAACCTGCTCATTCACTAAGACACTCTGCCCTTTATTCAGCCATGTGACTTTGTAGGGATTGGCATGAGGTACCTTCTGCAATTTTAACTTAGTTACTGCCTCCTTAGAGATGATATTGTCCATAGAACTAGAATCTACAATGACCTTGCATACCTTTCCCAATATCTTGCACCTTGCTCTAAACAAAGCTCTCCTTTGCTTGGCTTCTTCCTTGACCCGTTGCCTGATCAAAACCCTATTGAACATCAGATTTTCACCTACTTCTAATTCTATATGACTGATCTCAAGTATCTTTACACTCACGGTGTCCTCTTGTGCATAAGCTACTCTTTTCTCATTGCTAGATGAAGCTTTCTCTGGGCATCTATAAGCTGGATGGCCTAGCTGATTGTAGTTATAACATTTCATGGTGGTAAAGTAAGAGTTACTTCTGCCTACTCCTCTACCTCTGTTTGAACCTCCTTGAGGTCCTCTTCCTCTATTAAATCCTCCTCTTGTTGAGGTTTCACCTCCATGCTCGGTAAGCTTGGATTCTCCTTGGCTTCTTTGGTCACCACCTCTTACTTGGTAACCTCCATGTTGTCCTTTTTGATCTCTGCCTCTTCCCCTACCCTTAGAGGACTGATCATGCTTCCTTTTATTCCTCTCTTCAATCTTAATAGCTAGCTGATAGCATTCGTGGACTGTCTTGGGGCTGAGCAAAGCCATCTCTTCCTGTATATTCCACTTCAATCCATTTAGATACCTAGCCACTTTCAGGCTCTCATCTTTTGCCACATTTGATCTCAAACAAAGCTTCTAAAACTCTTTCATGTAGGTGTTTACATCTTGGTCTTTTTGTCTTAAACTTTGGCTCTTCTTGTGGAGCTGAATTTCATAATCATCCGGCATATAAGCTTCTTTCACTTTAGCAACCATTCCTTTCTAGGTTGATATGGGCTACTTACTTTGTTTCTCCCTTCCAGTCTAGACAAATTTCCACCAAGTTAAGGCTGATCCTCTCAACCTTGACTTTGCAACCTTCACCTTCTGTGCTTCTGTAACTCCATCACATTCGAAGTGATTCTCCATGCCATCTATCCAGTCCAAGACCAGATCAAGATCCATATTTCCATGGAATAGTGGTACACCCTCAAATCCTTTTCCACTTAGGGCTTTTAATGCCTTCAAGAAAGGCTCCTCCTCCAAGACAGGGTCAGGTTTAGGGACTTTGTCCTCCTCTGGAACCTCTTCTTCTTTTGGCACTTTGCCTTCTAGTTTCACATTGTTCAATGCTGCTTCAAGCTATTCTATTCTTTCCTTTAGAGATTTGTTATCCTCTTCTTGCTCTTCAACCATCTTGGCTAACTGTGCATTTGTCACCATCTTTGGCAGTTCACTTGACTCAACTTCCTCTGACATATAAGCTGCTACTTTCCCAAATCTTGCACTGCTCTGATACCAATTTGATAGGAACAGGGTTGATTGGGAAAATACTATCTCACTGCTTTGAGTCCCTGATCTGAGAACTCCTAAGGTGTTATTCCTTTCACCCTACAACCTATAGGTCCTCTACCTTTGAGGCACCCCTGGTTCACTTTATCAACCCTGCTATCATTGCAAATCTACTATTACAAAATGCTTCTTGGTGCTTATTTGCCAGTTTGCTGCCTCCAAAGAGTTCTTGGTGTTTTTTCTCATCTTCTCCATCTAGTCCTTAATCCCTCTAAAGACTAGTCAATCACTAAATCCTCCTAACAACGTTGCAGGGGTGTGCATAGGTTTTATTTCCTTCAAAACTAGTCCAGGAAAGCTCGTTGTCCAAGCTCCAAACTCTATTCTCCTATTCTTGTCCTTAAACCCTAGCTTAGGGTTTGGAAAAGGCTCCAAGAAATAGGCCCTTTTTCCTCAAGAAAAGTGCTTATTACTCCTCCCTACTACAAAAATACCACAATCACAGAAAAGGAACCCTAACTAGATCTTGGAGCACTACAAGATTTTCATAGTTTCAGCACTTCTTAGGCTTTACATAGGGCTATCACTATTTTACAAATAAACTAGGGCTCCTAAGACCCTTTCTTGGACTGTTTTTAGTTTATAGTCTCCAAATGAAAAATCTAAAGTTCTGCACACGTGCCAACCCCGGTGAAGATTCCTGCAAACACCTCACACTCTATTTTATCAGACACTTTTACACCCTTGCCACATTTTGGTAAATGCAAAGATTGTCTTTTCCCAACTGGGCACCTTTGGTCTCGCCTATGAAAAGACCTTAAGCTTGCTCATAGACTTCCTAATGCTTCCTACCATTAAACTATGTACAAAAGAGGAGATTGGACACATTCCTAATGAGTCCATGATTGCTGGGATAGGAAGAATGCGGCCTAAGTCTCCATTATTACCACTTTTAGACAAAACATAAATAAAAGACAAAAACCCAAAAAATGTACAAAAATAATAAAAGCGTTGGATTTCCTAATTAAAAAACCACTATTATGATACAAGGAGCTTCCCTAAACACTATAAAAATCAACAAAAACTTAACATTAATCATCTGCTTTATGTTTCCAATGCAAGAACAAAAATCTGCAATTTTTCACATTAAAAGAAGGAATAAAAAACGTTGTTTTCACTTCTTTTCACAAAAACTGCCAATACAAAAAGCCTCCAACCCCCTCAACAGATCTAGAGCTTTCTTTACATCATGAAAAATCAGTTAGGTTTTGCTGTTTCGGGCTCCAAAATGAAAAAAACAATTTTCGTTTGAAAACACACTATGTTTTCCAGTTTTTCCCAAAACTTAGGAAACGCCTACAAAAGACTTCCCAATTTATTTTTAATCTTATATAAGCTCTAAAAAGTTCCCCTTACACATCCTAAAAGTCATTAGGACCTTGCACAACAAAAATGAAATGATTTAAAAGCAAAACATCAAAATATGCTTATTTTTAAGGTAGGTGCTCCTGCACCACATTTCTTCAAGACCAAAGTAGATTTTCTAATCAACCACAAAACCCACCAAGAACCTTCAAAATTTATTCCCCACAAGTAAAAGAAAACAAAAAGAAACATTTAACAAGAGCAACTACCTCAACCTAGCCCTTCAGATGCAAACAATTCAAGGATAGGTTGCAAACCAGATCGATATTTGGATGAGGGCCCAAAAACTTACCCACCAGCAAAAGATCCATTGATTGAACACACTTCTCAATAATACAATCAAGCACAAAGATAGAATACGCACTAGCTGAGGGGTTAGCAAAGAATTCTACTAGAGGAGATGAACTCTTTTCCTTAGGCTTTGAACCAAAAAGCTTTGACCAACTTTTCTAGTCCAAAGAGACATCATCACCCCTTCGACCATGTACAACATCCCTAGAAATGAGAAACTTAGGAGAAACAAAAAGAGACCCCACCTTACCAAGGGAAGGACCATCATAAACCATACATGAAGAGACTGGAAGCACCTTCAAAGTATCCAATAGAAAGGACCCACAAGTAGTCCCATTTGTTAGAAAACCATCTGACACACCCTTAACATCAAGAAGACCACCACCATTAACACTACTCTAAGAAATAGGGATTCCCACCTTTAAGGAATTTGAAAAAACCTCACCACCATCTGGAGAGAGTGTAGCACCACCCAACAACAACTCCATCCTTCTTCCTAATACATGTACAATGTTGAAGAATTATATTTCAATGCATTTATATAATGAGAAGTTCTTACATGGAAGCTCACAATGTCCATAAAAAGGAGCACATTTTGAAAATATATTTTTTGATAGAAAAAGAGGGAATTGATAGCACCATGATGGTGTACATGAAAAATAATACACTTTGAAAAAGATGACACTAAGAAAGGAGTTTGTATGAAGAAGATATGGCCCATCAAAGTCTCCAAAACAAAGATTACACAATAACAAAACTAAAAAATAATTTCTAAAAAATTAGAAGCCAAAACTAAAAAATATTTACACCATTGCAAAGATCTATAAATTATTCCAGATTTCAAAAGAAATTGCACTCAAAAAGACTAGTGTATGGAAAAGATATCACTTCTAGAAGATGAAACTTACAAAATTGAAAATCCCAAGAGAGAGGGGTTGGGCCAAGCAAAAAATCACCTCCACCAAATTTAGAAAACACAATATCCAAATTTGGAGATATGCCATAAGTAGACCTTTGAGACAAAAAGTCCTCCAAATACAAATATAGGTTGACTTATTGATTTTTTTTTTAATTTTAAAGTGAAAAATAGTAAAAATACTAATATATTTTCTTTTAAAAGAAAAATAAATTAAAAAAAATAGTTTTTTAAATAAATATATTTAAAAGGGGGTAGCACGAGTGCTTCAGCCCACCCACGCTATGCTTGGGTAGGGCTGGAGGGTTCAATGACCTACCACATTGTGACAGGGGGTGATACTACACATGGTACCCCCATATCGAGGAGGGGCCTGAGGGGCTGCTTGTTGGCTTTCAGTTGTGACAGTGTTTGTCCTTGATGTCAAACTCACCATGTTCATTTATTTTAGATCAACTATTCATGTTCAACTATCTATTTCAGTCATTATTCATTTTTCAAATGGCTATGTTTATTGACAGTGTGATAAAGCATGATTACAAGTCACTCAAGTTGATCATGCAATAGGTTCAGGATATTTAGTTTGATAGGTTGCCCCTTCCTTATTGCATGGCAGATGGTTTTTTCATTTCATATCTTCATGGCTCTTTCACATTATCTTGGTGTCACTTGCTATGACACATTGATTGGTATACATGAAGTCTTTATCGAGTTCATATATTTCAAATTTATAAAGGTTGTTGGCTTTGTTAAAAAGAAAGAGGTCACATTGAAATTGAGATACTGGGTCTCTTTGCACTTTTTTTGAACAAGGGAAGTGACTTCCTTTAAAAGTCATATTATCATCATCAGCATCTCTTAAAAGCCATAAAGGCTTGTCAATATTTAAAAATAAAGTAAACCCTATCAGGTTTCCTTAAGCATTTGATAAGAATGCTAACACTCCTATGAGACTTTTGATTTATTGACTTTGTGCAAAGTCTTGGGAAAATAATAATTGGCAGTTTATTGTGGGCATTCGACAGCCTTCTTATCCCATTATTCTTGTCGATGAAAAATGTGGAGGTAATGATAATGTCGACATTGATTATCACTTTGGTATTTGAGTTGGTAATAATTTTGTCAGTGGTTTTAGTCATGCACACAGACTTCAAATGATATGGGATATCACTTCATTCAGATTTGAAATCTTTATACACTTGAGTTTTGTATTCGGGTGAAAGAAATGTTAGGGAAACCTTTGGTTCATTCTTTTTTCTAAGGGTTCAAACCCTTGCTTCAGCCACTGCCATGGAATTCTTGTAATTGTTGTTTCTCATTGGTTCAATCAGCTATAATGACATGAACAAGAAGCAAATACTAGTAATGGGTATAGTTGCTAAGTTTAATGTGTTCTATTGACTATGGGCTCAAAGGAGGAAAGAGATTCTCTAGCGTCTCTATAGATGGGTTGGTAAATACTTCATGAAAAACTTTCTTGCTCTATTTTGCTAGTTTTCAGCCACAGTTGTTGGGCGTTTTGCCATCTCATGTCAGGAGTTTGTTTTGCATTTAGGGTGTAACACTCAAAAGCAGTTTTGGTGCCGCTTCTTTGCTTCATGTTGAGACATTGAAATTAGGAATTGTTTTGAACCGTGAATACTGGGTTTGTGACAAATTCTTTTTAGGCCCCTAGCGATGATATATAAATGTATTGTTAAATGTCTCCGTTATTCTCACTATATTAGGAGATTTCTTGATGAATTTATGAGGGGTTTTCCTTTGGTTCATTCTTGTTTGAAATAGTAAGACAGTTTGTTGGGACCAATGTTTTGAGCTTCTCTTGGAATATATGATTTATTGAATTGCAGATTTTTGTATAGTGAGGATTGAGAGATCAAACTGCTAAAACACTTTATACACGAAAAATCGCAGAGTGAGGTGAAAATAAAGCCAGAATTTAGTGTTCACTTTCCACTGACATGAAGGACTCTGATTCATTTTCCAAAAATGCATTTTTTTATCGCACTTTGTCAGAAGAATCATTTTCTTCGTGCATACTTCACTGACTCTCTATTATTCTTGGCACATATTAGAAAAAATATTTGTCTTATCTATTCACCTATGTTGAAGGTTTAAAAAAAAAAGAGAAAATATATGCATTATTGTAATGTGAGAAATATTGGGTGATTGATCATAGCTATTGATTTTTTTCTATCAATGAGATATATATGTGATAACTCTATAATAGAAAATCAAAAGAAACAAAAAAATGTAGTATGAGAAGTCTTGATATGTGAATATGTCTAGAAATTTGAAGGTTCAATTGAGAACCTTGAGGATTTTAGTGGTATTCATTTGAGAGGCTCTTGTAAGTGGTTGGTGCTCCTTGAAATTGGTGTTTCAAAATGAGGGGTTGGTTCTCCTTGAGTTGGTGCTCAGAAATTAGCCTATAAGGTATTGTTAATAGTGGTTTTCAAATAAGATCCTGAAAGGCAACAAATTAGGAGTGGTTTTTCTACCCTAGGAGGGTTTTCCACTTGGAAAATCTTATGTCTCATTGTTCATTTGTGGTTTCATTGCTTTACTATGAGAATGCTTTATTGTTCATTGTTTTGCAATTACATTTCTCATTTCAGTTTATGAATGATTGCATTCAACTCATGAAAGCATTTATCATTGAAATATTGATAAAAAATGTGTGCTTTGGTTTATTTTCTGAAAAATGGTAAATAATGATAAGACACTGATTCACCCCCCCTCTTAGTGTCATTTTCACTCCAACAATTGGTATTAGAGTGTAGGGTCCTCTAATAGGTCGAAACTACCTAGGATTGATTCTAGTCTTGGACTCTATCTAAAATGTCACAAGCTCAAGAAGGAACTTTTGTAACTAGAGCTCTATTATTTGATGGAATAGATTATGTATTCCGGGAAATTAGGATGGAAACATATCTAATCTCTATTGATCTCAATGTGTGGAGCATAGTATTAAATGGGTACACTATACCAGCCACAATACCCATAGATGTTGTTGAGAAAAAGAAGTATGAGACTAATGCTCAAACTAATCATGCCATCTTGTGTGGTTTAACTAAAGATGTGTTTGTTAAAGTCATGCATGGAAAATATGCTTAGGAAATTTGGGAAAAACTTGAAACCGTTTATCAAGGAAATGAAAAAGTCAAGCTATCAAAAAACCTCACTCTCAAACATCAGTTTGAGGAAATGAGAATGAAGGATGATGAAAAAGTGGTTGAATATCTCCTTAGAATAGATGAAATTGTTAACGCTATGAGAGGATTAGGAGAAGATGTAAAAGAGTTTGATGTGGTTACAAAGGTCATTAGATCCTTACCGACCAAATTTGAATATAAGGTTTTAGCCCTTGAAGAAAAGAAACATTTTGATAAGCTTACCTTAGATAGTCTCTAGGGAACTCTTAATGCTTATGAAATGAGAACAAGCAAAAACATTTCAACTGGAAAAGAATCTTCCTTTGCAACTTAAATGAAAGAAAAAGTAGATGAAATTGAATTAGAATATTCTGATTCGAAAGAATCCCACTTTGTTAGAAAACTTAAAATTGGTTCTAGAAAATACAAGGGAAAACTTCCCTTTAAGTGTTTCAACTATGGAAAAATAGGTCACTTTGCTGCAAAGTGCCCCTATGGTGATCAAAATAGTGACAATGAGAAATCTGAAAAATAGCCTAAGGAAAAGGCCTATAAACCTAAATAAAAATTCAACTTCAAAAAGAAAAAGAGTCTATTTAGTAAAGATGAAACAAACACTGAATCTGGAGATTATTTAGTAGAAGAAGATGAAACATTATTCATGGCTGAAATCATTCAGCAAGAAGATGCAAACAACAATGATATTAAAGATGGTGAAGTAGATCTAGAAGGTGAACTGAAATGTGCTTTAAAATAAATAAAAAAACTCAAAAAACAAATTCTTGCTCAAGAACAAAAATTAGATCAAGTTCTTGTTCAAGAACATAAACTAGATCAAGAAATAGTCTCTTTGAAGACTTAGCTTAAAGAAGCTAAGAGAGTTGAGGACTTTCTTCAAGTAATTGTAAGTTGCAAAGATCAAGAAATTCAGAAATTGGAACAAGAAGTTGTTTATCTTAGAAAGGAAATTGAGAAATATGAAAGCACTTTAAAACATAATGAGATTCTTAGCAAGCAGAAATAGAATAAAGATAAAATTGGTGTTGGGTTTGAAAAGGGTGAATGCTCAATTGATAATGCAAAGCAAAACACTTATTCTGAAAATAAGAGTTCTAGTCCAATTCATTCTGAATCTAGTAAGAATCATGTTCATTGCTTTAAATATAATAGAACATCATATACATTCAATCCCTTCTTTTATGGTAACTGCTTCTTCTGCAATAAATTTGGCCATAAAGTGAGCACTTATAGGCTCATAAATTCTAGAACACCAATATTTGGTCATAAGCAATACTTTGGCTTTGTTAATCAGGTCGGATGCTTAAAATGCAATACTCTAGGACACACAGTCAAACAATGCAAAACTGATCTGCAAGTTAAGGGTATGTGTACGATCATGATGGGCCAAAAAGTGGCAATATGATGGGTATGTGGCTGATGACTTTTTTTAACCCAAAATTGATGAAATGAAAAGGGTTTTTAAAGGAGATTCTTAGCTTTCCACCAATATAAATTATGCTTTACTTTGAATTTAATAAATAATTATTATTCATTTTCTATTTGAATTATAACTAAAGTCCTGATTGATAGGCTCAATGAAAATCATCTATAGCTTTCAAACGGTTTCATATTTTTTGAATCCAAGACATGTGTCACATTCTATGCTTCACATACTATAGGATTAAGAAAAGAAAAATTGAATTTCATGAAGTTTTGACCAAGTTAAGGTGGTTGGACATATGAGTTTTTATATTTTTTACAAGTTATAATAAAAAATTCATAATTAATTATTTACTTGGAAAAAAATTACAAAAAACTATGCATCACATCGGGACTGAGTCCTGTACTTATATCTAAAATATTATAAAAAAAATATTATCATTTTATTGTATGGTTAGGGTGGTGGGACAAGCACCTATATCTTTCCTAAAATTTAGTACTCGCATTGAAATTTCAAATTTTTGCAAATGGAATTTATTTTTTCTTTTAAACAAACCTAGTAGTTTAGAATCTACATTCAATTTGCTATAGATTCTATTCTTACCAATTTTTGAAATAATATAGATAACTTATTCAATTTTTTATGTCAAGTTGCCTAACTCTGATTTTTCTAAATTTTTTGCCACTTAAGGGCCTTTTTTTTTCCATGATGATCCTGCACATACCCTTAAATAGCAGAAAACTAAATTAGTTTGGAGACCTAAAAATGTTAAGAGCTTAGAGCAAACAATTCTGGTCCAAACTACTTTTCACTCTAAAGAGGACATATGGGTCCTAGATAGTGGTTCTAACCACATGACGGGTGACAAGGATAAATTCATCAAACTTGAAGATTACATTGGTGGATATGTAAAGTTTGGTGATAACACTGGTATACAGATTAGAGGTAAAGACTCACTTCTGTTAAATGAGGATACACCTATCTATTTATCTATATTATGTGGAAGGCCTAAAACACAACTTGCTTAGTGTTAGCCAAATTTGTGATAGTGGTTATCATGTTATCTTTACTTCATAGGGATGTGAGATCAAGAACAAGGTTGGAAAAGCTATTGTAGCTAGGAGAAGAACCAAAGGTAATGTGTATAATCTTCTTGACACTTCTGGAAATGATAACAATGAAGGTATGTGTCTAATGGGCCAAGTTGAAGAAAGCTAGTTATGGCATAAAAAATTAGGACACAAACTTTAAAAATCTGGTTAGAATCAGTAAAAATTAGAATGTTAGAGGTTTACTAGTCCTTAACAAACTAGAAAATTATGTGTGCAAAGAATGTTTAAGTGGTAAACAAACTAGAGTCAATTTCAAAACAAAATAACATTATTCATCAAAAACTTTACATCTAGTGCATACAGACTTGTGTGGACCAACTAGAACAAGGTCTATTAATGGTGAAAAGTACTTTATGCTATCTGTGGATGATTATACTAGAATGGTTTGGGTCACATTTCTTAAATAGAAATCAGAAACATTTGAAAGGTTCAAGATCTTTCATAAAATGGTTGAAAAGGAATCATATTTAAAACTTAAATGTCTAAGATCTAACAAGGGAGGTGAGTTCACCTCTTAGGAGCTTATTGATTACTATGAACAACATGGTATTAAGAGGCAGTATGCTGCCACTAGAATACCTCAACAAAATGGGGTAGTTGAACATAAAAAAAGAAAAGTAACAGAAATGGCTAGAACAATGCTAGATGAGGCTAAGTTTCCTGGTATGTATTGGAAAGAAGTTGTTCATACAATTGTATACATTTTGAATAAAGTACAACTTAGGGTGAAATCTAAGTACACCTGTTATGAACTGTGGTATGGTAAAACAACTTTTGTGAAGCATTTTAGAAATTTTGGAAGCAAGTGTTTTATCAAGAAAGATGATGATCATCTTGGAAACTTTCAATCAAAGTGTTATGAGGGTATCTTTTTAGGATACTCAACTCATAGTAAAGCCTATAAATGTCTTAACAAAAGGCTTAATAAGATTGTTGAAGTAGTTAATGTAAAAGTTGATGAAAGAACACATTTAGATGTTGAACCTATGTAGGATGAAGAGGAAGAAGAATATGAACTTGAAATAATTTTAGAAGGATTTGGAACAATAAAGCCTAATGTTGAATCAACATGTCCTAAAATTGAAGAAACAAGTCCTGAAAAGTGTGGGTCATAAATTCCTTCAAAATATCTTGCTAGATACCATCCTACAGATGAGATTATTGGGGATAAAAAGGTAGGAGTTCAAACAAGAAGAAAGACTACTGAATCTAATGAAAAAGATCAAATAGCTTTCTATTTGGTTACACAATTTGAGCCTAAAAATTATGATGAAGCTCTCACAGATGTATGTTGGATTATTGTTATGCAGGAAGAAATTGATCAAATTGAGAAAAATTAGACTTGGGAGTTAGTCCCAAGACTAGATGACAAGAATGTCATTGGTGGTAAATGGATTTTCAGAAATAAACTTGATGAAAATGGCAATGTTGTTTGTAACAAGGCAAGGCATGTTTGCAAAGGGTATGCTCAGCAATAAGGTATTGATTTTGCTAAAACTTTTACACCTGTTGCTAGAATTGAATCTATTAGAATATTCCTGGCTAATTCTGCTTTCAAGAACTTTATTTTTTATCAAATGGATGTCAAAATCACTTTTCTGAATGGTTATTTAGATGAAGAAGTATATATAGAATAACTTGAAGGGTTTATTTGCAAAAAGAAACCTATTCATGTTTATAGGCTAAAAGAGGTCCTATATGGCTTAAAACAAGCACCTAAAGCCTGGTACTCTAGGATGGATAATCATTTGATTTCTAATGGCTTTGTTAGAGGAGGTGTTGACATCAATCTTTATGCTAAAATTGAAGGTTCTAATATTATGGTTGTTGAAATTTATGTAGATGATACTATCTTTGGCTGCAATAATATTGCTTTGAGTAAAAAATTCTCTCAAATTATGGAATCTAAGTTTGAAATGTCAATGATGGGAGAGTTAACTTTCTTTTTGGGTTTTCAAATTTCTCAACTTGAAACTGGTATGTTTCTCTCTCAAACAAAGTATGCAAGAGAGATGCTTAAGAAATATCAAATGGATGAATGTCATCCAATTAGCACTCCAATGGCTATAAGTTGCAAAATTACTAAGGTTGATGATTCTCTTGATGTAAATCCAACTGAATAAAGGTTAATGATTGGCAACTTGTTATATTTAACAGCCTCTAGACCTGACATTATGTAGGAAGTTTGCATGGTTGCATGATTTCAGTCATCACCTAAGGAAACTCATGTTACTACTATTAAAAGGATCTTTAAATATGTTTAGGGCACTCTTGATTATGGACTTTGGTATCCTAGAAGAAATGATTTTTCTTTAATTTCTTATATTGATGCTTACTAGGCTGGTTGTTTGGATGATAGGAAGAGCACCAGTGGTGCTGAATTCTTTCTTGGTGATCGTTTAGTGGCATGGAACAACAAGAAACAAGAATCTATTTCTCTTTACATTGCTAAGGAAGAGTACATAGCTGCCACTTCTTATTGTACTCAAGTACTTTGGATGGCACAAACTCTATCTAATATGGGTATTGAAGTTCCTAAACTTGTTTCTATTCAATGTGATAACACTAGTATGATTAATATCTCCAAAAATCCTATTATGCACTCTCACACTAAACACATTGCTATCAAGTTTTACTTTCTTCGATAAAAAGTGTTGGATAATGAGGTCTGTTTACAATTTGTTGCCTCACAAGAACAAGTTGCTGACATTTTTACTAAACCTTTAGCTAAAGAGTTATTTGAAAGGCTAAGACTTCGATTGGGACTTATCTCTCAATCTTTACTTCTCTAATTTAGCTAGTTTTGGCTTAGGGGGAGCTTATTACAACTTTTATTCATTCACAACTCTCATGTAGTTTCAATTTGCTACTCTTAATGTTTTACTTATAGCTAGTTCATAGAGTTATTTTCTTGGAATTTTAGTTGAGTTTCATGGCATTCTGGTTCTTGGTTGGCATTTCTTTTGTAGTTTATGGCATAGCACATTCTCCTCTTTTATCCTTTGTCATTGAGGCAAAAAGGGGGAGAGATATTTTTGTGTTTTTCCATCAAGGACAAAGGGGGAATTTGTTGGCTTTCAGTTGTGATAGTGTTTGTCCTCGATGTCAAAGTCACCATGTTCATTTATTTCAAATCAGCTATTCATGTTCAACTATCTATTTTAGTCATTATTCATTTTTTATATGGCTATGTTTATTGACAGTGTGATAAAGCATGATTACAAGTCACTCAAGTTGATCATGCAACAGGTTCAGGATATTCAGTTTGACAGGTTGGCCCTTCCTTATTGCACGATAGATGGTTTTGTCATTTCATATCTTCATGGCTCTTTCACATTATCTTGGTGTCACTGGCTATCACACATTGATTGGTATGCATGAATTCTTTATCCGGTTCATATATTTCACATTTATAAAGGTTGTTGGCTTTGTTAAAAAGAAAGAGATCACATTGAAATCGAGATACCGGGTCTCTTTACACTTTTGTTGAACAAGGGAAATAACTTCTTTTAAAAGTCATATTATCATCATCGACATCTCTTAAAAGGTATAAAGGAGTCGGTATTTAAAAATTAAGTAAACCCTATCGGGTTTCCTTAAGAATTTGATAAGAATGCTAACACTCCTATCGAACTTTTCATTTATTGACTTTGTGCAAAGTCTTGGGAAAATAATAATTGGAAATTTATTGTGGGCATTTGACAGCCTTCTTATCTCATTATTCTTGTTGATGCAAAATGTGGAGGTAATGATAATGTCGACATTGATTATCACTTTGGAATTTGAGTTGGTAATAATTTTGTTGGTGGTTTTAGTCATGCACACGGACTTCAAATGATATGGGATATCACTTCATTTGGATTTGAAATCTTTATGCACTTGAGTTTTGTATTCGGGTGAAAGAAATGTTAGGGAAACCTTTGGTTCATTCTTTTTGCTAAGGGCTGAAACCCTTGCTTCAGCCGTTGCCATGGAATTCTTGTAACTGTTGTTTCTCATTGGTTTAGTTGGTTGCAACAACATGAACATGAAATAAATACCAGGAATGGGTATAGTTGCTAAGTTTAATGTGTTCTATTGGCTATTGGATCTAAGGAGGAAGGAGATTCTCTAGTGTCTCTACAGATGGGTTGGTAAATACTTCATGACAAACTTTCTTGCTCTATTTTTTTAGTTTCACTTAGATTATTAGGTATTCCTACCTCTCATTATTGAATGTTTTCGAAGGGAAATTTATTTTCACTTCATATTTGTGCTTACTTAGAAAAGCATGCTTGGTTTTTCTGTTACACTTCTTTACTCCTTGATGGGTATTCTGAAAGTGATGATTATGTTTGGTTTCATGATGATACAGGTTCAGTTATAGACTCTTTTCAAACCCCAACAATGATATACTCTTGTTTTTTATAAACTTGAAAAACATTTGTGATGAATACTATTGCTCTCCCTTATTATTCTCCACCTATCATCAAATGTGGAAGTTCTTGTGTAAACAGATTCATAAGGGTTTTCACTTGTTTCAATTCTTGTTCAAAAATGGTAGATGATTTATTATTGGGATATCTTTGGTTTCTCTTGGAAGATATGATTTTATTGGTGCAGATTTTTGTATGGTCAAGATTCAGAGATCAAACCTGCTATGACACTCTACCTTACCTGAAAACCCTTGGGTGAAGATTCAAAATAAAAACAAAAATTTGGTGTTCACTTTTCATGACCTATGAAGGACTCTGATTCATTTTCCAAAAATACATTTTTTTATCGTACATTGTGAAAAGAATCATTTTCTTGGTGCATACTTCATTGAATCTCTATTACTCTTAGCACATATTGGACAAAATATTTGTCTTATCTATTCACCTCTGTTGAAGGTTTTAAAAAAAAGAAACAAAAAATATATGCATTATTGTAATGTGAGAGATATTGGGTGATTGATCACAGCTAGGTATGTGCTGGATCATCATGGAAAAAATAGGCCCTTAAGTGGCAAAAAAATTAGAAAAATTAGAGTTAGAAAACTTGACGTAAAAATTTGAATAAGTTATCTAAAATTGAATGTGTGGATAAAATACTTTGTAAAAAATTCATGGTGAAAATTTGAAATTTCAACGTTTCACTCATTTTTGATGCATATTTTTTATAATTTTTTCCAAGTAAATAATTAATTATGTATACTCTATGTAATTCAAAACTTCATGAAATTCAATTTTTCTTTTCTAATCCTAGTATGTGAAGCATATGACACATGTTTTGTGACACATTTTGGATTATGACACATGTTTTGATGTGATATGAAAGCTATGATGTTTTCAATGACTTTAGATAGAATATGAATAATAAACTTATTAAATTCTATTGTTATCTCCAAAATCAATTTTGGGTGATATTGCCAATCATGATCTGTTGCATGAGAGACATATGTGATAACTCTGTAATAGAAAATCTGAAGAAACAAAAAATGTAGTATGAGAAGTCTTGATATGTGAATATGTCTAGAATTTTGAAGGTTCAATTAAGAACCTTAAGGATTCTAGGGGTATTCATTTGAGAGACTCTTGTGAATTTATCTGGAAAATAGAGAGATCCTATGTGTTATTGTAATTCTGTAATTTGAAAAAAGGGTTGGTGCTCCTTGATTTGGTGCTCAGAAATTAGCCTATAAGGCATTGTTAGTAGTGGTTCTCAAATAAGAGCCTGAAAGGCAACAATTTAGGAGTGGTTTTTCTACCATAGGAGGGTTTTCCACTCAGCAAATCTTGTGTCTCATTGTTCATTTGTGGTTTCACTGCTTTATTGTGAGAATGCTTTATTGTTCATTGTTTTGCAATTACATTTCTCATTTCAATTTATGAATGATTGCATTCAACTCATGAATTCACTTATCATTGAAATATTGAGAACAAATGTGTGCTATGGTTTATTTTCTAAAAAATGGTAAAATATGTTAAGAAACCGATTCACCCCCCCTCTCAGTGTCATTTTCACTCCAACACTAACTACCTTGTCAATGGAAAGGGACGATACTCCTTTGAGCACCCCCCATTTCATTTTTTATATATATTATCTTAAAATAGAAAACATCCTTTGTCGCCCTTTTAAAAAGGGTTTGATTATTTTAATTTGATACAATGAATCCTTATAAAGGATAATTAACCTAGAAACCCTAGGTGAGGATAAAACAAGATCTTGACATGTGTCTTCGTCCTATGACATGAGACATAAAAATAACATGACCTAAGTAAGCTTAATAATTAGATTAAAATGGACCTAATAATTAAGTAAATAATTAATTAGGAAATACCTTTTACTCTAACATATCAATATGCATCCTTATAAAATACTAAAACCAAACAAAATGAAATTAGAATCTCTTGATAATTCGACATGTCACTCAACAAATCACAAAATGAACAAAATTGAGTTGTCTCTCTTTGCCAAAATGTATTCCCTCACACAAATTTCATGCTTATTGTGTCCTAGAAGGTATGATTGAAGGAAATTCTAAATAGAAAAGGGAAATTTTCTCTATCGATCAGACTCCAACTAAAGTAAGTGAATGAACAAATAAACATTTACAAAAAGAATCTTTTAGATTCAATTTTAACCTGTAAACAACATTCTTATAGACAAGAGACAATAATTAAGTATCATTTGTTATACATAAAATGTAAACTATGACCTACTACAAAAGTTCACTACACAATTGCATCATATGAACTTTGGAATTGACCACCACAACATTATCATGTACACAATTTTACTTTCATATGAAAGAAACAATTCCTTGCGATGAGAGTTAAATTCAATCAATAGATACCTCAAACTTCTCATTAAAACTAATTGACCACCACAACAACATTGCCATGTATTTTACTTCCATATTAATGAAACAACTCAGAAATTAGATTCAATCAAAAGGTGGCTCTTTACAAGGGTACACCATGTGTGCTATTGAGATTTTGGCTCATTTACATGGATCTTAAGTTGATTCTAACCATCACACAAACCGCAATTCCGTCTTCTTACATTTATGTCAATTCTCCAATCAACGCGTGATGGATACTACCCTTACCACCTGTGATAGAATTCTTAAATCCTTCATGATAACTCCATGTATGTGAAAGTTACATGAAATAATAAGCTGATAAAAACAATTTTGCAAGTGAATATTATCTTGGTGATATGGGTTTCCTCGTGTTACATCCTAGAAATAATCCTTACCGTACTCTCTTTGTGCGGACAACTCAGGTAAGGAAGAAAGCCAGTTTCAATAAAAAAAAAAATGCATGACACGATAGAGAGCAAAAGAGAGTACATGAAAGGTTTATATAAATATATATGTAATAAACAATGTAGGCAAAACTTATGACCCCCCACCAATTTCCTCTACTTGTGCATTCTAGATGACATGGGTCCATTGCCTCTTCCAGTTCCTTTAATGCCTCTATTACCCATAGAGACAATAAATTAATATGTGATAAAATGCTTTACCAGCATCACTTTACAATTAAAAAGATCATTACCTGTAATTTACTTCACTTTACCCATTCTTTTAGCTTATTGCGAATGTGAACAACACATTAGGTCTTCCATGGTGTACAGAAGAGGTCAGGAAGCATTGCTCTTGAGTACTCTCTTTCACTCTCTATTCATGTCATGTACTTCTACATGAAAATTCTTCCTTACCTGAGAGTGAACACAAAAAGAAAGAGTTACTGTAAGAAAATGAAATAATATTAGATGGTACTGTAAGGAATGAAACTTCATATAATTTTGAAGATGAGAAGGAATTATAGCGGTAAAGTGCAACATGAAGAAACTTGTAAGACTGTCCTATGTACATTAACTGGCACTGTTGTGAGTTCATTTGACTTATGCATTGTATCTAGAAATTAATTGTAACACAGTAGAAATTTGTGAGCAGCAGTACTGTAACCACGTGGTTATTGTGGGAGCGGAGACAATCGCTTGTGAATCTTGAAAGACAGTCCACAAGCTTTCGTACCGGTTAGCAGAAGCATTTGACCGTGTCTTTTTCTTTTTCGATCTTCGACAGATCAATTAATTCAGTTCTTCATGCCCGTATAAATGTAAATGATTTCGAGTCGAATTTATTTTGATCTGAAGTTACAACTTACTGGATAGATAAGACGCTCACATAGAGAAATGTGCTAAAGATTTGAGTTATAATTTAAGTTGCTGGTATTTACATATGAGGGATGTAATGTTAAATTCCAATTAGATACTCCATCTTCGCATAAAATATGTATAAAATATGTATGATAGCTTGTTTATAAATTAGAGATATCAGATTTTTACAATTTTTTTTTTTCTGGATTTGATTGTGTGCAATTTATTTGCACCAATGTTTCGGATAACACTATGTGATCATCAGGATGAAAGAGAGGTGCAGGAGAAAAATCATGCTGATGGATCATGGACTGTGATCCGAAACGTTGATGCAAATAAACTGCAGACAATTAAATCCAGAAAAAAACACTCTTGTGTCTACAAATATCCAGAGATTGATAGAGATAGTGCATATCACCATTATTGATGATACTAAATGATTTCTTGAATATTTAGCGAAAGGCGGGAAATTGGTACATTTGTTTTATTTGATTCCA